>CM074720.1:257653103-258048103 GCA_037306005.1 Rhinophrynus dorsalis | reverse complement strand
CAGGAAAGTGTGTGTTTTAATGTTATTATTTATTTTGAAGTTTTTTTTATATTTATTTAATTACACTTGTGTTCCTGACTGTGAGAGTACTGAAGTTATGTTTCTAAAAAAAACTTTCTGCCAGGAGTAACATTATGTCCTATTTTACCTTAAAACATTAAATTACTTGTATGTTTTACCTCACTGACTATGACTGGGATAAAGTTACAGTAAGGTGTGACTAGACATGTAGAATATACATTATTTTTTTTTCCATCTTCTGTTTTTTTAATTGTAGGTTATATTTGGAATTTGTCAATCAGCCAGTGTTTCCTTTAACCTGTTGAGTGCCAGAGGGGTACGCCATGCATTTCTTTGCAATGCGTTGCATACTTCTCTGGCAGTCAAAGGGGTAACCTCTTGAATGCTAAATGCATTCTCAACTCATTGTTTCGCAATACTTTGGAGCCATCACTCTCAGCCAAGGGAATTAACCCTTTGAGTGTGAGAGATAGCAAACGCATTGCAACTTAATGTGTTGGATAACTCTCTGGCACTCAGAGGGTTAAATATGCAAGGGTTTTTTATTTTTTTTAATTGATAAGAAAAACTTATGGTGATTGGGCAATAAACGTTTTGTGGTTGCAGTCTTTTAGATATGAAATAGCTTATTGGTTTAGCTGAAACCATGAAATATTTCTTGTTTCTGTATAGGGGCCTGACTCCAGCACAGGCAGACTTGCAGTTCTTAGAAAATGCAAAGAAACTCTCAATGTATGGTGTGGATCTGCATCATGCCAAGGTAATGTGCTACTTCAGCCTCCTCATTGTTACAGTTAGAGGGCAAGTGATGTGTATTTCTTTGTTACATTTAAAGGGGAATTATACCCTTAGATATAATTGAATTGATAATTATAATGAAATATATTGTTCAAATAATTCCAGTAACAAGTATAACATATAACTGTTCCTAAGGTTCCACAGCAAGTGGTATAGTGAACTCCATCTATTTAACACTTTGTGCTCCAGAGAGATATCACACATATTGCAACACAGTGCATTGAATTCCTCTCTGGTACTCAAAGGGCTAATTCTAGTTAAATAAATCAAGTATGTTGATGTTTGTGCATTTAGCTCATGGCTGACATTCCAAAAAAAAAAAAAAAAAAAAATATTCCACCTACGGAAACATGGTAACATAGTTGACATGACTGAAAAAAGATATGTGTCCATCAAGTACAGCCCATGACAAAACACCCCTTTTGATCCAGTGGAACGCAAAAAAAAAAACCCACTGAAGCTTTTTCTGGTTAAGCCCCAAGTGGCAAAACAAATTCCTTCCTGACTCCAAAGGGCAGTCAAATAGTTCCTTGGATCAACAACCTATCTGCATTGAAGGCATCTGTCATAATTCTCAATGTTGTTCTGTACTAGATAGGTATCCATTGCTTTTGTGAAAGCAGTTACATTACCTGCAAGTACAACAACCCAAGGCAAAGAATTCCATAGCTTTATTGCCCTTACTGTAAAAAAAAAAAATCCTTTCATTCATTTTAGTTGAAATCACCTTTCCTCTAGTCAGTCTAATAAAAGAATATAGATATACCTGTCTGCTCAATGAAGGGTAAATGCTTAGGTAAGTTTTGGAAAGTTGCAAACCACATATTCCTACTGGCATAGTTTTCCTTTAAATGGCAAATATCATGTTTTACAAGTCTGCTCCTTAACCCCTCGGCTGCCGCTGGGCATGCAGCCTTGATGTTTGTGGCTCACAGTCACAAACTTCTCTACTTGCCCACACAGCCTCTGTAGACCTATAAGGCTGTATTCATCAAGCGAGAGAGGAGTAATGCTACTGCAACCAAGCTTCTTGATGGGAAGTTGAATTGAACATTCTGTAAATTCTTTCATTTTACTTCTTGAATGATAGAGGTCTCCAGGGCATTGCTGCTTCTTGAGTTGGAGACAGGTCTGTCATTCAAGGGGTTAACCTTGCACACACCTCTGGCATTGATGGGGTTAAAGTTCCATTTTAATAAAGGTTATCTTTCATACCTTACGGTATAGTTGTTTTTTTTCTCTTACTCCCAATATGGAACACAGGTACCATGGGTTTGAGTCCCTGCTCCTGGACGGCAGAGTTGCCCTCAGAGGATGATTATGAGGACATGCTTTATTCCTATGTAGGTTCCTATAAGGGGCTCATCAGAGCAGGCCTGGAGACGCTCCGGGTCTCTGACGCTTCTTATGGGGGAGCTCTTTGGATATTTCACTGTCGTCCAATACAGGTCACTGGTACTTCTGGGAGGCGATTCGCCCCTTTAATAGGCAGGAACAATTATGCAAATGATTGCAGGGGGCGGAGCCTCCCCTCCTACTTAAGCCACCTTCAGGCCAGAGCCACTAGATTGATTTGTTCCTGGGTGCTGTGCACACCAGGTAGAGAACATCTATGCATTCAACTTAGTCTTTTGTTATTTTTTATTCAAATATGGAATACCACCATTAGGAGGGTGACCATGGCTGTGAATTGCCCTCTTTAAAGTGGCTGGTGCAGCTTCCAGGGATTTTCTGTGGACCTTATGCCCTGAAGAGGGAACAGCTTGAGTCAAGCAGCTTCCCTACTGGGGAATTTTCCTCTGGTCTATTCCCACTTCATCATGGTCACCTGAAGACAGAAGTCCTTGCAGGAAAGGTGAGCCACCCTTTGAGTGCTGAAGGTCCACTTGTCCCCACAGTGTCCCTTTGCTGGGCTTGTATTTGGGAGTTTGCTTTGCACTCCAGCACTCATAGGGTGTTTTTATTTGCATTTAATGTATTTAATACTGTTTCTGTGGTATTCTCTGAGTTTGGAGCCTGGTATAGTATTTCTTTAGGTGTTTTATGTATGTTTGGGCACTTTTTAATGTTTTCTTAAACTTTATTGAAAATGGTGTTCCGCGCCTTTAAGCGCGGCTTTTCCCGCTTAGACGCTATGGCTCCTTTACTCTCTATGAGATTTCACAGTCTGGGACTTATCTCTGGAACCGCTTGTCACAGCAACTCCAGAGAGGGCTCATTTTAATGCTAAGCTCCTGCTCTATCATCCGGTGTGTGTTTTATTAGTGTGGGGTGTTCAGGGGGGCTTCGGGCACTGTTTGGGGTACTTGTATGGGGAAAACTACATTTCCCATGAGCCCCCGGTTCGCGCTCGTTTCTGATTGGCTATCCTGACGGCCGCCATTTTGTGGAGCTCTTCCTCAGCGAGTACACTACGCAGGTACCGAGCCTTCTCTCCCCCCATCAGATTAACCCTTCGCTGGCCAGATAAGTCCAATATTAGGCATTTCTGGGGTGAAACTTTAATCTTCCACACTATTACTGGTTGATAGAGTTTAAAGTGGGTATATTGACGCTGTGAGCATGTCTACTTCACAGGGGCTAGACCCAAGTCTAAGGAGGATGGGGGGTCTGCTCCCCCCATGGCGTTTTGCTCCTCTTGTCACACTGGGCTATCTAGTGATAATGTGGGGGATCTATGCCCTAACTGCACTGGTCAAGATAGCAACCCAGGGCTTCCCAGCCACGCTATTGAGCCATCTTGGGTGAGGGAGTTTAAAGCTGCCACTAGGGATCTCAGATCCACTCTTCAACTTTTTCCCTCTCAGGTACAGGGGGCTCTCCAGGTCTGGCAGACCCCCACTACAATCAGGACCTCCCTGCCTAAGCCACAGGGTGCTCCTGATGTGTCTGATTCTTCTGAGGAAGAACTCTTGCAGGATTCTGATGCTGAGGAACGCACTGTTATTGAGTCTAACAGGTCCATTGGGGGCCCTTATGAATGTGACCCTGAAGTTTCGGCTGAGGGTCTGATTAGAGCTGTGCTGAATACGCTCAACCTTCCTCTGACTCAGGAATCCACTTATGATCCTACTGATGTTTTTCAAAAGAAACCATCTAAGCCTGTTGTTTGTTTTCCAACTAACCCTACTCTTGCCCGCCTAGTCTCTGAGGCATGGAAGAATCCTGATAAATCCTCCTCTGTCTCTAAAAAGTTTGCTAAACTGTACCCTTTTCCTGAGACTGAGCTGGCAAAATGGGTTCATCCCCCCAAGGTGGATGCTCCTGTTTCTAGGCTATCCAAGTCTACCGCTTTGGCTGTCTCTGATGCCTCTGCCCTGCAGGATTGGACGGATAAAAAGCTAGAGCTTTCTCTCAAATCTATATTTGCCTCCATTGGCACTGCCATGCGTCCAACCTTTGCAGTGGCTTGGGTTAATAGAGCCATTGCGGCCTGGACTGAACGACTGACTGAAGCAGTTCGCCAGGATGCGCCAGTATCTGAACAGTTGCAGCTTCTTGCTAATATCACTGAAGCTCAGAACTATGTTGCTGACGCTGCTTTTGATGCTGTGCGCATTATGGCGAGGGCCTCCACTGCTTCTGTGGTGGCTAGACGTGCCCTTTGGCTGAAAATTTGGTCTGCTGATACAGCCTCTAAGAAAGCCTTGCTTTCCTTACCCTTTCAGGGGACTTTGCTATTTGGATCTGAGCTCAAAGAAATGATCAGTGAGGCTACTGGTAATAAAAGTACTCTTCTACCCTCAGTCTTTAAGAAAAAGTTTCCAGCCAAACGCAATCGGTCCTTTCGTTCCTTTCAGACTGAGACACGCTCCTCGGCCCAGACGGGTCCTTCCGCTACGCGCTCCTCCTCCAAGGCCAAACAGTCCTGGAAGCCCAAAGTTGCCCCCAAGGCCAAGACCTCCAAGACTGCTTCGGCATGACTCGCCGAACCCGGGTCCGCATCCGGCTGTAGGTGGACGTCTCCGCATCTTTCGCCGGACTTGGGAGGAGTCAGTGGCGGACCCATGGGTTCTTCAGGTGGTGTCAGAGGGATACAGGATCCCTTTCTCCTCCCTTCCTCCTTTTCGGTTCCATTTTACTCGTCCTTCTCAGGAACCCACAAAAAGACGTCTGTTCGACGACGCTATTCAGGATCTCTTGGACAAAGAGGTTCTGGAAGTGGTTCCTCAGGAGGACACAGGTTCAGGATTTTATTCCAACCTGTTTGTGGTGGCCAGAAAGGACGGAGGGGCCCGTCCCATTTTGGATCTCAAAGATCTCAATGCCTATGTGGTGACTTCCCACTTCCGCCAGGAGTCCCTGCGCTCTGTGATTGCAGCAATGTCTCCAGGGGAGTTCCTTGCCTCCCTGGACCTTCAGGATGCTTATCTTCACATCCCTATTCATCCAGAGAGCAGGCGGTACCTCAGGATTGCCTGCCACAGGGGACACTTTCAGTTTTCTGCTCTTCCCTTTGGGCTGACATCAGCTCCTCAGGTCTTCCAGAGAGTGTTGGGCTCCCTGATAGCGGTGCTTCATCAGGACGAGGTCAGGGTGACTCCCTACATGGACGATCTCCTCATCAAAGCTTCTTCGGCGGAGCTTCTTCACCAGCAATTTCAGCAGTGTATCCACACTCTGAACCGCCATGGCTGAATCCTGAATCTGGACAAGTCGGACTTGGTCCCATCTCAGAGGCTTCTGTTCCTGGGTCTCCTATTCGACACTCTCCAATGTATGGTGTTCCTGCCGGAGGATGTGGCTCATCAGATAGCTATCAGAGTGGCGGTGATTCTGGAACTGGACTTAGTGCCGGTAACGAAGTTGTCGTCCCTGGTGGGGAAGTTCATTTCCACGATCGAAGCGGTTCCTTTTGCCATGGCCCACTCCATGGAACTTCAGAGATTTGTGATCCAGACGTGCAAGAATCATCCAGATCATCAGCATCTGTCAGTCTCTCTACCTCCTCATGTGGAATCGAGTCTGCACTGGTGGTTGGATCTCTCCCATCTCCTGAAAGGGAGATCCTTTCAAGTTCCTTGCTGGACCACGATCACAACGGATGCCAGCCTTCGGGGCTGGGGTGCTGTGTTGGGTCGCTTCAGTGCTCAGGGGAAATGGGGTCTGGAGGAATCTCTTCTCTCCATCAATGTTCTGGAACTACGTGCCATCCGGCTTGCCCTGAGACACTGGGAATCTCAACTGACCGGCCTTCCGATCAGAGTGGAATCCGACAACGCCACTGCGGTGGCTTACATCAACAGGCAAGGCGGCACAAGAAGTGGCACCGCCTGGTTGGAGGTCAAGGATATTTTGTCTTGGGCAGAAGATCATGTGCCTGTCATCTCTGCAGTTCATATTCCAGGCGTGGACAACGTCATGGCAGACTTCCTCAGTCGTCATACCGTCGACAGCGGAGAATGGGCTCTTCATCCAGAGGTGTTTCATTTGCTCACCCAGAGGTGGGGGATGCCGGAGGTGGACCTGATGGCCTCCAGACACAACAGGAAGGTTCCGGTGTTTTGCTCCCGCGGAGGGACTCCCTTGCTCTAGCAGTGGATGCCTTGTCGATCCCTTGGGATTTTTCTCTGGCTTACATTTTTCCTCCTCTTCCTCTATTGATCAGAGTCATCCAGAAACTGAAGCGGGAGCGTTGTCCTGTTATCCTGATCGCTCCAAACTGGCCTCGCCAGTCCTGGTATCCGGAGTTGATGGCCATGTCAGTGGCGGATCCGTTCCCACTTCCTGCCCGTCCGGACCTACTTCTTCAGGGATATCTGTGGAAGGAGGATGTTCACTCTCTCCATTTGATGGCATGGCGGTTGAATCCTCGATTCTAGCAAAGAAAGGTTTTTCTCCTTCTGTGGTGTCAACTATGCTCAGTGCTCGTAAGCCTGTGTCTTCCAAGATCTATCATCGCATATGGTCAACTTTCGTGGCATGGTGCTCTGATAAGAAATTATCCCTTGATTTTCATCTTCCCACTGTCCTGGCCTTCTTGCAGGACGGTGTTGATAAGGGGCTCAGTCTGAGTTCCCTCAAAGTTCAGACTTCTGCCTTGTCTGTGTTTTTCCAGGAAAGGATTGCTATCCTTTCTGATGTGAAAGTTTTCTTCCAAGGTGTGACTCATGTTCGACCTGCCTTCAAGAGTCCTGCTCCCCAGTGGGACCTCAATTTGGTGCTGGGAGTTCTCCAGCGACCACCGTTTGAATCCTTGGCTTCCATTCCATTACGTCTCTTGACTTGGAAGATGGCCTTCCTTTTGGCTATTGTTTCAGTTCGCCGGGTAGCAGAGTTACAGGCTTTGTCCTGTAAACCTCCTTACCTGGTGTTCCACAAGGATAAGGCTGTGCTTCGCACTACCAAGGAATTCTTACCCAAGGTTGTGTCCGAGTTTCACATCAATCAGGAGATTGTGGTTCCCTCTTTCTGCCCTAATCCTTCATCTGACAAGGAACGTGATCTCCATTTGTTGGATGTGGTGCGTTGCCTCAAGTTTTATGTGCATCGCACCGAGTCTATCAGGAAGTCTGACGCTCTATTCGTCATTCCTGAGGGGCCTAGGGCAGGGAGACCGGCCTCCAAAGTTACCATTGCCTCTTGGATTAAGGCTACTATCCGTGAAGCCTACAAGTTGCGGAATAAGCATGTTCCCTTCCGGGTGACTGCCCATTCCACGAGATCTATTGGGGCCTCTTGGGCCTACAAGAATCAGGCTTCCGCTGTTCAACTGTGCAGAGCGGCTACTTGGTCCTCTGTGCACACCTTTTCCAAGCACTACCGTGTTGATGTGCTGGCCTCGGCTGATGCCAGTTTTGGAAGGAAAGTCCTGGAGGCAGTTTTGCCTGTGTAGGTCTTCCACTCTGTGATCCTTAGTGCTTCCTTACTGTTGAGCCCAGTTGGCTCTAGTTCCGTGTGCTGTGTTAGTTCAGGGATTGTTCCCTTGATTGGTGTCCGTTGACACTTACAGTTTGGGCTATGTAATTAACTGGTTCATAGCAGTTTTTCTGACTTAGGCCTTGTTCCGGTCCTTGCCTTATTCCCACCTCTGGATCAGCTCAATGTTTGTACATCCCAGAAGTACCAGTGACCTGTATTGGACGACAGTGAAAATAGGATTTTAGTCTTACCTGTTAAATCCTTTTCACTTAGTCCATACAGGTCACTGGTTTCCCACCCTGTCAAGGGACCAGACCTGGCTCTCCTGTGGCATTCAGTGGGAGACCTTTGGGGCATGCTCACAGGAATCTTTCTTCTTGCTTACCTGGGGTCAGTTTTAGGGTCTCAAATCAATCTAGTGGCTCTGGCCTGAAGGTGGCTTAAAGGGATAGTAATACTTGAAAATAAGTTGATTTTATTTTGTAGCCCTTAAAAAAACATGAAAAATGATATAAGTCTTATCTCCCAAACCTTTATGGTTTGGGAGATATTCAAAAGTAAAG
This sequence comes from Rhinophrynus dorsalis, assembly GCA_037306005.1. NCBI lineage: Eukaryota > Metazoa > Chordata > Amphibia > Anura > Rhinophrynidae > Rhinophrynus > Rhinophrynus dorsalis. Next base: position 258,039,860 of record CM074720.1, on the reverse strand, counting down.
TTACTCCACCCCTCAGATTTGGAATCCGGTCACTTGACCGGTTGTGCCTCTCCAGAAGTGCTGAGATCATGATCTTTAAAAAGAATTTCTTAATTGGAATTGTCTACAAAGTGTGCTTTCAAGCCAGGCACACTTTGTAGACCGTTCCAATGAAGTAGTTCTTTTCAAAGATCGTGATCTCGGCACTGCTAAAGAGCTGCCTGTTGCTCTGTGGACTGAATTCCAAATCTGTCCACTAGATGGCAGACTTGGCTGAAACAGCCAGGAAAAGAGAACTTTTCTTTATTATACATGTGAATATCTCCAAAACCATAAAGGTTTGGGAGATAAGACTTATATCATTTTTCATGTTTTTTTAAGGGCTACAAAATAAAATCAACTTATTTTCAAGTATTACTATCCCTTTAAGTAGGAGGGGAGGCTCTGCCCCCTGCAATCATTTGCATAATTGTTCCTGCCTATTAAAGGGGCGAATCGTCTCCCAGAAGTACCAGTGACCTGTATGGACTAAGTGAAAAGGATTTAACAGGTAAGACTAAAATCCTATTTTTCCAGAGGTGTAGGAAGCCTTCTTCTGTGTTACCACCCAATAACATTCTTGATCAGATCCTTATGGATGAGTGGAAAACTCCTGATAAAAAGCTTTTAGTCATTAAGAGGTTTTCTAAGCTATACCCTTTTTTGGCTGAAGTTTTGGCACAGCGGGCTTCTCACCGTACTGAGAATCCCCCTATTTCACAGCTAGTGAAGAACACCACCCTCCTGCTGGCTGATGCAACGGGACTCAAGGAGCCAGTGGACATCCTGTTCTGTATCTCAGAGGGTTAAATGTTTTGCTCCTGTAATCTGTGTTGAACTAAATGTGTCACAGAACTAACAGTAAGAGATGTAACAATAGCAGATTGTCATTGTGTGTTATGGTTACTAAATAACAAAAAGAAAAGGATTCACTTTGCATTTCCAGTAGGAAATCTCTCCATGTGACAGGTCTGTAAAGTATCCCATTGAGAATACATGGGATCAACAAATAAAGTTTTACACATCAAAAAAAGGAAATCTAAACAGTGGCTTGGCCCTGGAATAGCAATTTTACATCACTTGTCATTTTACTATGTTTCTATTATTATTATTACTATTATTATTATTAAATGACAGTGTCATTCTAGCCCTCCTTTGCAATGTGTTCACCCTTCTGGTCCCCCACACGTTAATCCTTTCAGTGCTGGGGGATTAGGTAAAGTTTTGCAGAGCCGTGTGTTGGCACTGAGCTTTAACTCATTGACTGCCAAAGGGGAATGCACACCCCTGTGGCTCTCAAAGGGTTATAAAACCACCTAAAATGAGGTATAGGTTTGTTGTGATATGCATATGAGCCTTGTATGTAGAAATGTTGAGGGGAGCACACTAATTTGTGTACATATTTGTAGATTCTGCAATATGAGAAATAATCTATAGCACGTCTTTTAAAGCAGAACTTTCATCATATGAACATAGAGCCTTAAATCATAATTACATTAGCGATATGCCTAAACAAATAATTTTTGAGAAATGAAGCTTTATTTCTTTGTCGTCCAATACAGGCTACTGGTAAATTTGGGTAGGCGATTTAGCCCCTTTAAGTAGGCAGGAACAATTTTGAGAAGTGACTGCTGGGTGTAGCTTACCTCCTCCTCTTATCTTGCAGCTAGCCAATCCCCATCCAGTAAGATTTATTCCTTGGTCAAAACACAAGGCAAGAGAACAGTTCTGCTATGGTTTTAGCTTTTTATTATTTTTCTGTTACATATGGAATACCACCATTAGGCGGATTACCATCACTAACAATTCCCATTACCCAAATGTGGATAGCTTAGTTTATCAGGTGCTTTTGTGGACCTAAGCCCTGGGGCGAAAATCGTGGCTGCAAGTTCTTTCCCCAGGAGTTGCCCACTGAGGCTTCTTCTTGATACATGGTAATCTGAAGACAGAAGACCTGTTAAAAAGGTGAGCACCCTTTGAGTGCCGAGGTCCACATGTCCCACTCTTCCCCTCCGCACAGGGGCCTCATTTGGAGTTTTTATTAAATACTCATGCATTGATTGGGTTTATCTGTATGTCTGTGGGGTGTTTGGAGCACATTTCTGTGGTAACTTAACCCTTTGGCTGCTGGTTTAGCATCTTTTGGGGTGTTGTGGGCACTTTCCCTACTGGGATCAGTATTTATTGGGTCTACTGACTTGTTCTACTGGGCTTTTGAGTGTTTTTACATTTGGTTTTCACCTTGTAAAACTTGTGTGCGCGTGTTTACCGCATAGACGCCATTGCTCCATTCACTTCTGTGGGACTTTACACTTTGGGACATATCTCTGCAGCCGCTCAACCTAGTGAGGTCAGAGATGGCTTATTGTGTTGGTCTGCCCTTGCTCTGTTATCCGGTCTATGTTCTGGGCATGTTGGGAGGGCTCAGGGGGCTCCGGGCGCTATTGGGGTACTTTTTTAGCAAAACTACAATTCCCGTGAGCGCTTGCTTTGAGCGCTCGTTTCTGATTGGCTCCCGCCATGGCAGCCATTTTGTGCCTTTGCTGATCGCTTGTCCCATGCAGGGCTTGGACTTTCCTTCTCTCCTCAGCTGTTTAACCCTTCGCCTGCCAGTTAAGTCTATTTTAGAGTTTCTGGGGTGATTTTTATTATCACACACTGTATTTTGGGAGTTTCTGATACTTTGACCGTTTGACGCTGTGAGTATGTCTATTCCGTTAGACTTTGGGGCTAGACCTAAGACTAATGACACTGGGGCGTCTGTGTCCCCCATTGCTCATTGCTCCTCAAGTCACTCAGGGTTACCTAGAAGAATACTCAGGTCATGTTTGCCCAGCATGTTCTCCTGCCCCGAAGTCCCCTGCAGGTACCTCCAGCCATGCACTAGAGCCAGTCTGGATGCAAGCGTTTAAGGCTACTACCAGGGACCTCCTGTCCATTGTACAACTCCTTCCAGCAACTTTCCAGGGGGTCTTCCACTTGTGGCAGGCCCCCACCTCTATCAGATCTTCCCTGCCTAAACTGTTGGGTGTACCTGATGTGTCAGATTTCTCTGAGGAGGGATTATTGGTGGATTCTGATGATGAGTACTGTTCTGTTGTCCCTTCCTTTCAGTTTTTCAGGGACCCCTTTTGAGGCTGATCCTGTTCCCTCAGCTGAGGGCCTGATCAGGGCTGTGTTGGATACTCGTAACATTCCCTTTGTACAGGAGGTTTCATCTGACCCTTTGAAGTATTCCAGGAGCCTGTTAGGTGGAAAACAAATATGGGGCCTAACCCCTCCCTGGACCGCTTGGTGTCTGAGGAGTGGAAGTTTCCAGACAGAAAACAGTCTGTCTCTACGAAGTTTGCTAAGCTTTAACCGTTCTCTGAAGAGGCCCTAGCTCAGTGGGTTCATCCTGCCAAGGTGGATGCCCCTGTTTCCAAGCTTTTTAAGTCCACTGCCTTGCCTGTGGCTGATGCATTTGCTCTGAAAGAATGGACTGACAAGAAGCTTGAGACCTCTCTCAAGGACATTTTTGCGATGGCCGGTTCTGCCTTGCACCCAGCATTTGCTGAGGAGTGGGTAAATAGAGCCGTGGCCATTTGGACTGAACAGCTCACTTCAGCTGTCCATCAGGGAGCTCCTACTGCTGACATGTTGCGGCTTCTCTCCAACATCTCTGAGACTCAGCATTATGTTTCTGCTGCCCTGTTTGATGCTGTGCGCATGGTAGCCAGGGCATCCACCATGTCTGTGGTAGCCAGACGTATTCTTTGGCTCAACATCTGGTCTGCTGACACGGCCTCCAAGAGGGCTTGCCTGTCCTTGCCCTTTCAGGGCACCTCACTGTTTGGTCCTGACCTTAAGGATCTGATCAGTGAAGCCACTGGAGGGGGAAGAGTATTCACCTGCCAGTGGTCCAGAGGAAGAAGTCGCCTGTCAAGCAGAATTGTTTTTTTCTTCCCTTTCAGGCCGAATCGTGTCAGGTGACTTAGGCAGTGCCTCAGGCTCCGCGTGCCTCATCCAAGCCTAAGCAGCAATGGAGGCCTAAGTACTCCGCTAAGCCCAAGGCTTCCAAACCTCCTTCAGCATGACTCGCTGAATCCAGGTCCCCACTTGCAGGTGGGTGGCCGCTTGCTCCGCTACCTCTTGGCTTGGGAAGCCTCTGTGACGGACCCGGGGGTTTTGCAGGTGGTGGCTGCAGGGTAAAGGATCCCCTTCATGTCCCTTCCTCCTTCCCGGACCTTCTCTTCTCGCTCTCCTCTGGGAGCAGAAATGCGCTGTCTTTTCGAGGTAGCTATTCAGGCTCTTCTGGACAAGGCGATCTTGGAACCAGTTCCTCCTCAAGAAAGGGGGTTGGGATTCTACTCCAACCTCTTTGTGGTTTCCAAGAAGGATGGCGGCTGTCGTCCCAGTTTGGATTTGAAGGATCTCCACTCTTTTGTGGTCAAGTCCCAGTATCGCCAGGAGTCGCTACGCACAGTGATAGGTGCCATGTCCTCTGGGGAAATTCTAGCTTCTCTGGATCTTCAGGATACATATTTGAACATTACCATTCATCCAGAGAGTCGGCAATATCGCCGCTTTGCCTGCAACAGAGGGCATTTCCAGTTTTCTGCCCTCCCCTTTGGCCTGACCACGGCTCATCAAGCCTTCAACGGAGTCCTGGGAGCCTTGATTTCCGTCCTACATCGAGACGGCATCAGAGTCACCCAGTACATGGACAACCTCCTTTTGAAGGCCTCTTCTCCAGAACTCCTTCTTCAGCAAGTGCATGCTCTGTCCCGTCATGGGTGAATCGTCAATCTGGACAAGTCGAAACTTGTTCCTTCACAGAGGATGGTTTTTCTAGGCATCCTCTTCGACACTCAGAGAGGGATGGTTTTCCTCACAGACGAAGTGGCTCATCAGATTGCACTGAAGGTCCAGGCTGTCCTGAAACAGGATCCGGTTCCATCCAAGACGTTGTCATCCCTGGTGGGGAAGTTCATTTCCACCATAGAAGCGGTTCCGTTTGCCATGGCTCATACCAGAGAACTTCAGAGGTTTCTAATCCTGGCATGCAGCGGTTGGCCGGATCTCCTGGAGAGGTCCTTATCTCTCTCTCTCTCTCTCTCTCTTCATGTGGAGCTTAGTCTCTCGTGGTGGCTCAACCTGAACAATCTGCTGAAGGGCAGGCCATTCATGGTGCCATTTTGGACAATAGTGACGACGGATGCCAGCCTCTCCGGTTGGAGAGTGGTTCTGGAGCACTTGAATGTTCATGGCCGGTGGTCCCAGGAAGAATCTCTCCTTCTCATAAACGTCTTGGAGTTTTGGCGATATTTCATGCCCTGTGCCACTGGATGTGCCAACTGGAGGATTGCCCGGCCAGGGTCCAGTCGGACAATGCCACAGCGGTAGCCTACATCAACAAGCAAGGTGGCACAAGAAGTCCCACAGCTTGGCTAGAGGACAAGGCTACTTTGTCCTGGGCAGTGGAGCATGTCCCTGCCATTTCGCAGTTCATATTCCTGGAGTAGACAGACTTTCTCAGTTGACACACCATGGACAGCGGAGAGTGGGAACTGCATCAAGAGGTGTGTTTGGCCTCATTGTCCAGCTGTGGGGTCTTCCGTGCATCGACCTGATAGCAACAAGACACAACAGGAAGGTTCCAACTTTCTGCTCTTGCTGGGCAGATCCCCTGGCTCTAGCAGTGGATGCCTTGTCGATCCAGTGGAATTTCCCTCTGGCATACCTTTCCTCACATTCCCCTGTTGCACAGGGTGATACGGACAATGCGACTGGAGCGCTGCCCAGTCATTCTGATTGCTCCATACTGGCCTCGGCAGGCATGGTTTCTGGAGCTTCAGGAACTCTCGGTAGTGGAACCTCTTCGGCTCCCCTCCCATCTGGATCTTCTTCTACAGGGTTACCTGTGGAAGGAGGATGTTCATCGTCTGACTTTGACGGCATGGAGATTGAATCCTCAGTTTTGAAGAAGAAGGGATTTTCTTTTGGTGTGGTGGCTACTATGCTTAGTGCTCGTAAGCTGGTTTCCTCTAAGGCCTACCATCGAGTTTTGTATAACTTTCTATCTTGGTGTGCTGATAGGGACCTGTCTCAGGATTTTGATCTTCCTTGGGTCCTTTCCTTCCTCCAGGATGGTGTGGATAAGGGTCTCATTCTGAGTTCTTTTAATGTTCAGACTTCTGCTCTCTCTGTTTTCTTTCAGAGGCACCTTCTATTTTTCCTGATATCAAGGTTTTCTTCCAAGGCATTGCTCATACCCATCCGGTGTTTGACTCCCTCTCCTCAGCTGGACCTTAACTTGGATTTAGGAGTACTTCAGAGTTCTCCTTTTGAGTCATTGGCTACCATTCCTCTACGTATGCTGACGTGGAAGATGGCCTTTCTCCTGGCAATAGTTTCTGTTCTCCATGTTGCTGAGCTGCATGCCCTGTCTTGTAGGCCACCTTTTTTGGTGTTTCACAAAGACAAGGCAGTGCTTCGCACTTCTCAAGAGTTTCTCCCGAAGGTGGTGTCTGCGTTCCACATTAATCAGGAGATTGTGGTTCCTTCATTCTGCCCTAGCCCTACTTCTAACAAAGAGAAGGATCTTCATCTGTTGGATGTTGTTCGTCGTCTCAAGTTCTGTGTGCATCGCACTGAGTCCTTGCGGCAGTCTGACATTTTTTTTTTTTGTTTGTTTGTTTGTTTTTTTGTTTTTGTCATTCCTGAGGGTCCTAGGGCAGGGAAACCTGCTTCCAAGGTAACCATTGCTTCTTGGATCAGGTCCATGATTTGTGAGGCTTACGAACTTCGGAAGAAGCCTGCTCCTTTCAGGGTCACGGCTCATTCTGCGACGTCTATTGGGGCTTCTTGGGTCTACAAAAATCAGGCCTCAGCTGCTCCGTTGTGCAAGGCGGCCATTTGGTCGTCTGTGCATACTTTTTCTAAACACTATTGTGTGGATGTGCTGGAATCGGCTGATGCCAGTTTTCGGAGGAATATCCTGGAGGCAGCCTTGCCTGTTTAGGATCTCATTAGTCTCTCAGTACCCTTTCACTTTTGAGCCTTGTTTGCTCTAGTTCAGTGTGCCGAGTAACAGTTACTGGGGTCGGTTTTACCCCTGTTTGGTGTCTGTTTATACTCTGCGGTTGTTGCTGAGCTATTTGTGATCTGTTGGTTCATTGGTGCTCTGGTGACTTTGGGGGGCCTGCACCTAGTCCTTGCCTTTCTTCCCACCCTAGGGAACTTAATGGTTGGACATCCCAAAGTTACCAGTAACCTGTATTGGACGACAGAGAAAAGAGGATTTTAGTCTGTTAAATCCTTTTCTCTTAGTCCATACAGATTACTGGACTCCCACCCTGTCAAGGGACCATGCTTGGCTCTCCTGTGGCAGTACGTGGGGGTCCTTTTGGGTTCATGCTCACAGGAGTCTTCCTTTACCTTCTTACTACCTAGTCAATAGTTAGTTTTCAAATCTTACTGGATGAGGATGGCTAGCTGCAAGCTAAGGAGAGGATGTAGGCTCCACCCAGCAGTCACTTCTCAGAATTATACCTGCCTACTTAGAGGGTCTGAACGCCTACCGAAAGTTACCAGTAACCTGTATGGGCTAAGAGAAAAGGATTTAACAGGTAAGACTAAAATCCTCTCTTGATGTACGGTGTGGCACTAATTAGTTTCTGTGCTTGGCTAATATTATCACACACTGTGCTGTGAATTAACCTAGACAAAGCCCACACATGGTGGCATTTCTAATCGCACAGCAAGTCTAGCTACTTAGAATACTGTTAAAGGGATATATTCTTATAACAGTCTATTTTCTTATATGTGGTAGGATTCTGAAGGCGTGGATATCAAGCTTGGAGTGTGTGCAAATGGTCTACTTATTTACAAGGACAGGCTCCGAATTAACCGCTTTGCTTGGCCTAAAATATTGAAAATCTCCTACAAGCGCAGCAACTTCTACATTAAAGTGAGACCTGGTGAGGTAAGATTGTAGCAATGATAATGTCAGTAAAACTACGTTTGTAGCGATGGGAACAGAACAGCTCATCACGTAAGAGGTACTCACTATCCACTGGAATAGTGTGGATAGAGAGAGACACTATTAGTTTTCCCGAGTTCAGTTATTTTTTTTTTTTTTTTTGTAGTATGTCTCTCTGGCATTCAAAGAGTGAACTTCAAAAATCCAGACTTCAAGGGGCATATGCAAAAATGGAGCAGTTCTGAAGCAAACAAACTGCATTATAGAAGGGGGGGGGGGTGTCCTGTTGCTTTTAAATGGCTATATTAACCCATTGAATGCTATAGAGGCTCCAAGTACATTGCAGAGCAGTGCTTTGGAGACCTCTCTGGTACTCAAAGGGTTAAAGGCCATACTTATATGAAAGGGGATTTATATTTGTTCCCTTCGGTGCAATTGATTTGCTCCAGTTTGTGCATATTTCCCAAGGTATCGTCTATAAAGATAAAAGGGAGCAATTGTGGTGCAAAACAGCTTAATTGAACGTATTAAAGGGATAGCACCATTTGTGAATAAGAGTTTATACTTACTGCATCAAACATAGTTGTTTTGCCCCAGATTGTTAATATAACTTACAACTAATAATAGTAACCCCCTCACTAGTATTAGTATGGCCAGAGAATCCTAATGTCCCTTTTGAATTGCAGTACGCTACGCAACCCTTTGGTTCTCCAGTGGTCAAGACTATCTTACGAATTTAGCAGAGTTTGAGGTCCTGTGGCCCTGCAATCAACTGTCATGTTTGCCTCCATGGACATGACATCTAGGACAAGGGCAAAACTCATAGGTGCAATTGGGAGTGCCTGTCCATAGCAAGGTTAGAGAGGAATTATTATTAGGAGGTGTTCTCCTTTAAGTTTGATTTCATTATTAAAACATCTGGTGGATTCTGAGAAATGTGTTGGATTTTCCTATTAAAGGGGTAGTAATGCCCAAAATAAAGTTTATTTTTTATTGGTAAATTTGACAAAAATAAAGTATTTCGAGAAAGTCCTATCTCTCAAACCTTTATGGTTTGAGAGGTATCCTCCGCTAATGTTCCCCCTCCTTCTCCTGACATCAGTGCTCTGCTGACAGCAGGAGATCCCTGTCCGGGGACCAGCCAGAGGCTCTTCAGCAGAACTGAAATCACTTTACTGGAAAAGAATTACTTCATTGGAAAGGTCTACAAAGTGTGCCTGGTTTGCAAGCAATGAAGTAATTCTTATACAGTATCGCTATGGTGGCTCTGCTGAAGAACCTCTTTGTGTCGGCCGACACTGATCTCCTTATGTCAGCTTTACAGCTGACATTAGGAGAATGGGAAATTTAGCGGAGGATATCTCTCAAACCATAAAGGTTTGAGAGAGAGGATTTTCTCCAAATACCTTATTTTTGTAAAATCTACCATATAGAATTAACTTTGGGCATTACTAACCCTTTAGTGTAAGTTAACATACATTTTGTTAAAGGGAACAGACTCCTCCTTCCCTAAGAAAAGGAACCATATCTTGCTCGTGACCACATGGAAAATCTGTTTAATCCCAAATGGAGTGCACCAGAAGTTTCCAGCACCTGCTTTAGATGCCAACATTTTTCCTTTCCTTAAATGAGCAATAAACTTTTTTTTTTAATAATATAAAAAAAAAATATATATATATATATATATATATATCCTATATAATAATTCGCTAGAAAGTTTGTAACGACACAGTCATGTGCAGTAGAGACTGCTGCACGTGCTGCAGTCATGCGCAGTTGAGACTGCCCGTGACGAGGTTGATAAAGCTCTGTATCGGCCATGGTGCAGACAGTCTCTACTGTGCATGACTGCCCCATGACCGGCAGGCAGTGGCACTGTGGCCTGTGTAACGGACTCTTCAACTAATGTATATGTGTGTATGTATTGGAAAATGTCTCTTCAGAACTGTTAAAGTTTTAATTTTTTTTTTCTCCTTACATTAACATTGCCCTCTTAGTGGGCATATTTCAGATATTTTGCATTGTATGGGAGAGGAAAGTCACTGACAACAGTTCTCCAATAAAATATGATGTAAACTTTCTTTGGCTCTATGATTCCAGAGAGTATAAAATTTTTGAACTGTTATAATGTTTAAATGTATAAAACAATTAGTCTGTGTGTCTGGCACACCCAGGGGTAGCAGTTAGGAGGAGATATTCTAACCTCCATTATACTACCTGTCCAGGAAATACATGGATGTGTGATTTTGACAGGAAAAGCTGTCAGTAGGAGATTCGTGTCAGTCAACACGGAGGCGCTTGAGAAGTGCTACAATCTCGTTACTTACAAGGAATCCCTTCATTGGAATGGTCTAAAACGTGTGCCTGGTTTTCAAGCACATGTTTTAGACCATTCCAATAAAGGGATTCCGTGTAAGTAACAAGATCTTCTCAAGCGCCACCGTGTCTACCGACACGAATCTCCTGCTGACAGCTTCACAGCTGTCAGTAGGAGACCGCGAACTTTACACGCCTGTATCTCTTAAACCATAGCGGTTTGAGAGAGACGTTTGTTTTGCATTTAGCTCAGAGTTTTAAGCTCTTCTAAATGCAATAAACTTTTTGTTGGACATTACTAACACTTTAAATACTAGAGGTCTCCAACTCAATACTTTTCAATATAGTGATGACTTCTCTGTCATTCCTAGGGCTAAAAAATATATTAAAATAAATGAAAATGTTAACTTGTTCCCTGTAGTGCAATTGTTTTTCTCCAAAATTGATCCAATTGAAATTTAGGGAACAGTGCACATGTATTTTGATTTAAAGGGTTAGTAATGTCCAAAAAAAGTTTTTTGCATTTAGAAGAGCTTAAAAAGCTGAGCTAAATGCAAAAAAATCTATCAAACCATTTAAAGTTCGATGTCTCCTGCTGACAACTGTAAAGCTGTCAGCAGGAGATCTGTGTCGGGCGACACGAGGGCTCTGCAGCAGAGCCGCAATCTTGTTAGTTACAACGAATCTCTTAATTGCAAATCAGGCACACATTTTAGACCATTCCAATGAAGGGATTCATTGTAAATAACGAGATTGTGGCTCTGCTGCAGAGCCCTCATGTCAACCGGCATGGATCTCCTGCGGACAGCTTTACAGTTGTAAGCAGGAGACATCGAACTTTAAATGCCTGTATCTTTCAAACCATAGTGGTTTGAGAGATACTTTTTTTTTTTTTTTTTGCATCTAGCTCAACTTTTTATGCTCTTCTAAATGCAAAAAACTTTTTTCTCTGTCGTCAAATACAGGTTACTGGTAACTTTGGGTAGGCGATCGGCCCCTTTAATTAGGCAGGAACAATTCTAGAATTGTATGCAGGGGTTGGAGCCTACCTTCCCTCCTTGGCTACATCTAGCAAACCAGCTCCAATAAGATTTGTTCCTTGGTGAAGACACAGGCAAGAGAACAGTCCTGCTGTAGTTTTAGAATTTTTTTTATTTTTCTGTTAGAAATGGAACACCACCATTAGGGGGATTACCATAACTGACAATGCTCTTAGATGTGGCTAGCTCAGTAACTAGGTGCTTTTTGTGGACCTCAAGCCCTGGGGGGAAAATCTTGGGTTCAAGTTTCCTCAGGAGTTGCTCACTGAGGCTTCTTCTTAAAGTGTTAGTAATGTCTAAAAAAAACTTTTTTGCATTTAGAAGAGCTTAAAAAGCTGATCTAAATGCAAAAAAAACGTATCTCTTAAACCGCTATGGTTTAAGAGATACGGGTGTTTAAAGTTTGATTTCTCCTACTGACAGCTGTAAAGCTGTCAGCAGGAGATTTGTGTCGGTCGACACGGTGGTGCTTGAGAAGTGCACGCGTTTTAGACCATTCCAATGAAGGGATTCCGTGTAAGTAAAGAGATCTCGGCACTTCTCAAGCGCCTCAGCGTCGACCGACACGGATCTCCTGCTGACCGCTTTACAGCTGTCAGTAGGAGAAATCAAACTTTAAATGCCCGTATCTCTTAAACCATAGCGGTTTGAGAGATATGGTTTTTTGCATTTAGATCAGCTTTTTAAGCTCTTCTAAATGCAAAAAGTTTTTTTTAGACATTACTAACACTTTAATACAAGGTAGTCTGAAGACAGAAGATCTGCAGGAAAGGTGAGCAACCCTTTGAGTGCTGCAGGTCCACATGTCCCACAGTGCCCATCCGAACAGGGGTGTTTTCATTTGGAGTTCCTATTGCACACTCTGACACTCACTGGGTTTATCTGTGTGTCTGTTGGGTGTTTTGGAGCAAGTTTATGTGGTAACTTAACCCTTTAGTTGCTGGTTTTGTATCTTTAGTGGGGGGGGGGGGTTATTGACACTTTCCCTACTGGGTTCAGTGTTTTCTGGGTCTCCTAACATGTGCTAGTGATTTTTCATGTACTTTTAATTTTTACTTTTCAGCTTTGCAAAATTTAAGTTCCAAGGCGCGCTTTACTGCATAGACGCCATTGCTCCATTCACTTCTATGGGACTGCAGAGTCTGGGACATATCTCTGCAACTGCTCACCGTAGCGACTTCAGCGATGGCTCGTTTTAATTGCCTGCCCTTGCTCTTTAATCCAGTTCACGTTTCAAGTGTGTTGGGAGGCTCAGGGGGCTTCGGACACTTTTGGGGTACTTTTTCTGGGAAAACTACATTTCCCATGAGCGCTTGCTTCGCGCTAGTTTCTGATTGGCTCCTGCCTCTGCAGCCATTTTGTGCCTTTTCCAGAATGAGTATCCTACACAGGGCTTGGACTCTCCTTCTCTCCTCTGCTGATTAACCCTTTGCCTGCCAGATAAGTGTATTTTAGCGATTTCTGGGGTGAAATTTTAATCTTAAACACTTATTTGGGTGATTCCTTACACTTTAAACATTTTGACACTGTGAGAATGTCTAATCTGTTGGAGCTTGGGGCCAGGCCTAAGACTAAGGACGCTGGGGTCTCTGTGTCCCCTATTGCGCATTGTTCCTCATGTCATTCAGGGTTACCTAGAGAATTCTCAGGTCATTTATGCCCAGCATGTTCTGATGTCCCTGAGTCTCTCCCAGGGACCTCCAGCCATGCATTAGAGCCAGTTTGGGTGCAAGAGTTCAAGGCTGCTACTAGGGACCTTCGGTCTACATTGCAACTCTTTCCAACCCAGTTACAGGGGGTCTTCCATTCATGGCAGACCCCTTCTTCAGTCAGATCTTCCCTGCCAGAACCACACGGAGTACCTGACGTATCAGATTCCTCTGAGGAGGAACTGTTGCTGGATTCAGATGTTGAGAAATGTTCTGCTGTGGGCTCCTCTCAGTTTTTTGGGGACCCCTTTGAGGCCGATCCTGAGTCTTCGGCTGGGGGCTTGATCGGGGCTGATTTGAATACCCTTAACATTCCATTAGTTCAGGAGGTTCCTTCTGATCCCTCTGATGTTTTTCAGGAGCCTAAAAAGCCCCTTACTTGTTTTCCACCTAACCCCACCCTTGACCGCCTTGTGTCTGAGTGGAAATCTCCAGACAGGAAACCTTCTGTTTCCAAGAAATTTGCCAAGCTTTACCCCTTCTCTGAGGCGGCGCTTGCTCATTGGGTTCATCTTCCCAAAAGTGGATGCTCCTATCTCCAGGCTATCTAAATATACTGCCTTGCTAGTTTCTGATGCGTCAGCTCTGAAAGACTGGACTGACAAGAAACTTGAGGTTTCCCTCAAGTCCTATTTTGCCACTGCTGGTACTGCCATGTGTCCAGCGTTTGCTGTGGCTTGGGTTAACCGGGCCATTGCGGTCTGGACTGAATAGCTCACCCTGGCTGTCTGTCAGGGTGCTCCTATTTCAGATATGTTGCGACTTCTTGCCAACATTTCTGAGGGACAGCACTATGTTTATGCTGCCTTATTTGATGCCATCTGTTTGGGGGCTAGGGTTTCCACCATGTCTGTGGTTGCCAGACGGGCTCTTTGGCTCAAGATCTGGTCTGCTGACACTGCTTCCAAGAAAGCATTGCTCTCCTTGCCTTTTTAAGGCACTTCATTGTTTGGGCCAGATATCAAGGATCTGATTAATGAGGCCACTGGGGGTAAAAGTACCCTTCTGCCTTTGGTCCCCAGGAAGAAAATGGCTTTTTTTTTTTTTTTTGTTCCTTCCAGACTGAGACACGTCAGGCGAACCAGGCGGTTCCCTCAGCTCCGTGTGCCTCCTCCAAGCCCAAACCGTAATGGAAGCCCAAGGTCTCCTCCAAGCCTCCTCCTGCATGCCTCGCCGAACTCATGTCCCCACTCTGCTGTGGGTGGCTGTCTGCGTCTCTACCACAGTGTTCGGGAGGATTCAGTGGTGGACCTCTGGGTTTTACAGGTGGTGACGGAAGGGTACAGGATCCCTTTCGTCTCTTCCTCCTTTTCGCTTTTTCCTTTCTCAAACGCCCCAGGGCACAGAGAAACGTCGTCTGTTCAGCGGCGCTATCCAGGCCCTTCTGCACAAGGATGTTCTAGAACCTGTTCTAGTTCCGGACAGAGATATGGGTTTTTAATCAAACATCTTTGTTGTCTCCAAGAAGGACAGCGGTTGTTGTCCCATTTTGAATTTCAAGGATCTCAATTCCTGTGTGATCAGGACTCATTATCACCAGGAGTCTCTATGCACGGTGATTGCTGCTATGTCCCTGGGGGAATTCCTTGCCTCTCTGGATCTTCAGGACGCGTATCTACACATCACCATTTATCCAGAGCCGGCAGTATCTCAGATTTGCCTGCAACCAAGGGCACTTTGTTTTCAGCTCTTCCCTTTGGTCTGAGTACATCTCCTCAAGTCTTCAACCATGTCCTGGGAGCTTTAGTGTCTGTCCTCCACCAGGACAGCATCAGAGTTACTCCATACATAGACGACCTGATTTTGAAAGCCCCCTCTGCGGAACTTCTTCATCAGCAGGTTCAGGACTGCATTCATGCTCTCACCGATCACGGGTGGATCATCAACATGGATCTTGTCCCATCCCTGCGTCTGGTCTTCCTGGGCCTTCTCTTCAACACTCAGAAGAGCATGGTGTTTCTCATGGACGAGGTGACTCACCAGATCGCCCACAGGGTTTCTGCTGTTCTAGCTCACTATCCAGTTCCAGCCAAGAAGCTGTCCTCTATAGTGGGGAAATTCATCTCCACCATAGAAGCGGTCCCATTTTCCATGGCTCATACCAGGGAACTCCAGAGGTTTGTGATCCAGGTGTGCAGGGGTCAGCCAGACCTTCTGAAGAAGTCAGTATCCTTTCCGCTTCATGTGGAACTGAGTTTGTCGTGGTGGCTCGACCTCTCCAATCTTCTGAAGGGCAAGTCCTTCCTGGTATCCTTCTGGACTACGGTGACAACGGATGCCAGCCTCTCCGACTGGGGAGTGGTCGGTGATCTCCTGAGGAATCTCTCCTTCCCATCAACGTGTTGTAGCTTCGGGCGATATTTCATGCCCTTTGTCATTGGACACCTCAGCTGGAAGACTGCCCAGTCTGGGTACAGTCCGACAATGCCACATCGTGGCTTACATGAACAAGCAGGCAGAACAAGTAGTCTCGCAACTTGGTTAGAGGTCAAGGCTATTTTGTCCTGGGCAGAACACGTTCCTGCCATATCCGCAGTGCACATTCCTGGAGTAGACAATGTCATGGCGGACTTCTTCAGTCGACACACAGTGGACAGCTGCGAGTGGGAACTGCACCCAGAAGTGTTAACCCTCATCATTCAGAAGTGGGGTCTTCCTTGCATCGACCTGATGGCGACAAGACACAGCCGGAAGGTTCCGAAGTTCTGCTCTCGCTGGAGGGATCCTCTAGCTATAGCAGTGGATGCTATGTCCATTCCTTGGTAATTTTTTCTGGCTTTAATCTTTCCTCCCCTCCCCATGTTGCACAGGGTGTTGCGGAAATTGAGACTGGAGCGCTATCCAGTCATTCTGATTGCTCCGTACTGGCCTCGACAGGCTTGGTTTCCGGAGCTTTTGGATCTGTCAGTGGTGGAGCCATTCTGGCTCCCTTTCCATCCAGATCTTCTTCTACAGGGTTACCTGTGGAAGGAGGATGTTCATCGGCTAGCTTTGTCGGCTTGGAAATTGAATGCTCAATATTGAAGAAGAAAGGCTTTCCTTCTGGTGTAGTGGCTACTATGCTCGGTGCCCGCAAACCTGTTTCTTCTAAGGCCTACCATCATGTCTGGTCGACCTTTGTATCTTGGTGTTCTGATAGGGACCTGTCTCAGGAATTTGATCTGCCTACGGTCCAGGCCTTTTTGCAGGATGGTGTGGACAAAGGCCTCCGTTTCAGTTTCTCTTAAGGTTCATACTTCTGCTTTCTCTGTTTTTCTTTCAGCAGCGCATTGCCATTCTTCCTGATGTCAAGGTTTTCTTTCAGGGCGTTGCTCATGCTCGTCCTGCCTTCCGGAGTCCCGCTTCTCCGTGGGATCTTAACTTTGTTTTGGGCGTTCTTCAGCGCCCTCCCTTTGAGTCCTTGGCTACTATTCCTCTACTCCTGTTGACGTGGAAAATGGCCTTTCTCCTGGTGATCGTGCAGTGTCGCGGAGTTGCATGCTGTATCCTGTAAACCACCTTTTTTGGTGTTTCACTAGGACAAAGCGGTGCTTCGTACTTCTCAGGAGTTTCTCCTGAAGGTAGTTTCAGAGTTCCACATCAATCAGGAGATTGTGGTGCCTTCTTTCTGCCCTGACCCTACCTCTGACAAGGAGAGGGATTTCCACTTGTTAGATGTGGTGCGTTGTCCCAAGTTTTATGTCCATCACACTGAGTCTGTCAGACAATCTGATGCGCTGTTCGTCACTCTTGAGGGTCCCATGGCAGGGAGACCTGCATTCAAAGTGACTATTGCGTCCTGGATCAAGTCCACTATTCATAAGGCTTACGAGCTGAAGAAGAAGCCTGTTCCCTTTTGGGTCACGGCTCATTCTTCTAGATCTATTGGGGCTTTTTTGGCTTACAAGAGTCAGGCCTCCTCTGATCAGTTGTGCAAGGCTGCCACGGTCATCTGTGCACACCTTTTCGAAGCACTGCCGCTTTGATGTGCTCGCATCGGCTGACGCCAGCTTTGGGAGGAAGATCCTGGAGGCAGTCTCGGTTTTTGGTGCTTCCTTCACTTTTGAGCCCTGTTGGCTCTAGTTCAGTGTGCTGTGTAACAGTTTTGGGTTGTTGTTTCCCCTGTTTGGTGTCCGTTGACACTTCATTGTTTGTTGGGCTGTCTCTGATCTGATGGTTCATATCTGCTCTGGTGACTTTGGGGGCCTTGCGCCTGGTCCTTGCCTTACTTCCCGGGTCTGGGAAACTCAATGGTTGGACATCCCAAAATTACCAGTAACCTGTATTGGACCACAGAGCAAAGAGGATTTTAGTTTTAGCTGTTAAATCCTTTTCTCTTTGTCCAAACAGGTTACTGGTCTCCCGCCCTGTCAAGGGACCATGCTTGGCTGTCTTGTGGCAGACCATGGGTGTACTTCGGGGTCATGCTCACAGGAGTCGTCTTTCCTTTCTACTATCTAGTCAATAGTTAGTGTCTCAAATCTTACTGGAGCTGGTTGGCTAGCTGCAGCCAAGGAGGGAAGGCAGGCTCCACCCCCTGCATACATTTCTAGAATTGTTCCTGCCTAATTAAAAGGGCGGATCGCCTGCCCAAAGTTACCAGTAACCTGTATGGACTAAGAGAAAAGGATTTAACAGGTAAGACTAAGATCCTCTTTTTTTTGACATTACTAACCCTTTAATTAGGATTATTATCTCCTTGAAAGCTAGAGAGATCTCCAAGCTCATTATATTTCAAGTAGGTCTCCAGATAACACTTTGAGTTCCAGAGGGGTATGTAACGCATTGCTTTGCTATGTGTTCAGTACCCCTCTGGCACTCAAAGGGTTAAAAATGAAGGCCTTTCCTCCCCCCCCCCCCAGATTTATTTATTTATTTATGCGTAACTTGCTAATTTTAAGAGCAATCGATAGATACAAATGAAAATGCCCAAAGCAAGTCTGAAAAAACACTTTTACCACAAATGCTTTCAGCATCGCTGCTTCCAGTGACAGGGAAAAGTGCTTTGAGGCCTACAAATCGAAACATTTATATAGAAAGGAAACTGCTCTAATATTGGACTAAAATACGTTTCCAACATTTCTGTTGATTTAAATGGTGCGTTTAACCCCTTGAATGCTGCCTATTGGGACTATTGCCTCTGGCACTTAGGGTTAAATTGATGGAAATGTTGGGATTTTTTTTTTGTTCCCTGTGGTGAAGTTGAATGGTCCAGCATTGTTATTATTTGAGTTTTTGCATAAGGTGCTTGCTTTGATTGTTTTAACCCTATGTGTGCCTGAACACATTGTTCCAAAATTGACCAAGTCACCTCTCTTGCATTTTAGTTTATGTTGCTATCGCTATAGAGTTACATTGATGAAGTAAGCATTAGTATATTTTTCCCTTTTGAGTGCTGTTGGGTGTTTGCACAAGCACATGTGTGCACGTAATGTATTGCTCTGCAATGCATTGTATGCCCCTCTGGCATTCAAAAGGTTATGGCAAGGCTACAATGATAAATCAAATGATTTGAATTTTCGATTAAAATTAGGTTGGTTAATATTTTATCAAATAACTGTCACTTTAATGTGAAGTTATGTGCATGAGTATAACCTAGCATTAACAATGTTTCTATTGCTCAAGAAGCAGTCTTATAGTTCTGTTGATTGTACTGAATTAGGCTTACAGTTTTTCCTTGAAACAGAAACGGGAAGGGGTGTGGGACAGAAGTCCATATCTCTCTTTCTCTCTCTCTCTCTCTCTCTCTCTCTCTCTCTCTCTCTCTCTCTCTCTCTCTCTCTCTCTCTCTCTCTCTCTCTCTCTCTCAAAAGCCTGCCCCTGAAGTAAATCTGAACTTCCTCTCTTCGTCACTCACGCTAGTGGTTTTACTGTGTTTACTATACGCATTGATTACCATAGAATCTTATGACTCGTCATAATATCACTGTCTAAGACTCTATGGTAATTTACCATAGACTCTAGAGTTTTAGACAGTTAAGAGTCACTCAAGCCATAAGACTCTATGGGAATCAATGTGTACAGTAAAACCACTGGTGTGAAGAAAGGAAGATCTGGTTTACTTTATATTTTAAGAACTAAACAAGCCGCATTCAGGTTTTTACAAAAAATTAAAATCTATATATGTTATATTAAAAACGGCACAGAATTGACATTTATATTAAAATGACGGGACTGTACTATCCCGTTTAAAACTGTACGTATGGTCAGCCTATACTGGATAATCAAAGCTATAATGTATAGAATATTTGATTCATGAAATATTAGAAACTTGAAACCCATAATTTATAGTATTGCAAAAAATTCATGGAATCCCATTGAATTGTGTCTGCATACCAATATTTTCCTCACTTCCCAGTCTTTGACATAACTTTTTTCCTCATATGTTTCGGAGTACTTGATAAGCACTGCTTTATAATCTTTACTTGCCCTTTGCTTGGATTTCCTGTACAAGTTTATTCACAATCTCTAAAAGGAAGTGATAAAAGAAAAATTGCAGTCTTTTAGACATTCCCATGGTGCAATAATAATTTAGGCATGGAAAGTTTCTCCCCCCCACCCTTATAATGTTTCACTAATAGAGATTTGATGTTTTAACACACCATGGTAGACACGTGATGTCTGTATTCTGCCTTATCCATTAACTTAATTTTTAGGAAACACTTCATTTCTTTTTTTTTTTCCTTTTATGGCTGGGTTCCAGCTGGAACAATTTGAGAGCACCATCGGGTTCAAACTGCCAAACCATCGAGCTGCAAAGAGGTTGTGGAAAGTTTGTGTGGAACATCATACTTTCTATAGGTAACTCTATCTACTAATTTATTTTGAACAACTTTGTTTTCTGGAATCTAAAGAAGCACAAATGCCTAAAAATGAAGCTTGTTGTTCCAGGCACTATTTGGTTTGTTTGTGCCTTTTGTTTGTGAAGGACAGATTCTAAAGCTGTTAGTTTGTTGACTTGACTACCACAGAAATATTGTGGGGACTTTTTTTTGTCAAGAGAGGTGCAAAGCTGGAGCAAACCAAATGCACCATGGATCTGAAATGACTATACTGCAAATTCTCATCTATTTAAATGGAGCTTTTAACCCCTTGAATTCTAGAATTGTAGAAAGTTTTTCAACACATTGCTTCACAATACGTTGGAAACCTCTCTGGAATTTAAAGGATTTAAAACCCTGGGAAATGTCATCCCTCCCATGGGATCCTTTGTCCTGCATAAAGCCTAAATGGTAGCATATATGTAATGTTAGAGTGTAGGCCTCAGGTATCCCTTTTATTCTAGCTTTGGAAAACAGGAAATATGACCTTATATCATTTTTAGGTGTTGGTGTTTCTTTCATTTTGTAAACTCCTTTCCCTGAATTGTTTTAATGTACTGTTTGTAAGTTGCATACTTACTGGAAGTATAAGTTACTGTGTGCTGGGGATATTTGCAATGTGCTGAAACTGGAAAATGTTAACTCTTGCTGCCATATGTAACAAAGTCAAATATATTGCAGTTGGGAAACTAACAGCATGATGAACCTCACCTGCCACTTATCCCCTCCTTCACTCAAATTGTTGAAAAAAATCATGCTGTGTGTATTTCTTTATACAGTTTAGTGCAGTGATTCCTATATTGGGGGACATGCCCCACTGTGGTGTTTTGAGGATCTTTCATTAAGCTTACTTTTTACCATTCAAAATAAGAGTATCTACTTTCGCAAACAAGCCATCACTTTCAGAATCTTGGGAAATGCAAGTTCAAAGAATGGCTGTGAACAGAGCATCCTGCCTTTTTTTGTACTCATGCTACATATGTTAGGGTGCATGGGGGGGCACATCTGGATGTCTTCCGGCTTCTGCTAGTCTGCAGCTCCCATCATCCTTCTCCAGCCAATGATGGATCCCCTCAGTTCACATCTTCTCCCTCCACTGTATCACTTACCCTTAAAAGGTTAAACAAAGACAAAATAATGCTCCAGTTCAATAAAAATGCAGTTAATAGAAATAAGAAAATGTGTTTAGATAAATGCATCTGACTTTGTGCTTTGTTTTGTATCCTTGATTGATTGTAGATGGTTATGTAATAGGCAAAGACTTCGTTTCCAGCATTCACTTATTTTTCTGATATGTTTTTGGTTTGCAGGCTCTCATCTCCTGAGCAACCACCAAAGGCCAAGTTCTTGACGCTGGGTTCCAAGTTCCGTTACAGCGGCCGCACCCAGGCCCAGACCAGAGAAGCCAGCACAAGGATAGACAGACCGGCTCCATATTTTGAACGAACTTCCAGCAAACGCGTGTCCAGGAGTCTTGATGGAGGTAAGCCAGTAAATGAAGTTGTATCTTTTGGGCCCTGTGCAGAAATTAAAAGGTTAACAGTTCTCACATCAACTGTGTCTTACCTATAGATCTATATACATAGATATTGCCTTCCAGAGGCCGATATACTAGGAAGAGCTAGAGTAGTTCTGGATCAAATATGGAACACACAAGTGTATTGATTTAAGTGAAGCTATTGAGCCCTTAAATGGTAGAAGAGTCTCTGTGATTTTGAAAAGCAATGCGTTGGCGACTTTTATAGAATTCAAGGTGTTAATAGCCGCAGTTAAACCAATGGGAAATGCCCCTATGGTGCAGTTACTTTGTTCCAGAATCATTCCTATTTTTTCTGTATATGGCATCATATGGCATGGATGGGCAATGTATAGTAGGTAAAACATGTTGTGAGAGGTTTTCCTTGACGTAGAGAGCTTGCGGGTATTTAATGGATGAATTTTAGAGTTTTGCACTTTTGATTTCCATTGCTCCTGTAGTTCTTGTGTGTAACTATTCATAGATGTGTCTATGTATTTATCAATGGACATCAAGTAAACTGGCTTATGTAAGGGTCTAAAAGTGGTGTGAGGAAATATACAAACAGAAGGACCAAAAAACAAGGAAACCATGGAGAAAATATGTTGCTAATTGAAATAGTTTACATTTGAATACTTTAGGGGAGGAGTTCTCCATTATTGTTCCTCTAGCTGTTACGGATTAGAACTCCCATCATCCTTAATTAGCTGTTGGCAAATCAGTGGTGCTATAGGGTTGGAAAATGAAAATTCTGTAAATTCCCCAAGATTTAAATGGGTCTTTTAACCACTTTGAATTCTAGAGAGGTCTCCAACACATTGCTTCATTTAAACAAGGTTTTCACTGTCGTCCAATACAGGTCACTGGTACTCTAGGGAGGCGTAAGTCCCCTTTAATAGGCAGGAACAATTATGCAAATAATTTGCAGGGGGCGGAGCCCCCCCTCTTACTTAAGCCACCTTCTGGCCAGAGCCACTCATATTGATTTGTTCCTGGTGTGCTTGCACACCAGGCAGAGAACATCTATGCTTCTTAGAGTTTTATTATTTTTATTCAAATATGGAATACCACCATTAGGAGGGTGACCATGGCTGTGAATTGCCCTCTTTAAAGTGGCTGGTGCAGCTTCCAGGGATTTTCTGTGGACCTTAAACCCTGATGAGGGGACAGCTTGTGTGGAGCAGCTCCCCTGCTGAGGAATTTGCCTCTGGGTTATTCCTCCCTTATCATGGTCACCTGAAGACAGAAGTCCTGCAGGAAAGGTGAGTCATCCTTTGAGTGCTGAAGGTCCACTTGTTCCCACAGTGTCCCTTTGATGGGCTTGTATTTGGGAGTTTTCAATTTACTCCAGCACTCATAGGGTGTTTTTATTGCATTATTCTAGATTTATGCAATTTCTGTGGTATTCTCTGGGTTTTGGAGCTTAGTATATTTGTTTACTTATGTTTCTTATGTGTTTTATGCTTGTTTGGGCACTTTTGAAAGTTTTCTTAAACTTTATTAAAAATTGTGTTCTGCGCCTTTAAGCGCGGCGTTTCCCGCTCAGACGCATGGCTCGTTTACTCTCTATGGGAAATCACAGTGTGGGACATATCTCTGGAACCGCTTGTCACAGCAACTTCAGAGAGGGCTCATTTTAATGCTAGGCTCCTGCTCTATCATCCGGATGGTGTTTTATTAATGTGGGGGGTTCAGGGGGGCTTCGGGCACTGTTTGGGGTACTTGTATAGGGAAAACTACATTTCCCATGAGCGCTTGGTTCGCGCTCGTTTCTGATTGGCTGTCATGATGGCTGCCATTTTGTTGCACTTTTCCTATGCGAGTACACTACGCAGGGACCGAGCCTTCTCTCTCTCCTCAACTGATTAACCCTTCGCTGGCCAGATAAGTCCAATTTTAGACATTTCTGGGGTGAAACCTTGATCCTTTACACCTTTTCTGGGTGATAGAGTTATTAGTGGGGTATATTGACGCTGTGAGCATGTCTACTTCACTGGAGCTAGGGGCTAGACCCAAGTCTAAAGAGGATGGGGGGTCTGCTACCCCCATGGCGTTTTGCTCCTCTTGCCACATTGGGCTGTCTAGCGATAATGTGGGGGATCTATGCCCTAATTGTACTAGTCAGGATAGCAACCCTGGGCTTCCCAGCTATGCTATTGAGCCATCTTGGGTGAAGGAGTTTAAAGCTGCCACTAGGGATCTCAGATCCACCCTTCAACTCTTTCCCTCTCAGGTACAGGGGGCTCTCCAGGTCTGGCAGACCCCCTCTACCATCAGGACCTCCCTGCCTAAGCCACAGGGGGCTCCTGATGTCACTGATTCTTCTGAGGAAGAACTCTTGCAGGATTCTGATGCTGAGGAACGTACTGTTATTGAATCTAACAGGTCCGTTGGGGACCCCTATGAATGTGACCCTGAAGTTTCGGCTGAGGGTCTGATCAGAGCGGTTTTGAATACGCTCAATCTTCCTCTGACTCAAGAATCCACTTATGATCCTTCTGATGTTTTTCAGAAAAAGCCATCTAAGCCTGTTGTCTGTTTTCCAATAATCCTACTCTTGCCCGTCTAGTCTCTGAGGCGTGGAAGAATCCTGATAGGTCTTCCTCTGTTTCCAAGAAGTTTGCTAAACTGTACCCCTTTCCTGAGACTGAGCTGGCGAAATGGGTACATCCTCCAAAGGTGGATGCCCCTGTTTCCAGGCTATCCAAGTCTACCGCTTTGGCTGTCTCTGATGCCTCTGCCCTGCATGATTGGACGGATAAGAAATTGGAACTTTCTCTTAAGTCCATTTTTGCCTCTATCGGCACTGCCATGCGTCCAACCTTTGCAGTGGCTTGGGTAAACAGGGCTATCGCGGCCTGGACTGAGCGACTGACTGAAGCAGTTCGCCAGGATGCTCCAGTTTCTGAACAGTTGCAGCTTCTTGCTAACATTACTGAAGCTCAGAATTATATTGCTGACGCTGCCTTTGATGCTGTGCGCATGATGGCGCGGGCCTCCACTTCTTCAGTGGTGGCTAGACGCGCCCTTTGGCTGAAAATTTGGTCTGCTGATACAGCCTCCAAGAAAGCCTTGCTTTCTTTGCCCTTTCAGGGGAACTTGCTATTTGGTTCTGAACTCAAAGAAATGATCAGTGAGGCTACTGGTGGTAAAAGTACTCTTCTACCCTCAGTCTTTAAGAAAAAGTTTCCAGCCAAACGCAACCGGTCCTTTCGTTCCTTTCAGACTGAGACACGCTCCTCGACCCCGACGGGTCCTCCCGCTGCGCGCTCCTCCTCCAAGCCCAAACAGTCCTGGAAGCCCAAAGTTGCCCCCAAGGCCAAGACCTCCAAGACTGCTTCGGCATGACTCGCCGAACCCGGGTCCGCATCCGGCTGTAGGTGGACGTCTCCACATCTTTCGCCGGATTTGGGAGGAGTCAGTGGCGGACCCGTGGGTTCTCCAGGTGGTGTCAGAGGGATACCGGATCCCTTTCTCCTCCCTTCCTCCTTTTCGGTTCCATTTTACTTGTCCTTCTCAGGAACCTGTAAAGAGACGTCTGTTCGAAGACGCTATTCAGGATCTCTTGGACAAAGAGGTCCTGGAGGTGGTTCCTCAGGAGGACACAGGTTCAGGATTTTATTCCAACCTGTTTGTGGTGGCCAAAAAGGACGGAGGGGCCCGTCCCATTTTGGATCTCAAAGATCTCAATGCTTATGTGGTGACTTCCCACTTCCGCCAGGAATCCCTGCGATCTGTGATTGCAGCTATGTCTCCGGGGGAATTTCTTGCCTCCCTGGACCTCCAGGATGCGTATCTTCACATCCCCATTCATCCAGAGAGCAGGCGGTATCTCAGGATTGCCTGCCACAGGGGACACTTTCAGTTTACAGCACTCCCCTTTGGGCTGACTTCAGCCCCTCAGGTCTTCCAGAGGGTGTTAGGCTCCTTGATAGCGGTGCTTCATCAGGATGGGATAAGGGTGACTCCCTACATGGACGATCTCCTACTAAAAGCCTCCTCAGCGGAGCTTCTCCATCAGCAACTGCAGAAGTGTATGCACACACTGATCCATCATGGCTGGATCCTGAATCTGGACAAGTCGGACTTGGTTCCATCTCAGAGGCTTCGGTTCTTGGGTCTCCTGTTCGACACTCACCAATGCATGGTGTTTCTTCCAGAGGATGTGGCTCACCAGATAGCCATCAGAGTGGCTGGGATTCTGGACAGGGACGAAATTCCGGTTCCGAAGTTGTCGTCCTTAGTGGGGAAGTTCATTTCCACGATCGAAGCAGTGCCATTTGCTATGGCCCACTCCAGGGAACTTCAGAGATTTGTGATCCAGACGTGCAGGAATCATCCAGATCATCAACATCTGTCTGTGTCTCTACTTCCTTATGTCGAGTCGAATCTGCACTGGTGGTTGGATCTCTCTCATCTCCTGAAAGGGAGATCCTTTCTAGTTCCTCGTTGTTCCACAGTCACAACGGATGCCAGCATTCGGGGCTGGGGTGCAGTCTGGGGTCGCTTCAGTGCTCAGGGGAAATGGGGTCTGGAGGAATCCCTTCTCTCCATCAATGTTCTGGAACTTCGAGCTGTCCAGCTTGCCCTGAGGCACTGGGAGTCTCAACTGACCGGTCGTCCGATCAGAGTAGAGTCCGACAACTCCACGGCGGTGGCTTACATCAACAGGCAAGTCGGCACAAGAAGCGGTTCCGCCTGGTGGGAGGTCAAGGATATTTTGTCCTGGGCAGAAGATCACGTGCCTGTCATCTCTGCAGTTCACATCCCAGGCGTAGACAACGTCATGGCGGACTTCCTCAGTCGTCACACCGTCGACAGCAGAGAATGGGCTCTTCATCCAGAGGTGTTTCAGTTGCTCACCCGGAGGTGGGGGATGCCTGTGGTGGACCTGATGGCTACCAGACACAACAGGAAGGTTCCGGTGTTTTGCTCCAGGTGGAGGGACTCCCTTGCTCTAGCAGTGGATGCCTTGTCGATCCCTTGGGAATTTCCCCTGGCTTACATCTTCCCTCCTCTTCCTCTATTGATCAGAGTCGTCCAGAAGTTGAAGCAGGAGCGTTGTCCTGTCATCCTGATCGCTCCAAACTGGCCTCGCCAGTCCTGGTTTCCGGAGTTGATGGCCATGTCAGTGGCGGATTTGATCCCACATCCTGCCCGTCCGGATCTTCTTCTTCAGGGTTATCTGTGGAAGGAGGACGTTCACACATTCCGTTTGATGGCTTGGCGGTTGAATCCTCGATTCTAGCAAAGAAAGGATTTTCTCCTTCTGTGGTGTCGACTATGCTCAGTGCTCGTAAGCCTGTGTCCTCCAAGATCTATCATCGCATATGGTCAACCTTTGTTGCATGGTGCGGTGATAAGAAGTTATCCCTTGATTTTCATCTTCCCACTGTCCTGGCCTTCTTGCAGGACGGTGTTGATAAGGGGCTCAGTTTGAGTTCCCTCAAGGTTCAGACTTCTGCCTTGTCTGTGTTTTTCCAGGAAAGGATTGCTATCCTTCCTGATGTCAAAGTTTTCTTCCAAGGTGTGACTCATGTTCGACCTGCCTTCAAGAGTCCTACTCCCCAGTGGGACCTCAATTTGGTGCTGGGAGTTCTCCAGCGACCCCCGTTTGAATCCTTGGCTTCTATTCCTTTACGTCTTTTGACTTGGAAAATGGCCTTTCTTTTGGCTATTGTTTCCGTTCGCCGGGTAGCAGAGTTACAAGCTCTGTCTTGTAAACCTCCTTACCTGGTGTTCCACAGGGATAAGGCTGTGCTTCGCACTTCCAAGGAATTCTTACCCAAGGTTGTGTCCGAATTTCACATCATTCAAGAGATTGTGGTTCCCTCTTTCTGCCCTAATCCTTCATCTGACAAGGAACGAGATCTCCATTTGTTGGATGTGGTGCGTTGCCTCAAGTTTTATGTTCATCGCACCGAGTCTATCAGGAAGTGTGACGCTCTATTCGTCATTCCTGAGGGGCCTAGGGAAGGGAGACCGGCTTCCAAGGTTACTATCGCCTCTTGGATTAAGGCTACCGTTCGTGAAGCCTATAAGATTCGGAATAAGCACGTTCCCTTCCGGGTGACTGCCCATTCCACCAGATCTATTGGAGCCTCCTGGGCCTACAAGAATCAGGCGTCTGCTGATCAACTGTGCAGAGCGGCCACTTGGTCCTCTGTGCACACGTTTTCAAGGCACTATCGAGTTGATGTACTGGCTTCGGCTGATGCCAGTTTTGGGAGGAAGGTCCTGGAGGCAGTTTTGCCTGTCTAGGCCTTCCGCTCTGTGATCCTTAGTGCTTCCTTACTGTTGAGCCCTGTTGGCTCTTGTTCAGTGTGCTGTGTTTGTTCAGGGATTGTTTTCCCTTGATGGGTGTCAGTTGACACTTACAGTTTGGGCTATGTTATTAACTGGTTCATAGCAGTTCTAGTGACTTGGGCCTTGCGCCTGGTCCTTGCCTTTCTCCCGCCTCTGGGTCAGCTCAATGTTTGTACATCCCAGAGTACCAGTGACCTGTATTGGACGACAGTGAAAATAGGATTTTAGTCTTACCTGTTAAATCCTTTTCACTTAGTCCATACAGGTCACTGGTCTCCCACCCTGTCAAGGGACCAGACTTGGTTCTCCTGTGGCATTCAGTGGGAGACTGTTGGACATGCTCACAGGAGTCTTTCTTTTTGCTTACCTGAGGTCAGTTCTTGGGGTCTCAAATCAATATGAGTGGCTCTGGCCAGAAGGTGGCTTAAGTAAGAGGGGAGGCTCCGCCCCCTGCAAATTATTTGCATAATTGTTCCTGCCTATTAAAGGGGACTTACGCCTCCCTAGAGTACCAGTGACCTGTATGGACTAAGTGAAAAGGATTTAACAGGTAAGACTAAAATCCTATTTTCTGTCTACAGTAGTGCAAATCTTGCATTTTTGAGCGATCTTTCTCCTCTCTCTCTCTCTCTCCCCCCCTCATCTCCCCCTCTCTCTCATCTCCTCCTCTCCCCCTCTCTCTCTCATCTCCTCCTCTCTCTCATCTCCTCCTCTCCCCCTCTCTCTCTCTCTCCTCTCCCCTCTCTCTCTCTCTCTCTCTCTCTCCCTCTCTCCTCCCCTCCCTCCCTCCCTCTCTTCTCTCCTCCCTCCCTCTCTTCTCTCCTCCTCTCCCTCCCTCTCTCCTCCTCTCCCTCCCTCTCTCCTCCCCTCCCTCTCTCTCCTCTCCCTCCCTCTCTCTCCCCTCTCCCTCCCTCTCTCTCCCCTCTACCTCCCTCTCTCTCTCTCCCCTCTCCCTCTCTCTCTCTCTCTCCCCTCCCTCCCTCCCTCCCTCTCTCTCTCTCCTCTCCCCTCCCTCCCTCTCTCTCTCTCCTCCTCTCTCTCCTCCTCTCTCTCCCCTCCCTCTCTCTCCTCTCCCTCTCTCTCTCTCCCCTCCCTCTCCTCTCCCTCTCTCTCTCCTCTCCCTCTCTCTCTCCTCTCCCTCCCTCTCTCTCCTCTCTCTCTCTCTCTCTCTCTCTCTCTCTCTCCTCCTCTCTCCTCTCTCTCTCCTCCTCTCTCCTCTCCCTCCCTCCCTCTCTCTCTCTCTCTCTCTCTCTCTCTCTCCTTCCCTCCCTCCCTCTCTCTCCTCTCCCTCTCTATCGCCTCCCCCCCCTTCCCCCCCCCCCCCCCTCTCTCTTCCCCTCAGGGACGGGGGGAATAGTTGTCAGTTGTGCTCATGGATTTATTTGAAGTTTCATGGATTATAGTCTGCCCATGTTTGCCAAGCCGGAAGTCTGTCATGTGACACTGCAAACATCCAAACTGTGTGATAGCATTCTGTTCAGTCTGGTGACCTCATTTGATGGTATCGACATGCTATTGTCAGTATGGCTGCTGCACATGGATGGTTTAGCATTTTTTTTGATGACCTAAATGGTCATGGATCAGCTCTTCAAATATGGCCAGTGAAAGGCCACCACTGGGTAGATCTATTGGGTATGAAGGAACAAGCCTTATTCGCCACAGCATTTAGAAGTTATGGTCTGGATGGTTGGGACTGAACTAGTGAAGCTTATTAACTGTCAGGTACATGTGATGGAGTGTGCAAAGAGCTTGTGTTCTCAATCCTGTATTGAACTAACTGGCAATATGTGAGATCCTTACCCAAAGCTTACCCATCCTGGGTCTAGCCAAGCACAAGTTCCCATTTCTCTATGCAGTCTGCTTGGGGCCACCCCCCCTAGTATCCTATAAATATATTTGATCAAGTTGTTTTTTCCCCCCTGTCCTAGTACAAGGTGTTCAAATTCTGTGACTACTTGGGATAAGTACTGTCCCATCAACACTGATATATGAGATAGTTTTGGTGAAGGAGTGTGTGCCTAGATTCCTAAGACAGAATTTCTCCTGGATGGATTACCATGGTTGATGCCCACCTCCTCTTTTGTTGTGGTAAACTGTCAAACTATTTGTTATCACACAATTTGGTAGTTCCATGCAAGGCTTCGAAGGTATGAAAGGGATAGCCTCGTTTTCATAAAATTGAATGTTGTAGCTATTAAAAACCTAAACTAAACGCCTCGCAAACCTTAATGGATATTAGCAACTAAAGATTCCCCCTCCCTCCCCCCCCTTTCCCTGATGTCAGCATTCTAGCTGACTGCAGGTGAATCCGGTCCCAGGACTGTCGGAGGCTCTTCAGCAGAGCCGAGATCGAGAGACATGAAAAGGTACTTCACTGGAACAGTCTACAAAGTGTGCCTGGATGTAACTCTTGAAACTGTACCTTATTTGCAGACTATACCAGGTAGAGCTAAACTGAGACTGTGGTACTAAGATGAACTTCAGTAAACCAAATTACAGATAAACATGGTCATTGATTTAAATTAGGCTTTTAAATCCTTGAATGCTAGAGAGGTCTACAATGCATTGCAAAGCATCCAAGTGGTTAAAAATCTAATTTAAATCAAATTTTGGAAATTTTATTTGTCCCTTATGGTACAGATGATTTACTCCATAATTATTCCTGTTCTTTTTCATACAAATCAACGTCACAAAGTGCAAGACATGTTTCCTCTGCTCACAGATCTAATATCCAAGGGTTATAGCTAAACTGAGAAATCAAGTTAAAAAGTACTATGTTCGTAAGCCTTCATTTTCTGTTTTTTTACTAAAAAAAAAAAAACACTAGGTATTAAACAGGAATTGTGAATTATTTTATTGAGTGTACTTTGGTGCCACCTGCTGACAAATATTTATATTCCTATTATTTCAATAAACTTGCCACATACAATATACTAATAGATTGAATTTAAAGTATTTGTTATAAATACATTCTGTATCATATAGAAGTTCCTTATTTTTCTTCAGGGTCTCAGTGCTTTAAACTTTTACAATAATATGCTCTTGTTCTCCTGGATAAAGCAATATTAATACTTAATTTCTATTTTATTTAAATATATACTATGACATTAATTTGTTATATTGATGTCAGCCACACTCTTAAAAACATAGTATTTAAGGGGATATGAAAGTTGTATTCCCCTCCTCCCCTTTATCTGACATCGGCTCCTTGTTCAGCCTCCGTTTCAAAGTGTCATGCGTAGGAGATACTGCAGGGTGAGGATTATCTTCATTTTATTATGTTTGTAACTAAGATGGGGCATTCTTCCCACATTTGATGGACTCCTGTTCCGCTTTCTTCTATGTTGGATATGGAACAGGGGACCTGACTTTACCAGGACCGGGGTGTGTTTGGTGATAGATATAGGAGATTTACTAGCCACTCTTTCTTCTCTCTGTATATCACTAGAAGACTGAAGAGGATTCTGCATTTTACAACGCACAGGCCTTGTCAGTATGCCCTATCTGCTTGTCTTTCTGGCACCCACAATCTGATTTATGTGGTTATTCAGTTGTTTTTTGCATTCTGGGTCTTTAGTAGTTATTCTTATATTTTCTAGATTTGCCCTTGCCGCTGGGGCCAGGGTGGATTGCACTTGGGGATACACTCTTTTTCTGTTTTGCCGTATTTTTGCTTTTTTTGGGCCTCTACACCTTTAAGAATGGCACATACAGCCACCCCCAACTTACTAT
Source organism: Rhinophrynus dorsalis (assembly GCA_037306005.1). Taxonomy (NCBI): domain Eukaryota; kingdom Metazoa; phylum Chordata; class Amphibia; order Anura; family Rhinophrynidae; genus Rhinophrynus; species Rhinophrynus dorsalis. The sequence goes on along the minus strand of CM074720.1, from coordinate 258,008,460 downwards.
AGGAATTTCAGCTCCTTCATATCTGCCTACAGCAGTACCGGATGTGCTCAGAACAGAGGGATTAGATGGAATGAGCGTGAAATGGGCGCTGGTTATAAACAGCCCTCATGGGGATATTTTTCCACTATAACATTGCTTCAGTACTGATGGCCCGAGAGCTGCCACACAGTTTTGGTCTTATTAGGAGTTTTCATTATGTTCTCATGAGGCCGTATTTTCCCTAGCCTGACTGAAACAATGCTGGGAGCCATTGAGCTTTCTCTTCCTTTAGGTAGTTTGAGCCCCCATGCGACACCTGACTTGCAGTCTTTCTCTATGGGTTTCTTAAACTCCCTTCTGGCACCTTCCCCTGCCCCCAAAACAGGCAGATGAGTATTTTTTCTTATTTTCTGTCCTGTTTTCTCAATTTGGGGGGGGGGGTCTACTTGCTAGGTTTGGACACAGAGGAGACATGGGGAAGACTAAGACCAGCAAACCTATTGCGATTCCTCCTAAGCTCATTGTTCCACATGTCAGATTAGTCTCCCAAGAGATTATACTGGTGCAAAATGACCCTCTTGTTCTGTGGCACCTTCACAGCCAACTCCAGGCACATATTTCTGTGATATGGAGCCTAGGTTAAAACCCTGGTTTCCATCACGTGTGCTATCTATTAAGCGGATCCTTGAGTCTTGAAACCAAGACCGCCTTGTTATCCCCATAAGAGAATGGTTTATCCCTTTCGGGAAAGTAATTTTCTCCTAGAGGAAGTGGATTTCTCTATGGTAGAGGGGAAAACTGTGGAGAAATATGTTGTTTCCTCGCATACACCTGGTGCCTCATTTGAGGAAGGCATTGGGTCCTCTGTGGAGCAAAAGTGATGTGCTTTATTTCCCTCCCTGTAGTTCTCTTGACCAAGTATTGAATGGAAATCACCTGTTTGGAAAATATTTTTTTTCAGATGCGTTTCTTTTCTACTGCAACCCTCCTATTTCTCGCCTATCTAAGCACACACTGTTATTAGTTGTAGATGCTTTTAAGGATAAGGTGTATACGTGCTTGGATTCACTTAAAGGGATAGAAATGTTTCATAATAAAAGCATCTCCAATTAATCTTTATAGTATTTGGGCCATGGAGAGTGTTCTTTCAATACTGTCAGAGTTGTAGTTCAAGAGTAATTGAATGAGAAAGTATCCCCCTCCAGCCCCTTTTACTGATGTAACCATGCTCCCCTCAGAACAGAAAGGTGGTGTCCAGATAACTTGCAGAGAGGGACAATCTTTAATTAGCTTAATGGAAAAACCTGAAAAACTTGTCAATGAGGGCAGGGTTTTCCTTATACTCACAGTAAGAAGATTGTCCCTTGCTGTGAGCTGTCTGGTCTTAAGACCAGGTTCCACATTTGAGGGGAGGTGGCTTACACTAGGTAAAAGGGTCGGGAGGGGGAAACTTTATCATTCAATTACTTTTTAACTACAACTCTGACAGTGTTGAAATAACACTCTCCATGGCCCAAATACTATGAAGATTAAATGGAGCTGCTTTTATTTTGAAACATTACTATCCCTTTAAGGCTACCATTGCAGTTTTGGGCCTACCTAACACCCCCTGCCTTTGCCAAGACTTGTGACTAAAGCGATGGCTGTTTGGGGCGGGAGTAGATGTTTGATGTGATTCTTTACGACTCTCCAAAAGTGGATATTGTCTTATCCACCTCAACACTCATCTTGGTAAAGCAGACTTGGACAATGTCAAACATACCTAAAATATATTGGAACTTTGAGCAAATTGTTTGGCTTTTCTGCATTGGCCCCAGTTACCGCGGGATCTGCTAAGTTAAGACCTTTTCAGGGGGTGCCTCATACCTACCATGTGGTTTGGGATCCGACTCTTCCATGGGACTTGAATTTTGTATTGGGAGTGCTGCAGAAGCCTCCCGTTGAACCTCTTTCAGACCTTTTCCAGCTGCATTTCTGCATCTTCTGGTGCCCAAGATGGTTTTTATTTGGCCATTGTGTCTGTTAGGTGGGTAGCAGAACTTCAGGCTTTGTCCTATAAGTCCCCCCTTGTGTTTTTTCACCAGGACAGGGTGGTTTTTGCCCAAGATTGTTTTGGAATGCCACATTAACTAAAAAAATGTCCTTCCTTCTACCCAGCTCCTTCCAAATGACAGGAGCAGGATCTTCACCATTTGAATGTGGTAAATTATGTGAAGTACTGCTTTCATCAAAAGCAGCCATTTTGGAAATTATTCTCTTTTAGTCATTTCTGAGGGTGTGTGGGCCAGGCTGCATCTAATGTTACCATGGCTTCCTGAATCCAAAGCAACAAACGTCATATGTATTGTCTCTGTAATAAGCTGTTGAGCAGCTGTGTAAGGTGGTGAAGTGGGCTTCTTTGCTCCTTGTCAGCAAATACTACCAGGTGAATGTCCTACTCTCAGCTGAGGCTAGTTTTGGACAGAAGGTCCTTCAGACTGTGGTTCCTGTTTAAGGATCATTCTACTCATTTTTCCTTTGCTGAATTCTGAACCTTGTTGGTTAATGTGAAGTTGGTTAGTGTGTATGATGTGTCAATTCATACCTGAGGTTCATGTTGAACCAGTTAGTCCTGTGGAATACTGGTCTGCAGTGAAGGTTTTTTTCTAATTTTCCCTTCCAAGCATCTTTGTGAATAGTTTTGGTATATTTCGCATGGGTTCTGTGTTTTGCATTGGACCACAGAGAAAAGAGGATCTTAGTGTACTTGCCTTTAAAAACATGTGGTTTATGTTCCTCCTTTACTTTCTCTTCTTCTTTTCACTTTGATGTACGCTAAAACTGAGAGTAGGAGGCAGAGGTAAAGTGGGGGGAAGAGGAGAGTCTCCACCTAAGAGGCATAACCTTTTTTTAAACTCACCGCCTTCCAGAAGGAGGTAAATTTAACCCATGGTTTCTGTGTTCCACATGGTCTAAGAGAAAAATAATTTAACATTAAGTACACACAAATCTCTTTGTACACAGGGCCCTCTGTGTGTTTGTGTTCCTGTCACATGCGCATATATAAGCACAGACACGCACTCAGTAGTAGCCCAATTTGACTTACGAATCCATATATGCAGACAGTGTACACAATTACAGGGAACATGGTATCATAATGGTTTGAGATTTTATTTTCTTCTGGTTTCCCTTTATTCCAGAGATGTCCAAATATGTCCTCATGCACAGTATACAGGGTCTGGATTTAAGGTGAGGGCTAGTACTTTTTTGAGCACACTAGCTTTAATCATTGTCCTGGCCTGTCGATGGCCCTTGAGGACAGGTTTAGACATTTAAGCCCCAGTGCTCCAAATGCATTGCTCCTTGAAGTATTTGGTTGTCTCAGGCAAGCAAGAGGTTGATTGTTTATTTTATTTGGGAAATCCTCTGTTTAATATATAATAGTTATTTCTTCCAACCTAATTTATTTCGATTTATAGCAAGTGATCGTTGTAAAATGACGACTTTAAGTGAACTTTATTTACTTTCATTAAACTTGCTGTATTATAAATGTGATTCAGATTGTCTCTCTCCTTTGACCAGCTCCAATTGGTAGCATCACAGACCACAGTTTGATGAAGAATTTCTCTTACACAGAAGCAGGCAATGAAGTTGACGGTATTGTCGTAGGCCCAGATGCTGTCACTCAAGAGCTTGGAGATTCAGCTAAAAGCACTCAGTTTGCACTGCAAAAAGATGCAAAGGTAAGCATAATGAGTAGCTGTCTGAAAACAATTCTATTTGTGATTTAAATTCTTACCCTTGTTGGCTTTATTGTAAATACATATGTGGGGGTAAATATGTGTTTATATGTTTGTTTTGTTAAATGTGCATTGTATTAAAATGTGCAGTCATTTCACTGTGTAAGCATTTGCCTTTATATTAATGTACAAAGTCAGATGAACCGGAAGTATATTGCTACATCAGTCATTGATACACTATTTGTGTAACAGCTGTGTCTATAATGCTGCCTTGTATATATGAAACATTGTATAGCATGATGTAAAATTAATAAAACAGTGAGGCTAATGTAATGAAAAGTAGTGCATTTTTTATACAAGCCACCTGCACCATAGGGAATTAAAATTCACATTGATTTAAAGTGAATATTTCTGAACTGTATCTGATTTAAAGTACCTGTAAAATGTGCATTTATTTTTCAATCAGTTTAATAGTTTGAGATATTTCGGTAAGTAGTTAGGGACTCTCCAACCTCCTCAAAGCTGCAGTGTCCTATCAGTGTTGCCTGTCTTGAAATGGTCTCACTCCTGAAGCTTGTAAAACATTTTTGCTTCCACCAAAGGAGTGACATAAATTAACGAGGAGGAGTGATCACTCAGATTCTTTCAAGATGGGTGCTTCCACCGAGGTGAAAATTTGAACAGGTGATACTCTGTTTTAATTGGGATTTTAAAGTACTTAAATGCTAGAGGGGTCTTCAATGCATTGATTACCAGTATGATGGAGACCTCTATAGCATTCAAGTTGTTAAAGATCCAGTTTAATTCAGCTGGTATTTGAGTAGTGATTATTTGTTCCTTATGGTGTATTTCTTTGCCCCTAGCATTGCTCCACTTTGTGCATCAGCCTCAGGTTTTATGGACTAAAATGTTGTGTGCTACTATCAGCTTATCTAGTGTCACCAAATCTGCAGTTTTTCCAGTCCTTAAAATGTAAATCAAATAGCAAAAAAACTCCAAAAAAAACACAATGTACTTTTTCCCACAATGTTTCTGCCAAGTGCCACATTCACCATGGTTAACAATATTTCAAAAAACAGTATATTATTATTATAAAATAAATTCCGTATGTACAGAAGTGAAGAGGATGTCTCGGCTTGATTTCCAATCGAAAAACATTCTTTGTAATCACAATTTTTCCAAAACATCCAGATGTGGAATTCTAATGCAAGTGATTATATTACCACCTTGTTAAATGCTTTGTAGATTTTGTTACACGTCTTTGTTGCTTTGCAGATGTTTTACTTGCGCCTTTGTGTCTGATGTCTATAGTATTGAGGCTCATATAGCACGGCCTAAGAGTATTATTAACTCTAATTGTTATTTGCTTTCCCCTGTGTCCTTGCCAGACAAATGTGCTAATTTTTAGAATGCAAGTACATCTTAACATGGTTAAACTTAAAATAGATTTGAAAGCATCAGAAAGTGATTTCTTACTAATGGAACATGCTCATTGCAAAAGCAAAGAAATCCTAGATTGAAATTGTCTAACCCCTTGAAAGAAATAAGGAAAAAAAATGTTTGGACTATGGCATTTTCAATCTAGTGTAATGTCTTCCAATCTGCTTCAAAACATCAGTCTTATTTAATCGTTGACCGTTTCCTTCCCAGAACTTGTTTTCCATACATTTGTTATGAAAACTTAAAGGGATACTCTACCCTTGTATATAACCATAGTTTGCTTACCTCAATATATCATAATAAAGGCATTCTCTGTCTTTTCCTGAAATGTAATGTAAAAATATATCTGTAGAGTTTTTTTTTACTGTGGTTACTGTGGGTTTTTTTGTGTTTGTTTTGGTAAACCTGTTTGCAGAAAGAATATCTTCAAGACTGCATGTCAACAAAATGTCATCTCATATTAGATGTGCGGTGTGCTCATATCACGTAAGATGACACACTTGTACATGTGTAGTCTTGCTGAGCAAGTTTTGATACAGGACTGCAAAACCTTACAAAAAAAAAAACACTGGGGCAAAGTTTTACATCATGTTTCAAGACAAGGCATATTCAGTAAGCTAAAGGAGTGCAATTCTGTACCAAACCAAAATGACCTTTGGGGACAAATACAAATTTCTCTGTCGTCCAATTCAGGTTACTGGTAACTTCAGGTAGGCGATCCGCCCCTTTAATTGTAGGCAGGAACAATTCTAGAATTGTATGCAGGGGGTGGAGCCTACCTTCCCTCCTTGGCTGTAGCTAGCCAACCAGCTTCAGAAAGATTTGTTCCTTGGTGAAGACACAGGCAAGAGAACAGTTCTGTTATAGTTTTAGAAATGTTTTATTTTTCTGTTAGCAGTGGAATACCACCATTAGGCGGATTACCATAACTGCCAATGCCCTTAGCTGTGGCTAGCTCAGTGACCAGGTGCTTTTTGTGGACCTTAAGCCCTGGGGTGAAAATCTTGGCTACAAGTTATTTCCTCAGGAGTTGCCCACCGAGGCATCTTCTTAATACATGGTAGTCTGAAGACAGAAGATCTGCAGGAATGGTGAGCGACCCTTTGAGTGCTGCAGGTCCACATGTCCCACAGTGCCCATCCGCACAGGGGTTTACCCTTGGAGTTCTTATTGCACACTCCTGCACTCATTGGGTCTATCTGTATGTCTGTTGGGTGTTTTGGAGCAGGTTTATTTAGTACTTTAACCCTTTAGCTGCTGGTTTTGCATCTTTTTGGGGGATTTTCTGACACTTTTCCTACTGGTTCAGTGGTTTTTGGGTATTATAACATGTTCTAGTGATGTTTCATGCATTTTTATTTTACTGTTTAAATTTTGTAAAATGTGAGTAAAGGTGCGCTTTACTGCATATGCTCCATTGCTCCATTCACACCTGTGGGACTGTACAGTTTAGGACATATCTCTGCAACTGCTTAACCTAGCGACTCCAGAGTTATCTCATTTTTCTTGTCTGCCCATGCTCTATCATCCAGTTCATGTTTCTAGTGTTTTGGAGGGCTCAGGGGGCTTCGGGCACTGTTTGGGCACTTTTTCTGGGAAAACTGCATTTCCCATGAGCGCTTGCTTCACGTGCTCGTTTCTGATTGGCTCACTCCGCGACAGCCATTTTGTACCATTTCCAGAACGAGTATCCTACACAGGGCTTGGACTTTCCTTCTCTCCTCTGCTGATTAACCCTTCGCCTGCCAGATAAGTCTAGTTTAGTGATTTCTGGGGTGAAACTTTAATCCTACACACTGTACTTGGGTGATTTCTTTTATTGTAAGGTTATTTGACACTGTGAGAATGTCTATACCGTTGGAGCTTGGGGCCAGACCTAAGACTATGGATGCTGGGGTCTCTGTATCCCCTATTGCACATTGCTCTTCCTGTCTTTCAGGGTTACCTAGAGAATTCTCAGGTCATTTATGCCCAGCATGTTCTGATGTCCCTGAGAGTGTCCCAGGGACCTTCAGTCTTGCTTTAGAGCCAGTCTGGGTGCAAGAGTTCAAGGCTGCTACCAGAGATCTTAGGTCTACATTCCAACTCTTTCCATGCCAGTTAGAGGGGGTCTTCCATTCTTGGCAGACCCCCTCCTCTGTCAAGTCTTCCCTGCCAAAACCTCAGGTAGTACCTGACATATCAGATTCCTCTGAGGAGGAACTGCTGGTTGATTCAGATGTTGAGGAATGTTCTGCTGTGGGCTCCTCTCAGTTTTTTTGGGATCCTTTTGAGGCTGATCCTGAGCCCTCAGCTGAGGGCCTGATCAGGGCTGTTTTGAATACCCTTAACATTCCATTAGTTCAGGAGGTTCCTTTTGATCCCTCTGATGTTTTTCAGGAGCCTAAAAAGCCCCTTGCTTGCTTTCCACCTAATCCCACTCTTGACCGCCTTGTGTCTGAAGAGTGGATATCTCCGGACAGGAAACCTTCTGTATCCAAGAAATTTGCCAAGCTTTATCCCTTCTTTGTGGCAGCGCTTGCTCAGTGGGTTCATCCTCCCAAAATGGATGCTCCTATCTCCAGACTATCTAAGTCTACTGCCTTGCCAGTTTCTGATGTGTCCGCTCTGAAGGACTGGACTGACAAGAAACTTGAGGTCTCCCTAAAGTCCATTTTTGCCATTGCTGGTACTCCCATGTATCCAGCAATCGCTGCAGCGTGGGTGAACCGGGCCATTGTGGTCTGGACTGAACAGCTCACCCTTGCTGTCTGTCAGGGTGCTCCTACTTCAGATATGTTGCACCTTCTTGCCAACATTTCTGAGGCACAGCACTATGTTTTTGCTGCCTTATTTGATGCCATCCGTTTGGTGGCTAGGGTTTCCACCAGGTCTGTGGTTGTCAGACGGGCTCTTTGTCTCAAGATCTGGTCTGCTGACACTGGTTTCAAGAAAACATTGCTCTCCTTACCTTTTCAAGGTACTTCTTTGTTTGGGCCAGATCTTAAAGATCTGATCAGTGAGGCCAGTGGGGGTAAGAGTACTCTTCTACCTTTGGTCCCCAGGAAGAAAATGCTGCTTAAGTGTAATCTGTATTTTTGTTCCTTTCAGACTGAGACACGTCCGGCGAACCAGACGGTTCCCTCAGCTCCGAGTGCCTCCTCTGAGCCCAAACAGCAGTGGAAGCCCAAGGTCTCTTCCAAGCCTTCTTTGGCATGACCCACCAAACACAGGTCCCACTCTACTGTGGGTGGTTGTCTGCGTCACTACCACAACATCTGGGAGGATTTAGTGGCGGACCAGTGGGTTTTACAGGTGGTGACGGAAGGGCACAGGATCCCTTTTGTCTCTCTTCCTCCCTTTCCTTCTCATACACTTCAGGCCTTGGAGAAACGTCGGCTGTTCAACGGCGCTATTCAGGGTCTTTTGGACAAGGATATTCTAGAGCCGGTTCCAGTTCAGGACAGAGGTATGGGTTTATACTCGAACCTCCTCTTTGTGGTCTCCAAAAAGGTCGGCGGTTGTCGCCCCATTTTGGATTTGAAGGATCTCAATTCTTTTGTGATCCGGACTCATTATCACTAGGAGTCTCTACGGACGGTGATTGCTGCTATGTCCCCGGTGAGAATTCCATTGCATCTCTGGATCTTCAGGACACGTATTTACACATCGCCATTCATCCAGAGAGCCGGCAGTATCTCAGATTTGCCTGCGACTGAGGGCATTTTCAGTTTATAGTTCTTCCCTTTGGTCTGACTACAGCTCCTCAAGTTTTCAACCATTTCCTGGGAGCCCTAGTGTCCGTCCTCCACTGGAACGGCATCAGAGTTACTCCATACAGGGATCACCTGTTTCTGAAAGCCCCCTCTGTGGAACTTCTTTGTCAGCAGGTTCAGCTATGCATTCACTCTCTCACCCATCACGGGTGGATCATCAACATGGACAAGTCAGATCTTGTCCCATCCCAGCGTCTGGTCTTCCTGGGCCTTCTCTTCGACACTCAGAAGAGCATGGTGTTTCTCACAGACGTGGTAGCTCACCAGATCGCCCACAGGGTTTCTGCAGTTCTGTCTCAAGATCCAGTTCCAGCCAAGAAGCTGTCCTCTCTAGTGGGGAAATTCATCTCCACCATAGAAGCGGTCCCGTTTGCCATGGTGCACACCAGGGAACTCCAGATGTTTGTGATCCAGGTGTGCAGGGGTCAGACGGACCTTCTGAAGATGTCAGTGTCCCTCCCTCTTCATGTGGAACTGAGTTTGAGTTTGTCATGGTGGCTCGACCTCTCCAGTGTGCTGAAAGGCAAGTCCTTCCTGGATCCTTCTGGACCACAGTGACGACGGATGCCAGCTTCTCCAGCTGGGGAGCGGTCCTGGGTCGCCTGAGTGCTCAGGGTCGGTGGACTCCAGAGGAATCTCTGCTTCCCATAAATGTTTCGGAGCTTCGGGCGATATTTCATGCCCTTCATCATTGGACATCTCAGCTGGATGACTGCCCAATCCGGGTACCGTCCAACAACGCCACAGCCGTGGCTTACATCAACAAGCAGGGATGAACAAGAAGTATCGCCATTTGGTTAGAGGGCAAGGCTAGTTTGTCCTGGGCAGAGGAACACGTTCCTGCCATATCCGAAGTGCACATTCCTGGCGTAGACAACGTTTTGGCGGACTTCCTCACTCAACACACAGTGGACAGCGGAGAGTGGGAACTGCACCCAGAGGTGCTCACCCTCATTATTCAGAAGTGGGGTCTTCCTTATGACAACAAGACACAACAGGACGGTTCTGAGGTTCTTCTCTCAGTGGAGGGACCTTCTAGCTCTTGCAGTGGATGCAATGTCCATTCCTTGGTTATTTCCTCTGACCTACATCTTTCCTCCCCTCCCAGTGTTGCACAAGGTGTTACGGATATTGCGACTGGAACGCTGTCCAGTCATTCTGATTGCTTCGTACTGGCCTCGCCAAGCTTGGTTTCCGGAGCTTCTGGATATGTCAGTGGCGGAGCCATTCTGGCTCCCTTGCCTTCCGGATCTACAGGGTTACCTGTGGAAGGAGGATGTTCATCGGCTAACTTTGACCGCTTGGAAATTGAATCCTCAATATTGAAGAAATGTTTTTCTTCTGGTGTGGTGGCTACTATGCTCAGTGCCCGCAAACCTGTTTCTTCCAAGTTCTACCATCTTGTCTGGTCGACCTTTCTATCTTGGTGTCCTGACAAGGACCTGTCTCAGGAATTTGATCTGCCTACGGTCCTGGTCTTTTTGCAAGACGGTGTGGATAAGAGCCTCAGTTTGAGTTCCCTTAAGGTCCAGACTTCTGCTCTTTCTGTTTTCTTTCAGAGGTGCATTGCCATCTTTCCTGATATCAAGGTTTTCTTCCAGGGTGTTGCTCATTCCTGTCCTACCTTCAAGACTCACGCTCCTCCGTGGGATCTTAACTTGGTTTTGGGCATTCTTCAGCGCCCTCCATTTGAGTCCTTGGCTACTATTCCTGTACGCCTGTTGACATGGAAAATGACCTTTCTCCTGCCGATCATGTCCATTCGCCGTTTCGCGGAGTTACATTCTCTGTCCTGTAAACTACCCTATTTGGTGTTTCACAAGGACAAGGCGGTGCTTCGTACCTCTCAGAGGTTTCTCCTGAAGGTTGTTTGAGTTCCACATCAATCAGGAGATTGTGGTGCCTTCTTTCTGCCCTGACCCCACCTCTGACAAGGAAAGGGATCTCCACTTGCTAGTTTTGGTGCGTTGTCTCAAGTTTTATGTACATCACACTGAGTCTATCAGGCAATCTGACTCGATGTTCGTCATTCCTGAGGGTCCCAGGGTACAAAGTGACTATTGCTTCTTGGATCAAGTCCATTATTTGTAAGGCTTACGAGCCGAGGAAGAAGCCTGTCCCTTTTCGGGTCACGGCTCTTTCTACAAGAACTTTTGGGGCTTCTTGGGCTTACAAGAATCAGGCCTCTGCTGATCAATTGTGCAAGGCTGCCACTTGGTCGTCTGTGCACACCTTTTCAAAAGACTACAGTGTTGACATGGTGGCATCGGCTGATGCCAGCTTTGGGAGGAAAATCTTGGCGGTAGTCTTGCCTGTCTAGGATTTTCTTCGGTTCTTGGTGCTTCCTTCACTTTTGAACCCTGCTGGCTCTAGTTCAGTGTGCTGTGTAACAGTTTGGGGTGTTGTTACCCCTGTTCAGTGTCCGTTGACACTTAATTTGTTTTGTTTGGCTATCTCTGATCTAATGGTTCATATCTGCTCTGGTGACTCTGGGAGCCTTGAGCCTGGTCCTTGCCGTACTTTCCGCCTCTGGGAAACTTAGTGGTTGGACATCCCAAAGTTACCAGTAACCTGTATTGGATGACAGAGAAAAGCGGATTTTAGTCTTAGCTGCTAAATCCTTTTATCTTAGTCCATACAGGTTACTGGTGTCTCACCCTGTCAAGGGACCATGCTTGGCTCTCCTGTGGCAGATCGTGGGGGTCCTTCGGGGTCATGCTCACAGGAGTCTTCTTTCCCTTCCACTATCTAGTCAATAGTGTCTCAAATCTCTCTGGAGCTGGTTGGCTAGCTGCAGCCAAGGAGGGAAGGTAGGCTCCACCCATTACATACAATTCTAGAATTGTTCCTGCCTGCAATTAAAGGGGTGGATTGTCTACCCAAAGTTACCAGTAACCTGTATGGACTATGAGAAAAGGATTTAACAGGTAAGACTAAAATCCTCTTTTCCAAGATTCACATTGTATTAACCATGAACTAAACCTATAGAATTTGGTGGCTTTTAATGTTTAACAATATACTTACTTAGGTTGGAGACCTTCGTTCAGCAGTTGGACAGATCTATTTATATATTTTTTTTGCATAACTTCCTGTATTTTCTGTACACGTTTCAGGTCTATATTCTGTTTTTACCTCCATTTATTAAACGGCAGTCGTATCAGACTGAGTAAGATTATTCATAGACAAAGCGACCCACCACTGATGATACTGATAGGGCACCAACCCTTCTGAATCTAGTAATCTGTAGTAATAGTAGTAGTAGTAGTAGTAGTAGTAATATGTTATAGACTCCATCAATGTTCAAATGCAAAACAAAGCAGTACATTGGTATCGGACTGAGATGAAGGACAAATTCCTAAGCAAGTCATTCAGTTAAATAATTTAAGAACCATTTATTACCCCTCTAATCCTTTGAGTGCCAGAGAGGTATCCAGTGCCTTGCAACGCACTGCGTAGTATACATCTCTGGCATGCAAAGGGTTAAATTAAGACTATTAACCTTTCAAATGCTAGAGCTGTTTCCAATGTATTGCTAGCATTCAGTCATGGTCCACAGAGAGGAAAAAAAAATAGTCCCCAAAAGTCCCATTAATTTAAATGGTGCTTTTAACCCCTTGGATGCTAGAAAGGTGCCAATCCATTGTGAAGGGGATTAAAAGATCCATTTAAAGGGATAGTAATACTTCGTTTTAACTTTATTTTATTTTGTAGGCATTAAAAAAACATGAAGAATGATATAAGACTTATCTCTCAAACCTTTATGGTTTAAGAGATAGTCACAAGCAAAGTGTCCCCCTTCCGCCCCTTTTACTGATGTAACACTTCTCAGCCAGGGCAGAAGGGAGCTGCCCAGGTAGACTGCAGAGAGGGACAATCTTCAATTAAGATAAGGGAAAAACCTGAAAAGCTTGTCAAGGGAGGCAGGGATTTCATTGTTTTCATACAAAGAAGATTGTCTCCTTCTGTTATCTGTCCAGTCTATGGACTGCATTCCACATCTGAGAAGAGATTGTTTACAGTAGGTAAAAGGTGCGGGAGGGGGAAACTTTGCTTGTGAATATCTCATAAACCATAAAGGTTTGAGAGATAAGACTTATATCATTCTTCATGCTTTTTTAATGCCTACAAAATAAAATAAAGTTAAAACGAAGTATTACTATCCCTTTAAATAATGGGAGTTCATGGTACCATTGGTTTGCTCCAAAATTGCTTCCTGAAGGGTCCCTTTTAATCCGTGCAAATGTTATATATACTATATGGCATATTAATGTAAACAAATGATACCTGTGCCTAAAGCTGTTTTTTACATTGAAAAGCTCAGTTGTGTTTGTGTTTCGTTCTGTTGTCTCATAGTACATTTGAAGGCTTCTACTTAAATCACATGGTCACCCACTGCCTGCATACATTTGATGCAACCCTGGTCTTTTACCTAGGGACATACTCAAAAGTTCTGGGGCAAACTAACTGCATTATAGGGGAAGGGGAGAAGTAATTCCAACTGATCCATGAGATGGAGACCTATCTAGCATTCATTGTGTTAAACACATATTTAATTCAGTGGGAATTTCTTTGTCTTCTATGGTACATTAGTTTTGCCTCAGAATTCCACCTGTTTGTGCCTCTGAACACAGCCTCCACTGTCTGTTTATTTTATGGTAAATTACTGTAGCACTAGTCAGATCTTACAACATAAAAAGTGTTTATTTTAACAGTCTTGTTGTCTGTTTACATTTTACTAAAGAATTTCAGTTTGAATTTGTGACTGCATTGATACTATATTAGCTTTACTCTTATCTAACTAACATTTTCTCTCTATCTTTTTTCTTTCTCTGTCCCTATTGCGTGCACATTCTTCTCACCTTTTTGTTCTATACAATATTTTCATTTTAATACACTCTCATACCCACCTGGTGCTGCATGGGTTGGTGTAGCTCAGTCACCCATTTTCACAATCACCCATTCACTGCACACATACCATTTCAGCAAACTTGCCATCCATCCCTGAGGTAGATGTTTTTCCAGACAATTCAGAAGATATAATGGGGGAGCTGTCCCAAACATCCTCTAGTAATGTTGAATCAAATTTGAAACATTGTAATACGACTGAAAATATAACTTCTGGTGAGGGTTCACCAGCTAAGATACAGCAATGCATCACTACTGCTGGAAGCCATTTTTCTCCTTCATTTATACATCCTAATGATCTCTTTAACTGTAAGCCAAATGAATGTGGCTTGTTTTCATTTAACTTTTGTAAGTTTCCACTGAAATTCCCTTCTTTGCTTGATGATGATGGATACCTAAGTCTCCCCAGTCTGCCGGAGGTTTGCGTCTCCTTCCTACCTCCAGACCTACAGCGCTATGTTCCTCTCACATCTCCTTCATTCATTCCTTCACTCCTTCTTATTTTCGTGCTGCTACTCTCTGCTTCCCAGTCTGTCCCATTTTCATTGACTCTTTCCCTTCCTCTTGCTCTGTCTCTCTGCTACCTGGAGCCTAAGGGGACTTCATTTGGCTCTTTTTATGACAATGACCTGAATGAGAAAGTAGAGGAAGAGGAGGTGTGTAACGCTCCTGCTTGAAGATGTCACTTGCACCTAGAGTTCACTTCTGTATATTACTTGATATATACTTAACCTTGCACACTGCTTAATTTGTTTTTATTTTCTGATTAACAAGTATCAAAAAAAAAAAAAAAATATATATATATATATATATATATATATATAAATTTTTTTTTTTTTTTTTTTTCTCGAGGACACAGTTTAAAGGTTTTTACACTTTCAGCATAGGACAGTTATGAGTACCTTATTTCCAAGAAATGACAGTGAACCAAAAATGTTATGTCACAGCCACATAAATTCAAATAATATACACCTAACTTGGGGTGAAACTCCTCTGATAACACATGAAAACAAATATAAACAAAGATTGCAACTAAACCATATTGTTATACCTAGGATCTCTGAGGAGTTTTTCAATCCTTGGGACAGCTGCACCCCTCCAATAGTGCAGGAACTCAGTATAGCCTCACATTAGCTTAGGCCAATGGTTCCCAGCCTTTTTTTTTGCTCAAGGCACCCTTAACATGCAATCTGGTACTTTCGGGGCAGACCTAACATGTCTAATGTAATTTTTCTCTGTCGTCCAATATAGGTTACTGGTAACTTTGGGTAGGCGATCTGCCCCTTTAAGTAGGCAGGAACAATTCTAGAAGTGAATGCTGGTTGGAGACTACCTTCCCTCCTTGGCTGCAGCTAGCCAATCACCTCCAGTAAGATTTGTTCCTTGAATGAAGATACAGGCAAGAGAACAGTTCTTCTATAGTTTTAGCTATTTCTTATTTTTCTGTTAGATATGGAATACCATCAGTAGGCGGATTACCATCACTGACAATTCCCTTAAATGTGGATAGCTTAGTTTCCAGGTGCTTTGGTGGACCTTAAGCCCGAGGGAGGGGGGGGGGTGGAATCTTGGTTCCAAGTTCTTTCCCCAGGAGTTGCCCACTGAGGCTTCTTCATATATGGTAATCTGCTGTTGTGGAAAATGTCTTTTCTTCTGGTGATCATATCCGTTCGCCGTGCAGCGGAGTTGCATGCTCTGTCTTGTAAACCACCCTTTTTGGTTTTTTACAAAGACAAGGCGTTGCCTCTCACTTCTCAGGAGTTTCACCCGAAGGTGGTTTCTGAGTTCCACATTAATCAGGAGATTGTGGTGCCTTTTTTCTGCCCTATTCGCCAGTCTGATGCTCTTTTCGTCATTCCTGAGGGTCCCAGGGCAGGGAGGTCTACGTCCAAAGTGATCATTGTGTTAGTCCACTATTTGTAATGCTTACGAAGTAAGGAAGAAGCCTGTTCCCTTTTGGGTCATGGCTCATTTTACAAGATCCATTGGGGTATCTTGGGCTTACAAGAATAAAGCCTTGGCTGATCAGTTGTGCATGGCTGCCACTTGGTCGCCTGTGCACACCTTTTCAAAACACTACAGTGTTGATGTGCTGGCATTGGACAGTGCCAGTTTTGAGAGGAAGACCCTGGAGGCAGTATTGCTTGTCTAGGATCTCCTTCGTCTCTTGAGTACTCTTTTACTTTTGAACCCAGTTGGCTCTAGTTCAGTGTGCTGTGTAACAGTTTCTAGGATGTTTTTACCCTGTTTAGTGTTCGTTGACAATTAGTTTGTTGTTGTTAGGCTATCTCTGATCTGATGGTTCATATAAGCTCTGGTGACTCTATGGGCTTGAGCCTGGTCCTTGCCTTACTTCCCACCTCTGAGAAACTCAATGGTTGGACATCCCAAAGTTACCAGTAACCTATATTGGACCAGAGAGGAAAGAGGATTTTAGTCTTACCTGTTAAATCCTTTTCTCTTATTCCATATAGGTTACTGGTCACCAACCCTGTCAAGGGATCATGCTTGGCTCTCCTGTGGCAGAACGTGGGGGTCCTTTTGGGTTCATGCTCACAGGAGCTTTCTTTCCCTTTTTACTACCTAGTCAATAGTTAGTGTCTCAAATCTTACTGGAGGTGATTGGCTAGCTGCAGCCAAGGAGGGAAGGTAGGCTCCACCCAGCATTCACTTCCAGAATTGTTCCTACCTACTTAAAGGGGTGGATCGCCTACCCAAAGTTACCAGTAACCTATATGGACTAAGAGAAAAGGATTTAACAGGTAAGACTAAAATACTCTTATCAAGGGCATAATAAAGGGTACAGTTAATAAATATACATCTATCCTTTGGTCTCAGACCTTTCCACTGGGACCACTAATAGTACAGGGTTTAAGAATTTCACTTCCTGAGTGCATGTGAGAGTTTAATTTTAATGGATCAGTTGTGGCTCACTTGGTTAATTGACTCTTAAGCGAAGACTTTGGATGAGAAGATGTGATAGCCTATTTGAACTTACATTATCTACCTGTGCCCCAAGCACCAAATAACTAGATTATAAGTTCTCTGGGCAGGGGCTCACTGCGCCAGAAAAATTATCTGTATGGAGTCAGATACAAATTAGAAATTATGTATATGATAAATAATTAACTTGTTTATGCTCATGCAAGGAAATCCTCCTGTTAATGGTGTCTTAGGATAGGTTTTAGAATCCCTCTTAAACCGCAAATTTAATTTGCAAAACAAATCCCTCTTAAACCGCAAATTTAATTTGCAAAACAAATAACTTTAAAGGGTTAGTAATGGCTAATTTTAACATCAATGTAAGTCTTATCTCTGACCTTTATGGTTTGAGAGATATAACTTGCTAAAGTTACCTTTTCCTGGCTATTTTACTCAAGTCTGCCATCTAGCTGACAGCTGCAGATTCCAGTCATTTGACCAGACAGAGGCTCTTCATCAGAGCTGAAATCACTCTATTTAGAAATAAATACTTCATTGGAACGGTCTACAAAGTATGCTTGCAAGCCAGGCACACTTTGTAGACCGTTCCAAATTAAGTATTTCTCTTTAGATATTGTTAAATCGGCACTGCTGAAGAGCCACATCTGGTCAAGCGACCAGAATCTGCTTCTGACAGCTTTACAGCTCGTCAAGCAGAAAGGGGAGGGACCAGATAACTTTATTTTCCTATATCTCTCAAACCATAACAGTTTGAGAGATATGAATAAGTGCAAGCACTCTTTTAATTGTATATACCATATAGTTAATACTTTTTTTTTCTGACATTACTATCCCTTTAAGATAGTGACCTCCAATACAGCTAGTCTGAGATCAGCCCACAGGAGCAGACTAAAAATGCGCGTGCGCGTGTGCGTGCGCGTGTGTGTAGGGGTGAGATAATCAGTTCCAGTCATTTTAATGCAGGGAAATTCTTAATTTCTGGACTATTAATGGTCATTAAACAAAGATCTGAGAACCATTGTTGTAAATTACAGTGTTTTCTATGGCAGCATTTTCTTTCCCAATACTTTTTAGTCAGTATAAAAATAAGACGGCTAACATCACACAATAGGTATTCAAGTTTTTGGTTTAATTGCTCTTGGCAAAGGTAAGGTTGGCCCAACCTCTAACACTGCCTGAATGCAGAAAGAATGCTGAAAACTGAAGTTATTGGGGGTATAGTTATCAACCTGTAACACATTTTTAAAACCACCTATTTATTGTGTTAGTCAATATATATTAAAAAGAAGAAAAATACATTTGAGTTGATTTTCTTTTGTGTTTATGGATATGTTTATAAGTGACCAGTTCTGAATGACTTCATGTCCAGATACCTCAAAAAATTAAAATAATATAACGGAAGCACAACCACTCTTATACATATGGTCTACCCATATCATTGACATATGGGGTGCTCATGATCTACAAAAATAATCAACAAAAAACAAAAAAAGAGAAGAAAGAACAAAGTGTACATCTATATAGAGCACTACGACCAATAAAAAAAATATGATCCACAAAAATCCAAAAATAAAATAATTTATTATATGTAATAATGAAGCAGCACAGCAATCCCAAACAACTGCATACAACCCCAAATACCCTGCACCTAATACAAAGTAGATCTATAAGTATCTAACCATAAAATACATGATCAAATGACCTAATAAAAAGGAGCTAAATCTGGCGCCAGACATACTACAAATATATGTCTAATATCCATAGCCAAAAAGATTGATCCACATATATGTTATCCAATCCACAGACATGGAAAGTGATGAAAAAATGAGCGATGGAATGAAGAATGATGAGATGAAATGATGACACTAAATCACAATCATCGTTCATACAGAAACTCGATGTTACATATAAATCTTCACCCTCTCATGGGTTAATAACAACAGTCATCCAGATATATTGACACAAAACATATGGAGTGATGATATATGTTCAGATGATGAATGAACATGCATATATGATGTAAATGTGCGATCGAGTCTGGCTGGATAACAAATTCATAACGGCAAAATGATCACTCTCACCCGTCTTCGCCCCAACTTGGGCATATAGCAGGATTAGCCGTCAGTTCTCACAGTGGCCAGCTGCGGTAATGTTTATAACCTTCATTACATCATATAATTGTCTTCTAAGTCATCGGGTATTTTGACACAGCCACTCACAGATCGCTATTCCACCAAGTTCATTCTTTCTATACATACTGAACTTGAATGATGAAACTCCATATGAATAACTCCATCTATAATATGTGTTCAGGTTTTCTGAACACATATTATAGATGGAGTTATTCATATGGAGTTTCATCATTCAAGTTCAGTATGTATAGAAAGAATGTACTTGGTGGAATAGCGATCTGTGAGTGGCTGTGTCAAAATACCCGATGACTTAGAAGACAATTATATGATGTAATGAAGGTTATAAACATTACCGCAGCTGGCCACTGTGAGAACTGACGGCTAATCCTGCTATATGCCCAAGTTGGGGCGAAGACGGGTGAGAGTGATCATTTTGCCGTTATGAATTTGTTATCCAGCCAGACTCGATCGCACATTTACATCATATATGCATGTTCATTCATCATCTGAACATATATCATCACTCCATATGTTTTGTGTCAATATATCTGGATGACTGTTGTTATTAACCCATGAGAGGGTGAAGATTTATATGTAACATCGAGTTTCTGTATGAACGATGATTGTGATTTAGTGTCATCATTTCATCTCATCATTCTTCATTCCATCGCTCATTTTTTCATCACTTTCCATGTCTGTGGATTGGATAACATATATGTGGATCAATCTTTTTGGCTATGGATATTAGACATATATTTGTAGTATGTCTGGCGCCAGATTTAGCTCCTTTTTATTAGGTCATTTGATCATGTATTTTATGGTTAGATACTTATAGATCTACTTTGTATTAGGTGCAGGGTATTTGGGGTTGTATGCAGTTGTTTGGGATTGCTGTGCTGCTTCATTATTACATATAATAAATTATTTTATTTTTGGATTTTTGTGGATCATATTTTTTTTATTGGTCGTAGTGCTCTATATAGATGTACACTTTGTTCTTTCTTCTCTTTTTTTGTTTTTTCATGTCCAGATACCACCTCCACTTCCCTACATCTCCTCCGCCTCCTCGTCCCTACACCACTGCCTTTCCCTATTACTACTACTCTCCTTCTATTCTCCACATCCTTCATTCTCTTCTGTACTTTCACTCTCCTTGTCCTCCCTCTTACAATAAAATTGTCCATTAACTGGGAAGAGCGGTTGCAGAAGACACCCCCTTCAATTTTTAGTGTATGGAAGTGTTTTTCCAAATAACATGACTAACACAACATATAGGAGATTTAGAAAACTAATCCAAATGTGTTTGTTTTTTTTTTTTTTTGTTTTTTTCTTTTTTTCTTTTTATGTTGACAGGTTCCCCTTACAGGAACAGTAATGCTTAAAAACAAGTTGCTCATGTAGGAAAGAGTTCTCTTAAAAAAAAATTCAAACATTTGGATGTCTTACTATATATTTCATTCTGAGCTTTCCAGCAAATTTACATCATGTTTCTTTTTGAAGATCATGTTTGAGACTCCAGTCTAGCAGGCTGCTCTCTGATTTGTAGCTCTCTACAAGACACAACTATCCTCCATAGGTCTTTTCAGGTGAACAGTTCCCACTTTCTAAGGTGACTTATGATCTGTAAAAGAAGGATTTACAGTTGGGTACATTAACCCAATCTGTTTTTGTCCTAAGCTTCCTTTTGAAGCATGTAAAACATTAATAAAGAACTTGCAGTATCATCGAGGAAGGAGACCTGTTTAGAGAGACTGTGTAGCTAAGTCCACCCTGGTACATGGCAGAAGAAATGCGTGTGATAAAATACAGGTTTCCATGAAAGTGAGTGACTTCAAAATCTGTATCAATAAATGTTAGGGAGCTGTTTAATATATGAGCAACTTGGATTTAGATATTTCTCACTCTTTAATTCTGTTGGTTTAGTAATCTGTTAGACCTGGTCTGGTAAGAGAAACCATTATTTGAACAGCACATGGGTGTGCAATGCATGAATTTGAAATATACGGCACACTCTGGTCCTCAAAGGGTTAAAGTGAAAAAAAAAATTGTTGGAAACACTGCAATTCTAGAAATACTCTTACATGGGAACTCTTAATGTCTGAACCTGTTATTCAGGATGTTGATCCAAATCTCAGGGTCTCCGTAGAGGTCAAGTGTTAACTACTATATGATCTGTACCAACGTACTACTAGTCCATTTATACCAGGAATGCAGAGGCAGATGTCCTGCTTGGTGTGTGCGGACTTGTTTACTCAAATCTAGGTTAGATCTAGCAGAGACATACCTCCCAAATCTGTTATGGGGAACTTTAAAGGTTAATATTTCAGATCTCCGGGTCATCTTATTTTAAAAGTTCCCAGTTATGAAGAAACTTGTGTGCAGAGTCCTGTAGCAGTCACTGCTATGACACATACCACTGGCTCATACCTTTTTACATGAACTCCTCTCCAGCATTTGTAAATGTTTCCTTCTGCGCACAAGCCCTACTAATGTTAATAAACCTCCTTCTCCTGTTACGTAATGCATGATCATTTGCCCCATTTGTTTGTGTGCGTTCAAGTGATTAGTGCAACATATTTTGCTACTGAGGCAAACTAACCTGTAGGAGAGAAGTTGCTATAAAATGAATGGGTGAGCTCTACTCTTACAGAAAGTGCAGCTTCAGTTTTTAGCCATTTAATAAGCTTTGTAATTAAATCAGGCTAAATGGTTGGTTACACATTTGTGGGAAGAGCACGGTTTTGATAAACTTTATGGGGTATGCACTAGAGAGAGGATTTTTGTAATGCTGGCTAGGGAATCATGGTAATTAAATGGATATAAATCCTTTTCTGTTTTTAGATGATGCAGTCCCTTTAAAACAGATATTACAGTGTTGTGTGCATTTGGGCAGTGTTTTACAACATTAGTCCTAGGGCACACAACAACCGGTCAGCTTTTCAAGGTATCCATGCTGGGCAATTGTTACATTTAACCAAGTGCTCCAGAGCTGCACTGTGCAGCACCAAAATGGCTCCTATTTTGTTCAGGTGGTGTGACAGAAAACTGGCCCGCTTAGCTATAACTCAGCCTGGAGGTATTACAGTTTATTCTTTTCCCATGGGTTCAACCTGGGAAGTCTTTCTTCACATTGCAGTCCTATTTTCATTGGCTCCCAAGGGAGCATTTAGTATCTAACACAAAAGGTTGTGTCTACTGGTTAATGTTCGTAAACTGTCCAAGCTAAATATCCCAAGCTATAGTTGTAAATCAAGAATGACTAATAAATTATTTTGAAAGCTTTCAAATTGACCATCATTATAAAGTTCCACTTCAAGGCAAAGTAATCTTTTATTCTGATTTTTATTTATTTCCAGAAAACTTTCAGTCAGGGACTGTGAATGCAGGAATAGTGGTATAATGTAAACAATCCGTATACGGAGCCCTCAGTGCTGCAGGGATAGTGTTACATTGTCTTGCTATCATTCTTTCACTGTCTACCGACCATAAATCTCTCTGGAAACTGAGAGCCAGACAGCTTACTATCCGGTACATAAAAGTGAAATAAATAAATATAGACAGTTTGACTTTGCATACTGAGAATTTGCAGAAGAGTGGAATGCCCTGAGGACTGGAACTGAAATAGAAGCATTGTCGTGTTGAGGTGTTCTATAATCACTTGGCAATCCTTTTTCCTCCAGGAAAACCTCTTTCTTACAGGAAATACAAAACACTAAACTTTATTGGGTCATGTGTATAAAGGCAAAACATCTGCACCATAGGCAATAAATCAAAATGCCCATTAGTTTTAAAGGTTCTGTCAACCTCTCGAATCCTATCAAGGTATCCAACACATTGGCAGTCATTTTTTAATTTTTGCTCTGGTGCAACCGGTTTGCCCCAAGATCCACTGTTTACTTTATACATGTGCTCCAATATGCTTTGAAATCCCATATGTTTTCAGAAGGTGACAAGAGATTGTGAACTGAAAATAATTTCCTACTTAGAATAAATGCTTAGTTTTATTACATTCAGCTCATTGCTACCAAAACACTACATCACTGACAAACTTCACAATGGAATAGAACCCCACAGTGAGGAATGTGGATTCCATCATCCATTTCACCTTTGAGTAATTTTACTTCAATCATTTCTACCACAATATAGCTGGAACAGTACCAAAGTGACTACAAATCAGTTCTCAAGAATGAATCAATGAAGGTCTGTAAGAAAAGCAGCTCTGTTTGTAGTTTTGTTGTGCACATTGCCCCCTTTGGTCTGCACTAACCATTCTTTTTCTTATCATTGGTGATTTAATATGCCTGATTCCAGCTGGAGGAAGAAGAGGATGAAAGCCTTGAGCAACAGGTGTTCAATGCAGATATTGCTTATTGTTGCTTGCACCCCTTATCATTTTGCCGGGGAGTTTAAAAGAGTATTAAAGTTTTATGAAATTATATATTGTAGGACTTCTCCTGTTGAGTAAAACAAGAATTACTCCACTACTGTGAGGTTTCATCCAAAAGTTACTACTGTTCTGTTACTATTAAAAGTGAGTTTTAGTTTTTATGCACTAATAATAAGGTATGCAAGGGTAAGTGTAGGGGAATTGGTCGTTAACATGATGTATGCGTAAAGCTCGCCTATATTTTGTAATGGGGTCTGATTAGGCTTGAAATTAACAGTAGAAGTGAATGAAGAGGATGGTGCCCAGACTTGTATTTGTACATGCCATGAGATGGCCTCGCTTCAGATTCACCTATGTAGTGCTGTACAGGATCCTAAATAGAACCTGTGTGGATCTCCCTGTTGGTGTCCACACTTGCATTTCTATTGCAGGTTACATGACTGCTGAGCTAAAGCCATTTCTCTTCATAGAAGGTTATGGAATCTTTTCCATTTTATGATAGTTTGAACTGTAATAACTTTTGAATTAATATTTTGACTGAGAGCACACCCTTATTTTAGGAATTGGCAAAAAAAAAAAAAAAAAATATTTTGAAATAAAACTTCAATGCTTTTTTAATTATTAAAAGCTGTGTTGTGGAAATGTAGGTGGTAGTAGTTTCCCCTTACCATTTATTTTTGATGGGTCTTTTGTGCATGAGTAGATTACCAGTCTCCGATAACAAATAACATACCTGTTTTGTAGTTTCCTAAAGTCTCACCCTACACACACACACCATATTTTAATCTAGATGATACTTGAACAAAAAAAAACTTGTTTTGTTTTCAAGTTTGTATTTGCAAGGATTTTGATTTAAAGAAATCTCAACATAACAGGGCTACGAATGTTTTATTGTTAATCTGAGACTTCGTAATAATTCCATTTCTTTATACTATCATTTGCTTGTTTTGAATTTTATGTTTATTTGGATTTTTTCCTTCATTTCCAATTTTAATTTCACAGAACAAGTCCTTGAGAATAGAAGGGGAAAATATTTATGTCAGACATAGCAATTTAATGTTGGAGGTTTGTATAAATGGGCTCTGTTCTTATGAGCTGCAGAGGGTTGGAATGCCACGCTCTGGCTGATGTGAAGTACACAATGCATGAAATGCATGGGGTTGGGGGGGGTCTACCAGGAAGAACGCATGTTGTGAATTGTACTGTAGCTTTCAATCTGAACCTGCACGTTCTGAAGCACGTTCTCTGTTTACTTTCAAACGTGGCACAAATCAAACTCTCAATTTCTTTATCTTTCCATGCTGTTGCTTATCCTGACTCAAATAGAATGGTTAACATCATCTAAATGCACAATTTTTAAGTTCATCTTCAAATCCAGTGATTGCAGCAAACTGTTTAGCAGGTCCCATAATGCACTGTGCCTACTGTACCTGCTCCATTGTTACACTTCTGAGAGCTGCTTCATAGTTTAAAACTGAAAAGCCAGTGTCCTTATTATATAAACTAACACTCAACTTTATTACCTTTTTATCACACCTTAGTACATGGGCGTCCAACATATGGTCCGTGGGCCAAATGCAGCTCGCCTGACCCCAGAGTGTGGCCCATCAGATTTCTAACAAAACCTAATTAATTAACACAATGAACTAGTAAGCTGATAAGGCCAAACCAACTGTTAGTACCCTACAGTTAAAGAACAGTTGTCTGATAAATTAATTTGACCCTTACATGTATGGCTCTCTGATCATGTGGCCCACTATTGAAAAAACATGGCTACCGCTGTCTTAGTCCCTAACACCCCCCCCCCTCTCCACAGGACCTCAAACCGCCTCCCACTTCATTGCTCTTTCATAAGAACATTTCATAGGAAGCAGTGTGAGATCCTGGAGTTAAGCAAGAAAGGACTATGTCCACTTATCTAGATGATATCCAGTACTAATTAAAGCTTAATCTTGCAGGACCAGGTCACACACATTTGATTCATACTAGCCATTAGGATATTCTGCTCAGACTAAGTGGGGATTGTTAATGAGATGTTAGTCTTCCTTTAAAATAGCATCCATTTCCTAATTCTGCTTTCGTAGAAGTTGCATCAATTGAATGTAATTAAAGAGAAGATTAAAAGAATAAACCTTTGCTCTCAGGTTTCAAAAAAAGTTAGTCACTGCAAGCAAATCCCATGTTTTACACTTTTAACTACATTGGGCCTTGTATATAAAAGCAAACCAACTGCAGCGTTAGGGACAAATAAACATTCCCATTGATATAACTGTGACACTTAACATCTTGAAGGTAAAACCCTCATTTAACCTTTTGAGTGCCAGAGGGGGTTGCGACGCATTGCTGTGCAACGAGTTGCGTACTCCACTGTCATTCAAAGGTTTACATCAATTGGAATGCTGGGCATTTTTTTATTTCTCACCTACAGTGCAGTTGGATTGATCCAGAATTACTGCAGTTGCTTTATACATAAGGTCCATTATACATAGTAGATTATTTAAAATATGTTCCCACAAAAACACATGTCACAGCTAAACTAGTGTTTGTTCTAATATTGTGATGTTTTTCAGGTCATGATAATCTGACTAACCCACATTGTTGCTTTTTGCAGCTTTAATAATTTACTTGTTTTTTATACCAAGCAATAACCTACTAAAAGGGTCAGTCCATCAAAGTTTATTCTCTGGCTTTGTACAATCTGAGGAAAATGTGGGTTTATTGCTTATATTTATAATCATGAATTTGAAAAATGCTAAACATTACACTTGTGCAAAGCTAGAGTAAGACTTTCATTGTTTTACTTTGTTCTGTTTAACTTCAAGAGAAATGCGTGATCTAAACAGTGCACACTTTTATATTAGAGTCTCTCAAATGTATGTTATGCCCTTTGTGATATCAGAATACCTGACACTAATATTTACCCATATCAATAATACATAAAGAGTAAATCGAGCCTTATATGTATTATCATTTCAAACTGTTGATTTTTACAATTTGGGCATTTAAAATCCTAAAACCCATCTCATAAGCCAGATATATTTTTAGACTTTGTGCTGTTAATTAAAGGATGACTATGTAGATCCATCATTTCTCTTTAAAGGGGAACTACACCAAAGGAAGAAGTGGCTCTTAATATCTGGGTAGGAGTCCTTTATTCACAAATCTTGTCTATCTGTTTCTACATCTTTTTGCATAGTATATGGAGTTGCCTGTATTTAATGCGCACCAATTTAGGTCTGTATTCAGTTCACTTCTCTGCATAATAGACATTGTGCTTAGTCATAGAGAGAGAACACCACCAACTATTCTGATGGGACATTAGAATA
Organism: Rhinophrynus dorsalis; assembly: GCA_037306005.1. Lineage (NCBI taxonomy): Eukaryota > Metazoa > Chordata > Amphibia > Anura > Rhinophrynidae > Rhinophrynus > Rhinophrynus dorsalis. Next base: position 257,981,874 of record CM074720.1, on the reverse strand, counting down.
TTCTCACTGTAGTGAAATGTCCCTATTGAGTTAGAATGCATCAGAGTTCAGATGCACAAAAAAAAGTTATTAGATATGACCGTTGTATGAAGGACAATTTACAAAGCAAGTCCTTCTGCTAAACAAAATAAGAGCCACTTATTTCAAATATAAAGTTCCTCTTTGACTTCCAATGCCAGAAGGCTATGCGATGTGTTGCATACCCTCTAGCATTAAATGATTAAGCTGCTTCATCACTAAGATAGTTATTTTGTTTTAAACTAAATATGCTTTGGTGTCGAGCTTTGTCCTTCTTGTGTTTTTGTATAACCCATTGCTAGGATCTGGATAAGTCACAGGATGAAATTTTGAAACATCAGGCTAGCATTAGTGAGCTCAAGCGGAGTTTCATGGAATCCACTCCTGAGCCACGCCCAAACGAATGGGAAAAGCGGTGTATTGCTCCCTTATCTCTACAATCACACGGGGTACGTCTCTGACTTTTCACTTGCATTCCTCAAACATTAGGGCTTTATGCATCAAGCGAGAGGGGTAATATTCCGTCAAAACAATTGCACCATAAAGCACAAATACAATTACCACCAATTCACATGGAGCTTTTAAACTCTGAAATGTAAAATAAAGGTCTGCATTGTGTTGAAGACCTCTAGCATATAAGAGGTTAAAGCCCCATTTAAACCTATGATGCCTTGGGTTTGCTCCAGAATTGTACCTCTCTTGTTTGCTGCACAAGGCTTTAAGGGGTATAGTTTTCAAGCTGAAAGTTGAACAGTTCTGGAACGAAGCAGCTACTCCATATTTATCAAAGAACCCCCACTCCCATTACTTTCAGTGGGACATTTTCCTTTGATAAATATTGAGCTATAGGTTTGAATTCCTCATAGTTGATTAAAGGACAACTATAACCACTAATAATAATCCTTACTTACCCCTTGCCCCTGTGACTGTTGCCCTTGTGTTTTATTTATTTATTTGCATTGTTTTGTTTTGTTTTTTTATGGTAGAGAACACTTTTGTCATTTCTGGATGGAGGTGGACATAAAAGTTGAGAGCAGTATCACAGGACCTCAAACTTTGCTCAGTACACACGGAACTCTTATGCAGATGAATGCATTTCCCCTCCTACCTTGCTACCAACTGTTATATCCACTTCCATGGATATGTCATTCAAGATTGGTTGCAGATGTTATCCCTTGAGTGTGGGCAAAACTTATAAGATAATTCTGATTTTCTGGCCATAGGGACGTAAGTGGGGATTATTATTCGATAGTGGTGGTCTTACGTTTCCATTTCCCAAACATATGTTCTGTCTCAGACCTGCTTGGAATTATTTACACACTAACATGATAATATTTAACACTGTGAATATCACTGTAGTAAAATTTGTATTTATATATGTATCTGTTTTTTCTAAACAATCTCATTTGATTATATTTATTTCTTGCACATATTTCTAATATTACTGTATATTGTAATGGCAGTTTAATAAAGAGCACATCTTATGATCTTTTTATAAAACGTAGTATCACAGTATCCTCTGTAGACAGCATATTTATTAGACATCTGGGTCTGAAGTACATTTTTATATTAATGAGTAGCTTGCTTATAGTAAAATTAGATGTATTGTTGTTTTATGTAGTATATTAAGTTTTGTGATGTAACTTTCACTTCAATACCTGGCAAATGTCAAGATCCTTTCATTTATCAAATATTAATTTCACACCCTCAGATATGTTTGGTGAGATGTATAAAAGAATAATGTAAGATGAAATGAGTTCTAGTTGCATGTGTGCTAGTTGATATTTGTAAAGATAATTGCCTACATTTTCTTCATACATATTAAGAGTGGTAAAAAAAAAGTCTCAATTGTGCCTTTTTTGTGATATGTACAACTTTTTTCCAGCATTGTGACTTTTATTCAGGTCTCTTACACTGACTAACACTTGAGATTACACCATGGAGAAATTAATGAAGAAATTAGGGGCAATTTTTATACATTGACACCAGCAAAAGTATTTTTCCACTCCCAGGAATTGTTGTAAAATGTATTTTGTTCAGAGAAGAAATTTAACATCTAAATACCTTTCTCTTACATCCTGTGTGGAACACTAGAACTATGGGGTGAAGTTCCCTCCTCAGGAGAGCAGGGCATTTGCAACAAAAGTACTCTCTGAGGAGGTGGTTCCCATCCTACACCATTTCACCTCTTCAAGACAAACAGTTTGAAGTGTCCTTCCTGAAGCATCCAGCAAGAGCAAAGATCTTTGTTAGACTTCTTTGTTAGGTTTCTGCTGTTAGCCAGACTCCTATTCCTGACTTCCTTTGTTAAGGACTGACTAGTTCACAGAACTTTCAGGACTGTTTCTGTGGAGGATGGCTTATGTTCTATGAACACCATTGCTGACCTGCTTAGAAGCAGCACTTCCATTTCTTAGGTAGCAATTCTATATGCCTATTCTAGCACAAATGTGTTTTCAACCCCTGCACTGCCTACCTATGGGCATTCCTTGCTGTTTGGGTTCTTTTCTTCACCTTGGGCTACAGTGGTGTGGGTAGTTTTGGAAGTATACCACATAGATTTCACATCCCTTCCTCCATTTAGTTTCTTCTTGTCCAGAGTTCATTGTGATTTCAAGCAAAGCCACCTATTTTTAGACCAGGGCGCGACAAATCCCAGGAGCCAGGTCACCATGGCGACTAACAACTGTGACCTGGCGCCCCAAAACTTGCCCTGCATGTAGGGAAGCACTTTCCCTACACTGCAGGGCAAGTTTTAACATTTTAAATATATACAATCCTGTATATAAAAAAGTGCATAGTGCAGGATCTCTTAATCATGCACCATGCTTGTTTTCCTTTATAGTGTGTGTGTGTGTGTGTGTGTGTGTGTGTGTGTGTGTGTGTGTGTGTGTGTGTGTGTGTGTGTGTGTGTGTGTGTGTGTGTGTGTGTGTGTGTGTGTGTGTGTGTGTGTGTGTGTAATAAAAAAAAAAAAAAACCCTCAATTTCCCTTGCATTGATTTCCTATCCATTAGAATAGATGATCAGTGCTGTGATCACCTCCTTCCTCTATCTCCTACTCTTCTACCCGGCATTCTACGAATGTCCGTGTTGAGTAGGAGGATCCTCAAGACCCACTCACATCATGTGGATTTTGAGAATCTTCCTACTCAACCTGGGCACTTGTACAATGTGGTTTGAAGGAGAGGATCTAGAGGGAAGGCAGAGATTCTCTTCCTGGTCGCCACATTGATCATCTATCCTATTGGATAGGCAATCACTGCCAAGGGGCATCAGAAGGGGGCCCCCACAAGGTCTGATTTTGGGGGGAGGGGGCAGAATTTATTTAAAAAATAATAATAAAAATATATTTAACCTCCCCAGCCTGGCCCCATGCCAGGAAGCCATACCAACCTGGATCCTAAAGTCCCACATATACTGGACAACCCCAGCCTTGTGCCTTTTCACGTGCAGTGTCCATGAGGATCTGTGGCTACCAGTGGGCAAGAGAACAAGGCTGAGCATCAGGCAGTGTTCATGGGGATTTGTGGCTACATGTGGGCAGGGAAACATAGCTGGGCTTCAGACAGTGTCCATGGGGATTCCCACAGATCCCCATATACACTTACCCCACTCCCATCCTTCCCTTGTCCACTGGTAGCCACAAATCACCACATACATGGAGTGGCTCCCTATCCTGGATCTATTGCTCTGGTAGCCACAGAACCACACTTTACTTTGACAATCCAGGCTTGTGCCATCGGTAGCCAAAGAAACACTCTCACTGCAAGATGGAGTCCTTGAGCTTTGTCATTGCTGGCATTTGCCCAAGGGAGTCTCTGGCTTCTCTAGACATAAGAATTGTATCTGCACATTCTTGTCCACGAAGATAAACTTTTCCTGCGATATGCCTTTCAAAATTGTCATTTTGAGTTCAACTCTCTATGGGATGGTATCTTTTCTGTATAGGTATTCACAAAGGTTATGTCGGCCTTAACAGGATCACATCCACTTACAATGGGTATATTTGACTTACTGTTTGGAAGACCCTTTACTGAAGGCTCCTTCTGGAGGAACTTTTACACATTCAGATTCAGTCTCCTGTGTCCATTTTGGAGCAGCTCAGTTGGAGTCTGTCTCAAGAAGTCTGCTTTGGTTCCATCCACAATTTCTTGGTATGAGATTCAACAGTCTTCATGGGAAGGTCTGTCTACCAGAAAACAGGACTCAGTAATTGTCCCTCCATGTGTCTCAGGTAGTATCCCAGCCATCCACGACAGTCCAAGAGTAAAAGAAGCTACAAGGCTACCTGGTCTCTGCTCTTGAAGCATTCCCATTTGCTCAATTTCACAAGTGAGAATAGCAGCTAGAAATTCTCAGGAATTGGTGAAGACAACAATTCCGCCTTTCTCGGGCCTTCCATGGTGGCTTCAGGGACCTCATCTTGCCTTGGGATAGCCAGTGATTATCCCAAATTGGGTCATAGTCACAAGAGACAGTAACTTGACGGGCTGAGGTGACACACTGGGTGATCAGACAGCTCAGGATCTTTTAGACTAGGGTAAAAAGTGCTTTGTCCATAAATGTTCTGGAGTGATTTGCCTAGCTAGCATTGGTCTTCTTCCCTCCAGGGTCCCCAGGTGCGGATTCAGTGAGACAGTGTTCGCTTACATCAACCTCCAGTGAAGGACCAGGAGTGTGGCTGCGTGTGGGCCAAGGTTCCGCTGATTCTCGTGTGAGTGAAGGCTTACAAGCAGTCTCGCTTTGCTGTCCACATTCCAGGGGGGGTGGCCAGTGTCGTGGCAGACCCTCTCAGTCGCTAGTGACTGGATCTGGGCAATAGGGAGATAAATCAGAGTGCATCTGATTCCATAGTTTGTCTATGGGTGGTCTCCCTGCATTGGATCTAATGGATCTTTTTCTTTGGTGTATCTATATGTATGGAGAAGCTGGCTTGGCTGGTGAGGTGAGGATCCTGAGAGAGCAAGAGAGAGAGAGAAAGAAAGAAAAGGTTTTTCTGACTGCATCATTGCTACCATTCTACAGGCCCAAAACTCAGTTTCTTCAAAAGCATATCACACGGTATGGTCCCTGTTCTGTAAGTGGTGTGAAGATAGGGGGTAGTGGCCAGGGCCTTTTTCAAATTCGAGTTTCCTTGACTTTTTTTTTCATTATGGTCTTCAGTAAAGGCTTGTCTTATTAAAGTCCAGAGTTAAGCTCTTTCTGTTCTTTTCCAGACATGTATTGCTTTATTGCATGATGTGTAGACTTTTGTCCAAGGGGTGTCTCATGCCTACCCTGTCTTTAGGGGTCCCACTCCTCTGTGGGATTTGAACCTGGTTCTGGAAGTGCTGCAGAAGGCTCCTTTTGAGCCTTTGTCCTTTGCCTTCTGGTGCTCAAAACTGCCTTTCTTTTGGCTATTGTTTTGAATCGACAGGTGGCCAAACTTCAGGCTTTGTCTTGTAAACATCCCTTTTTGGTTTTCCTGACAGAGTGGTTCTGAAGGCTCCTGTAGGGTTTCTCACCAAGGTTCTTTCTGAGTTTCAAATAAACCAAGAAAGTGCTCTTCCTTTCCTCTTTCCAGCTCTGTCTAATAGAGAGGAGCTTCATCTCTTGAATGTGCCTTTTAGGTAATCAGATTCACACTTTCGCATCCCTGAAGGTCCTTGTGCATGCCAGGCTACATCTAAGGTAACAGTGGCTTCTTGGATTAAGGAAACCATTCATCAGGCATATGTCCTCAGTAAAAAGCCAGTTCTTTTATGAGTTATAAAAAAAAAAAAAAACCTATGCACTAGGCAATGTAATCTCCAGATGAAATCTCATAGCAGCGCATCTTGGGCCTAAGAATCAGGCCTCTGCTGAACAGTTGTGTAAAGCTGGGACACTGTTGTCCTGTTGCACTTTTGTCAAACTCTGCCTACTTACTTTGTTTGCTTCGGCTGAAGCTGGCTTTTGCCAGCTATGGTGTCTGAGTAGGTGTCCTTCCTGATTCCTGCTGCACCAGAACCACTTAGGTTCATGTTCTTTTGTGTGTAGTATTGCTTCCCATTGACAAATGAGCTTCATGCTGTACCAGTTCTTTCCTGTGGAACCTGGTCTGTGTTTTAGTGTTGTTTTTTCTCTTTCCCTCCATAGAATCTTAGTGGTTGCTTTGGGCTATCCCCATGGTTCCTGTGTTCCACATAAGATGTAAGAGAGAAGGGAATTTTTGTGTACTTAGATATAAATCGTTTTCTTTTAGTACATGTGGAACACAGGACTTCCCTCACAGAGAAAAAAACACTGGTTTGAATCCTGAGCAGGAGATGGGTCCACTTGTGTTCTCTATTCACGGAATTTTTTGTCTTGCGCTTCTTTCTTTCAGCTTTACTATATGTCAAACTCAGGGAGGGGTGAAGTGGTGCAGGGTGGAAGTCATTCCAGAGAGCTTTTTCTTTTACAGGGGACCTGCCCTGCCGACAGAATAACTTCACTCTATGGTTTCTGTGTTCTACATGGACTAAGAGAAAATTATTTACTCAGGAAAACACAAAAAAGCCCTTTTTAGAAATAGAAATATATGCAATTTTATGTGAAAATAGTGACATATATATATATTTAATATAATATTTTGTGGATAAATGATTGGAAACACTCACTCTTAGTATGGTTGTGGCCCAGGTGCACAATCCCCAGTGTAGGTAGATAATATAAAGAAATAGAGGGGTAGCACCAGCTTGACTTTTTTAGAAATTCTTTAATTGTGCAAAATAAGCAAATAAACTGTCAACATCCCGGCAAAGGGTTACATATAAGTAATATTGCAAGCTCCTGCAATGTAAAAAAAAAAAAAGAGAGACATGGTCAGAAGAATACCAACAACGAATGCATGTATTACATCACAACATAACACCTCTTCAGATGTGGACCTGCAGCTGTAATGGGCACAACCCTCACCCCACACCCCCTCAGGAGGCAACTGCGTCTTGATTGAATTGGCAGCCACTTCCTCCACTGCTGTGTCTGCCTTGCAGGATGACATCCAATCAACATACATTCCTGCCATGTGAGGACCTTGAGGTCCTCATGGGACACTACCATACTTTAAATGTGCGCACCTATACACATTGAAAGTATGTATGTTTATTTGAAGATGTTCTGCAAGGGAGAGACACAGTAGCGGAGGAAAGGGCTGCCAATTCAAGCACGCTGCCATTAGAGTGGGGTGGGGGTCTTGCTCATTACAGCTGCAGGTCATTGAAGTGCTCCACATCTGAAGAGGTCTGATCTAACTTTTGACTGTACATTCATTGCTAGTATACGTCTAAGTGTTTTGTCCCCCCCGCCCCATTGCAGGATTTGTACTATTATCAGATTGAATCCCTTGCATGCCCCTGTTCCACTGAGACGGTTAGCACATGGGTAACACCATGTCAACACTGCTAATATATATAATACCAATTTTTGGTGTAGTATTCCAGTTTTAGTAAATATCACGTTTTGTAAGAAACATGTTCTAAGGATACAATATATTGACTCTAGAAAAAGGAATTGTACCTGTAGGATTGACAATTGGTGTAACGGACTGACTTAGTCATTAGCTCTTTATTTAAGTCATATAAATGTTTTTGCATAGTATCTGTGTTTACTTATGTTTGAAGATTCATATTTTAAGCCTATATTTAGGTCACCCCTATTTACAATAACATTATAACTTAATGTGAATGGAATGAGCCATAGAGAGAGCCCACTCATAACCCTTTAGAATCATATACATGTTCAAAATAAGTTAAAATGTTCCTGTTCAGCTATTGAGTACAGCAGAGTTCAGTTGCAAATAGCTCTAAATAAATTACTTTTGTACGTAATGACACATAACTAGGCAAGTGCTGTTAAATTAAGAGACATATACTGGCATATGTTTCATTCAAATGTTATTACAGAGGAATAATTGTTTTCTCATAGTTTATTATTTATTTCTTTATTTTATTGGCTATAAAGCAAGAAAACACACTTGTTTACTTGTGTAATTATAGACATTTTTTCGTCAGATGTTTTTACCACAAATAAAGTCCAAATTGGTGGTAATAAGTCAACTGAGGTTGCAGTAATTTGGGTCAGAGAATGATTGATGTCCCTTTGAAAATGTTTTTCGCTGCTTTAGGCCCCTGCTGCATTGGTGATGTCATCCAGTGTGAAAGATGCAGTACCGGACTATGGTTCCTTTCACACAGGAGATTATCCCTATGAATGAACACACCAAAGTCCAGCATACTGCATCTTTACTATATGCACACAGAAACACCATAACAATGCAGCAGAGAAGCCTATGGGGCCACTTGCACACCATTTAAAAGAGCCATGCTGTGTTTGTGTGGTCGTCACAAACTTTGAGGAGTGGATAACGCAAATTGCCTGGCTTCAGACACACCCCTTCTGCTTCGGGTGCATTGGTGGAATTCAGGATGACGGTAAGTTTACAATACTGTTGACAATTCTAGCAAGAGGCTGTTACAGTTCTGTTGCCCATGAGAGAGAGTCCTTACTGTTCCTTTTCCACCCATCTCCTTCAATTTCCTAATCACTCTCTACAATTCCATTTTATCTCTTCTACCATCATTTTCTGCTTATTCTAATCTAGTAGGTTCCCTTCCTAGAGAGCCCCTGCTCACTCTAGCTCCCTTAAGGTGGTAGCTTCCATCTTCTAGTTCCCACCCGTCACATCCTCACCCCCCACTGGTTGATGGGTTATTCCTTAGACTTAAGTATTTGTATAATAGTTGAACCACTCATCCAGGCTTGAACTCCAGTCCCACAGATAGATATTATTTCCATTTGTGTTTCCTCATAATGGGTGACCTTTAACCCCACCCCCATGCAGAGAGAACATCATAAGCATGCCATGTGTCTCACTTTTATTTATTTATATATATATATATATATATATATATATATATATATATATATTAAATTTGCCCTGTGGGGGGGGGTGTTTGTCAGGGATCTACAGTGAATATCAAACAAGTGTGTGTGTATAAAATATATATGTATATAAAATATATATATATATTCTGAAAGGCAATGCCATTCAGTATAATACAAAATGGTGTAAAAATAAATAAATAAATAATAATTAAAGAAAAAAAAACCCACAAAACTGAAACACCAGTTGTATAGTTCTGTAACAATGTCAAAGTGCCACCTGGCCACATAAAATTAAACTTGAACTCTAAAACTAGTACAATTTTTTTTTTTTTTTTTTTTTTTTTTTGTGGTCCCTTTTGGATGAAGCATCTCCCAGCTGTGGGAATAGCCTAGTTATGCTTAGCCCTACAAAAAGAGAAACAGAACATTTATTTTATATATATATATATATATATATATATATATATATATATATATATATATATATATATATATATATATATACATACACACACTGTGCATTGCACAAGTAGTCATATCTCTGACCAGGTTTCTCATATTACGGAATTACTAAAGTTTCACTGTCATTTCATGTGTGCATAATTTATTTTCTCTTTCTTCCAATGTGGAACACACGTCCTAAAGTATACTTCAGCTCGGAGAGCAAGGCACTTTCCTTATAAGGCTATGTGTAGGCAGAGTCTACCTCCCTACTTCTTTTTACCCCACCAGGCATGCTCAGTTTTAAAAGTGACCTCAAAGGAGGTGCATAAGGCCAAGGATTCTCTTAGCTAGCAGCCTTTTATATGCGCTCCGAGTGTCTACTCCTGCAGCAGCCCCATGTATGCTCTCCCCCAAAACCCAAAGAGGCTTAGACAGGCAAGAAGCTTACCCAAAAGCCCCCAGATGATAAGTCTGCCTCTATATGACTCAGGGGACTGGTCCACCTTAGGCAATCGGAGGTCATTTGCATCTCAACCCAGTATGTAGACTTTCAGTGGCAGACCAGTGGGTTTTGCTGGTAATCACAGAATAGTAATGCATATATTTAAAATCCCCTTCCTCTATTTTTCTGCTTCATATCCATAATGCCACTCGATCTGGTGGTGGTGGTGGTGGTGGTGGGGTAGTCTACGTTTAGAGGTTTTCCTCCCATGTAGATGCACAGGTCTTGGTACCTTTTCCTCCTCACAAAAATTGATCGTATTTTACTACAACCTATTCTGGACTTTAAGCATATCAACTATTTTGTTGATACAACCCAATTCAAGATGATCTTTGCACTACATCATTGCTGCTATGTGTGAAGACGTTTTTTGACTCCCTATACATAAAAGATATGCATCTATCTATTCCCATCCATACAGAACATCTGTGTTTCATCCAGTTTGCCTTTTCGTTTTAAGTTCTTCTCCCTCACTTTTGCTTTTACAATGGTCTTTTTAGCCTTGGCTGCTGACATTCTTTATCTAAAGATTTCGCTTACTCCCTATCTGGATGACCTTTTGTTAAATGGTTCTTCAGCAGAGGCTCTGCTACTTCAGATTCAGACTTGTGTGTCCATCCTGGACAAAGTTAGGAACACAATTTCAAATAATATTCTTTTGTCCCATCCCAGATCCTTCTCTTACTTAGCATAAGATTAAGCACTCATCAAGGACTGGTCTTTCAGCCAATGGACAAGATTCAGAGGTATGGGAGTACATGAAGATGTTGAAATATCTGCTGTCTGCCTTTGAGGCAGACCCCTTTGCCCAGTTTGACACACAGGAAATGCATCTGGTGTTTCCTCAAGAATTGGTCCATGCAACAGTGTCATCTCTCCCTTGTTATGTCTTTATCAGACTGGATGAAATCTTTGTTTATGGCTTCAGTTTCCTATCTGTCTGTTGGGTAGCTTTTAGTCATTCCAAGTTGTGTGATGGATGCCACCCTGAAAGGCTGGGGAGCCACTTTGGGGCCTCAGACAGATCAGGGTGTTTGGACCGAGAGAGAGAGAGAGAGTCTTCTGCACATTGTGTTGAAGCTCCAGACAATTTCCCTTGCTCTGCTGCATTTGTCTCCGTCCCTCCCGTGTTTGCCAGTGAAGAGTCCCTCTGTGGTCAGAATTTCGGTTGATTAATATGTGGGAGGCAGCACACATTCTGGTCTCTCTCCTCTGTTAACATTCTAGGGTGGACAGCGTTGGTGCAAACTTGCACAGCCGTCAAAGTCTCGATCTTGGTAATTGGGAACCAGACCAGATAGATCTAATGAGCTCTCTGTTGAACTGCAAGGTTCCCCTGTTTTGCGCTAGGTCCCAGGATCCTCTCACTGTTACTGTGGATCCAATGGTCATTCCATGTCAGTTTTCCCTGGGGTATGTGTTTCCTCCGTTTTCACCTCTGATACATCGGCTACTGCGGAAAGTCAGGATCAAGCTGGCTCATATAATACTGATCACTCCTTTCTGGCCTTATGCATTTTGTAATATTGTACTGAGAAAACTGTTAGAGAAAACTGCATGTGGTTTGTCAAATGTTCAAAATTCAAGAAAATTATGAATTTCAACTTCCACTTTTTTGATTACAGTATATCAAATCCCATTTCTGTTGACACTGGAAAATGCACCCAGTAGTAGTCCGCTAATAACGGGGGTAATAATGCCCATATGTAAGTCGATTCAATATTCTAGATGTTAAAAGAATAAAGTATATGGAGAAAGTTCAGTAAAGGTTTGAGAGATATTTCGCACTAATGTCCCCCCCCCTCTCCCCTTCTCCTTACATCAGTGCTCTACTGACAGCAGGAGATCCCGGTCCTGGGACCAGCCAGCGGCTCTTCAGCAGAGTGGAAATAGTGAAATTTTAAAACAATTACTTCTTTGGAACAGTCTACAAAGCGTGCCTGGTTTGCAAGCACACTTTGTAGACCGTTCCAATGAAGTAGTACTTTTTAAATGTGGCTATTCCAGAGCTGCCTCCGGTCGCACAGCTCAAATCTCCTTCTGTCAGCTTTACAGCTGGCATGAGAGAGGGGGGAACTTTAGCGGCAAATATCTCTCAAATCGTAAAGAGATGGGACTTTCTCCATATACTTTGTTTTAACATCTACAATATTGAATCAACTTAAATACTGGTGTTGCTAACCCTTTAATGCATCTTGGTAGTTTTATTCCGAGCTATAAAATGCTGTCTTCGGTGTAGATTTTCCAGAATGGCCAGCTGTGTAATTAATGTCACTTACAGGGGAACTATACATAAGTAGCTCTTGATTTAACAGAAGTACTTACCTAGATATGTGTTTCAATGACATTTCAAAATCTAAAAATGCTTACATGTTTAGACTGTCTTCTGGGAGTAAATATTTACTAGGAACTCTAAAAGCTTATTGAATACAGACAATTGCAAATTCAATGCAAATAAATACATAAACAGAAATACCAGACTGCTGCATTAATGGTTCCTGCCAATTTTATAATTTTATTCAGCTCATTGATCCATTTCATCCTATAGGTATAATTTCCATTATTTAATTCCAATCAGCTTTTCTGTTACACTAGTTTGAAGACATCCAAGGTTTCTTCTTTTCAGAGTAATATGCTACTTGTAAAAGAATATATTCTTTCTGGAACAAGTTACCCGATGTTAACAAAGATGAATACACGTTTGGTTTACTTATTTTAGCATGCGTCTTTCCATGTGTTGTCATTTGTGACATCTAAGCTTAAAGTACAACTGCTCGTTCCATTTGTCTATGTAGAACTGCTAAAGAATACATCTCTTGCTGGTTTTCATTCTAACATCTTTTCTTTTTCTTGTAGGTTATTGCTGTACTCCTGTACCTCCTTTTCTGTTAACTGTTTGCTCTCTGCTTTCTAACTTTGTCTAGAGCCTAGAAGAAGAGATAACATCAATTTTGTTTAGTAAAGAAAGCATTTATAGCATGAAATCCAACTTTACTTCATCTTCCAAATCAACAGCAGAGGGCAATATTTTGAAAGATAGCGTAACTTCTGACATGCTTGCTGTCTCTCACTCCCCACAGCTGTCTGAGGTGCTTTGTTAGTTCATTCTTTCATCTCTTGTTTTCTGCAGTCTTTTCTCATTCCAATTCATCTTGGTAAATATAAAACTGAATTGTATAATGTCAAATAGAAATCAAACGAAAATTGTCTTGGGATATTCAAGGGGCATTTATACGTTCATACGAATGTATCAGAGAAAAGAGTTGTAATGATTGTGCTATATTAATCTGCACAACAGAATATTGACTATCTGCTTCAATTTAATATCCACCTCCTACTCTATCCCAATGACTTTCCTTATTGGGTACACTAAGGTTCGATACGGGGTAACTTTAACTGTCTTTTCATATTTGTGTCAATGACATATTGACAATATGAGCTAAGATGTCTTCTCCATCATATCCCTGTGAATATTCACAGATACATTGACATTGCCATGAATCCTCCATGACTTGAACAGGATTACAATTTTGCACTGACTACTTTGACAATTTGTGTGAGTGTTTATATATTTAATGGTTAGTAATGTCATTTCTCAATAAAGTGTAATATTGTAGATATTTAAAAAAAAAAAGTGATGCAAGTCCTGTCTCTCGAACTTTTATAGTTTGAGAGATATACAATGATAAAGTTCCGCTTTCACTGACGTCAGCCTCTAGCTGACAGAAGGCGATCTTGGTCCCGGGACTGGCCGTCGGCTCTTCAGCAGAGCCGAAATTTAGATATCTTAACAGGACTACTTAATTGGAACGGTCTACAAAGTGTGCTTGCAAACCAGACACACTTTGTAGACTATTCCAATGCAGTATTTCTTTTTAGATGGCGCTATTTCGGCCCTGCTGAACAGCCGCTGTTGAGTTGCACCACTCGAATCTCCTTCTGTGAGCTAGACAGCCGACGTCTGTGAAAGGGAAGGGAGGGGGGAACTTTATCATTGTATATCTCTTAAACTATAAAGGTATGAGAGACGGGACTTGCATCAGTTATTTATTTTTTTATTTTTTTAAATATCTCTACATTATTACATTTTATTGAAAAAAAATATTACTAACCCTTTAATATAGCACATATATAACCCTTCACCACATGCGCTAAGCTCCGATAGCTGCCTATGCTGTCTGAATTCAGTCTGTGCTGAGTATGGCCAAGCTGGGATCTTTCTGGAGCTTTCTGTGCAGCTATAGCCATGGTCATAACCCCTCTCCCCTTAACCCCTTGAGTGCTACATTTCATTGTTGTTAAATTCACCCACGTGAACAAGTGTTTGGAAAATCTGGAGGATGACATGCAAATAGCAAATGTGGCTTAAAAGTAAGCAAGTTAAAACATAAAGAACCCTGTCCTCACTAACAGTATGCAACTTTAGAGAGGCCAGAATTTAGACTATAAGCTCCTTGGGGCAGGGACCTCTCTCCTATAATTTCTGTGATGGCAACACTTATTGTCTTAAGGAAATACATACGCTTTTGTGGCACCACATTAATAAAAAAAATTTCTGTCGTCCAATACAGGTTAATGGTAACTTTGTCTAGACAATTGTAGGCAGGAACAATTCTGGAATTGTATGCAGGGGGTGGAGCCTACCTTCCCTCCTTGGCTGCAGCTAGCCAGCCAGCTTCAGAAAGATTTGCTCCTTGGTGAAGACACAGGCAAGAGAACAGTTATGCTATAGTTTTAGAAATGCTTTATTTTTCTGTTAGAAATGGATTCGGCGGATTTCCATAACTGACAATGCCCTTAGATGTGTCTAGCTCAGTAACCAGGTGTTTTTTGTGAACCTTAAGCCCTGGGGGGGGGGAATCTTGGCTACAAGTTCTTTCCTCAGGAGTTGCCCACCGAGGCTTCTTCTTAATACATGGTAGTTTGAAGACAGAAGATCTGCAGGAAAGGTGAGCAACCCTTTGAGGTGCTGCAGGTCCACATGTCCCACAATGCCCCTCCGCACAGGGGTTTACCTTTGGAGCTCCTATTGCACACTCCTGCACTCATTGGGTCTATCTGTATGTCTGTTGGGTGTTTTGGAGCAGGTTTATGTGGTACTTTAACCCTTTAGCTGCTGGTTTTGCATCTTTTGGGGGGGGGGGTGTTCTGACACTTTTCCTACTGGCTCAGTGTTTCTTCGGTATCCTAACATGTTCTAGTGATGTTTCATGCATTTTTATTTTACGGTTTCAATTTGGTAAAATTTGAGTTCAGGCACGCTTTACTGCATAGACGCCATTCCGCCATTCATTCCTATGGGACTGCACAGTTTGTGATATATATCTCTGCAACAGCTTAACCCAGCGACTTCAGAGTTGGCTCATTTTTCTTGTCTGCCCTTGCTTTATCATCTGGTTCATGTTTCCAGTGTGTTGGGGGGACAGGGGGCTTCGGGCGCTGTTGGGGTATGGTGTTTCTCACTGACGAGGTAGCTCACCAGATTGCCCACAGGGTTTCTGCAGTTCTGGCTCAAGATCCAGTTCCAGCCAAGAAGCTGTCCTCTCTAGTGGGGAAATTCATCTCCACCATAGAACCGGTCCTGTTTGCCATGGCACACACCAGGGAAGTCCAGATGTTTGTGATCCAGGTGTGCAGGGGTCAACCAGACCTTCTGAAGATGTCACTGTCCCTCCCTCTTCATGTGGAACTGAGTTTGTCATGGTGGCTCAACCTCTCCAATCTGCTGAAAGGCGAGTCCTTCCTTGTATCCTTGTGCAGGACAATGATAACGGATGCCAGCCTCTCCGGCTGGGGAGCGGTCCTGGGTTGCCTGAGTGCTCAGGGTCGGTGGTCTCTGGAGGAATCTCTCCTTCCCATCAATGTGTTGGAGCTTCGGGCGATATTTCATGCCCTATATCATTGGACATCTGAGCTGGAAGACTGTACAGTCTGACAAGGCCATGGCTTACATGAGCAAGCAGGGCGGAACAAGAAGTCTCGCCGCTTGGTTAGAGGTCAAGGCTATTTTGTCCTGGACAGAAAACGTTCCTGCCATATCCGCAGTGCACATTCCTGGCATAGACAATCTCATGGTGGACTTCCTCAGTTGACACACAGTGGACAGCAGAGAGTAGGAGCTGCAAACAGAGGTGTTCACCCTCATTGTTCAGAAGTGGGGTCTTCCTTACATGGACCTGATGGCGACAAGACACAACAGAAAGGTTCCGAGGTTCTGCTCTCGATGGAAAGACCCTCTAGCCCTGGTGGTGGATGCAGTATCCATTCCTTGGTTATTTCCTCTGGCCTACATCTTTCCTCCCCTCCCAATGTTGCACATGGTGTTATGGAAATTGCGACTGGAACTCATTCTGATTGCTCCGTACTGGCATTGTCTAGCTTGGTTTCCGGAGCTTCTTGATCTGTCAGTGGCGGAGCCATTCCAGCTCCCTTGCCATCCGGAACTACTTCTACAGGGTTACCTGTGGAAGCAGGATGTTCATCAGCTAACTTTGATGGCTTGGAAGTTGAATCCTCAATATTGAAGAAGAGGTTTTTCTTCTGAGGTTGTGGCTACTATGCTCAGTGCCCGCAAACCTGTTTCTTCCAAGGTCTACCATCGTGTCTGGTTGACCTTTTTATCTTGGTGTACTGACAAGGACCTGTCTCAGGAATTTGATTTGCCTATGGTCCTGGCCTTTTTGCAGGACGGGGTGGATAAGGGCCTCAGTTTGAGTTCCCTTAAGGTTCAGACTTCTGCTCTCTCTGTTTTCTTTCAGAGGAGCATTGACGTCCTTCCTGATGTCCAGGTTTTCTTCCAGGGCGTTGCTCATACTCGTCCTACCTTCAAGAATCCTGCTCCTCCGTGGGATCTTAACTTGGTTTTGGGCGTTCTTCAGTGCCCTCCATTTGAGTCTTTGGCTACTACTCCTCTACGCCTGTTGACATGGAAAACGACCTTTCTCCTGGCGATAGTCTGTTTGCCGTGTTTCGGACTTCCACATCAATCAGGAGATTGTGGTGCCTTCTTTCTGCCCTGATCCCACCTCTGACAGGGAGAGGGATCTCCACTTGTTAGATGTGGTGTGTTATCTCAAGTTTTATGTATATCTCACTGAGTCTATCAGGCAATCTGACTCGCTGTTAGTCATCCCTGTGGGTCCCAGGGCAGGAAGACCTGCATCCAAAGTGACTATTGCTTCTTGGATCAAGTCCACTATTCATAAGGCTTACGAGCTGAGGAAGAAGCCTGTCCCCTTTCAGGTCACTGCTGAAGAGCCTCCACATGTCGGCTGACTCGAATCGCCTGTTGTCAGCTTTACAGTTGAGAGCAGGAAAAGGGAAACTTTAGCGGTGAATATCTCTCAAACCGCAAAAGTTTCAGAGATGGTACTTTCTCCAAATACTTTAATTTTGTAACCTCTACAATATTAAATAAAATTAAATACGGGCATTACTGGCCCTTTAAGTGGGTGATTTCTTTTAATTAAAATTACTAATAAAGCATATATTTTTTATGATTCGCTACCGAAATGTTGAACTGGTCTCTATGGCAATTAGGGATATACTAAGGTTCAATTAACAGCCCTAAAAATAAAAAATATCCTAGATATTTTGCAGCTTTTCTTATTTTTCCTTATTATATTTAGAAAAGGTAACCATTTCAATCCTTACTGAGATCTTTATTAAGACAATCTCATAGTGCACATCACCCCCTTTGAGTGCCAGAGGGGTGCCCAACAGATTGCAAAACCACTAAAAGGGTTAAATCTCTTGATTAAATGTTTATAGCAGGAAAAAAGTGGTAACAGAAAGTAAAAATAAAAAAATGTTGTATTACCGCATTATATAAATCTTATCTAAGTACCTTAGGGGAAAAAAAGCAAAGCACATTAGTGCATAAACATCTAACAGTAATAAGTTAAACAATTACCATATGCAGAGAGTCCGTATGTAAGAGTGTATATGGCTAATAGAGTGATCGTGTAACACCCCACCAGTATACATATGCAAATATCCACTGCATAATTCGCGGTATGTTATACTGGTGTTTCACTACTCCCTGGCTTTCAGAGGGTTAAAGTTAGTGAGAGTAATAAATTCCATTGAGCTAAATGACTCTTTTAACCCCTTGATGCAGGGCACTTAAACCATTTCTTTCTATAGAGGACTTCACACTGCTGGCCCATGTCCTGCACATTTGACATGCCTACTCTATATCATACCTCCCACAGTTCATATTTTCCACCTCACTTCTTTCAATCCCTAGATTGTCTCCCTAAGGGTGATATGCACTCCAAATGTGGATACCTTTCTCTGAGTGACTACAGAGTCCAGCTACACATCACTGATGAAGGCCAAAACGTACATCTGTTTTGATGCTATACTTTTAATAGGGGAATGCCATGAATTTATATGCTGCACTGTCCTTGGGGGGAAGTAAGCTCAGTATGCAAACAGGTACTTCTCCTTTGTAATGGCACTATTCAAACGGGTATTTATCCTTTGTAATGGCACTAGAGAGCTAAACTGAGCTTCTCCAGAGCATTGATTAGCTGAAGAACAAGCCGGTGGGAGACTTTTTTTATAGTGCACCATGAGTAGCAGTGAGAATGCTTCTTGTAAAAATAAACCAATTTATTTAACTCCTGAATGCAAGAAGGGGTTCATAATATACTGGTTACGAGGGGATTAACCTGCTGTGTGCCAGAATGTAATTTTTTTTTTTTCCAGGGCAAAATAAATTACATTAATCCGTTCCCTTCACTGGTTAAAAAGTTCCTTGTACTTTGGCACTCAAAGTATTAGTCCTTTCCCTGTCTTGGCTAATAAGTCCTCTACATTGTATCTCTCTGGCTCTTGGATGGTTAATGATTAATCATTTGAGTGGCAGGAAGGGTGCTAATATAGTGTTCTTTTTTTCAGGCATGCTGCCTATGCTATATCTTATTGGGTAGTATGGAAACTATTTACCATGGCTGGGACATGGATTAAGTTATTGATGTAAGGCGAAAGGTACAGGGACTAGAGAGTTAAATAGTGGACTGTGGAAGTACTTTAGAACACCAAAGCTCTGGGGTAACTGAGGGAGTCCCATTTCAGCCTGCTGTGTAGGCTGAAACCAGAGACTCTGAGATAGGTGCAGGAAAATAATCGGAATCCGTGGTTGCATGGAGAGAGCCAAAACTGTGCTTATCCCACACAATTTTTGTTTGTTGAGACCTATGATACAGTCAGGGCTTAATATTTGAAGTCCTTTGCTACTAGCCAGACCTGAAAAGTTACTCACCACTGCAAGCCATAGCATACCCACCAGGGCTGAACTTCTACTCGCTACAGCTAAATTTTCACTCGCCATTGGCTAGTGGTGAGTGGAAGTTTTGAGCCCTGATGCAGTGAAGGGTCTGCCACAAGATACAAGTCACATGATACCTAAAATGAGATCCTCCATGCTAGTGTAACTATAGACTAGCTTGTAAGGTAATTCACCTCCTGGTTTAGCATGTTCACTTTGCCTTCTAGCAATGCTCCATGCTACCTGAGATACACAGACACCTATAAGTACACTTTTGTCTTGGCTTTTTTGATCCTTATGCATTTTACTGCTAGTTACTGGTCAAATTGTTTGGGCCATATTTAGAAAGTTAAAGAGAAGCATTCCTTAAGCCAACCAACTGAACTATAGCTTTTAACTACATATCGCTTCACAATCCTTTGGAGACCTCTCTAGGATCAGAAGGGTTAAAAATCATTGAAATCAATGCAAATGTTTATCTTTCCCCTATGGTGCAGTTGTTTTGCCCCAGAATGGCTTCTCTCAAGGGTATTTTTCATAACGGTGAAATGTCAGTTCAGAGACACCAAAATCTTTCAACACTACAGAATTTCTTACTGTATTCAGTACCTACTGTCAGCCTAAGAAAAACGGTGCCTCATTGGTATGGGTTGACATACTGTAGTGGGTTCCAGGAGCGTGGCCACTAGTGGTACAAGGCTGGGGGAAGCAAACAGAGGGTATGGTTCTATGGCTTACCAGTGGGGACAGTAGAACTAAGTGTGTGTTTTTCTGTGATTAACAGCGGACAGTGGAACAAGGCTAGGGTGCCAGAGAGTGTATTTCTGATTCTGGTGCGACCACTGGGGTAACAAATCAAAGCTGGAGCCAGACAATGTGTCTGGTTTGACAACCTCCAGGAATTTTAAGACGTTTGCATCCAAATAGTTAAGAACATAAAGTATTTTCTGCCACCCACACCTTACATACTCAGGTTTTCCCCATATAGTCAATAATCGGAAATCCTTTGCAGGAGCCAATTAGTGTAAGTTTGGCCGTGAAAGTGTGTAAATGCATACATGTGGTTTTCTGTATGATGATTATATATATATATGTGTATATATATATATATATATATATATATATATATATATATATATATATATATTAATTCAGGATATTTTTCATAAGCAAGGATTTATGCAACTTTAAAACTATATTTTTGTTGAAATTTATAAATTATATGCTAATTGTTTTAAACTTAACATATATACTTGAGTTCTTAACCCTTCAAAGACCAGTGTACTGTGCAATGCGTTGCACACCTCTCTGCTCCTTGAAGTTTAATGTGTTCTATTTGCAGTGTGATGATAAATATATGGTGAGTAATATTAACATCTTAAGGACCAGAGGTCCCAGGGTGTGTGTGGTCCTTTAGGAACCAGATAAAGAAGTTTGAAGTGCCGGCACATGTGACTGATCATGTGTGCTAGCATGCCGAATGGAGGACTGATAGTGACTACTCCGGTCTTGTAGAGGTCAATTTCAGTCCCTGCTATTACTCACAGTGCTCCTGCAGGGGCGCTGTGATTAAACAATACGTGATGTGCCAGGACCATCACTGGTCCTTTATGGAAAAATAGAGGTGACCGTCCTGATACGTCACTGGATGTTAAGGGTTTAAGGGTAAAATTAGACACCCTGTTACCATATTGAGAAGCAAATATCACAAATACTGAAGAATTCACAGCTGAAGTGTGGTGGTGGGGTAGGGGTGGAATAAACAGTCACACAAAAAATAGTCAGTTTAAAAATATATAAAAATCCTGGGGTAGACCAAATACACCATAAAACAAACAAACATTACCAAAAATTTCTGTTGATTTTTAAATTGGGCTAGAGAAATCTCTATCAAATTGTGAAGCAATTCTTTACTTCCAATATGGAACACAGGCACCATGGGTGGTTGAGTTCCCTCCTCCAGGAGAGCAGTTCAAAAAGACAGTGTCTTTGGGGTGGAGGCTCCCTCCGCATCCTTCAGCTCAACCCACCAGATGCATGTGCTAGGTTTCCAAGAAAATGGAAGTGCAGTGGCAATTCTGCTAATTCTTAGATTGTGTTCTCCTTTTAGAGATGGGGTTGTATAATTATCCATTAGGAGGGCACACATTACTATCTTTCCTGTAGTTGAATTGCCCAGTTCATAGGAGCTTCTGTGGACTCTCTTCTCGGTGGAGGTTGACTTTATGATAAGTCTGTTCCTTATGGCTTAGTCTCTCTGAGATTCTGCCACATTTACTATTCTTTATTTATATAGTGTTGCAATGCTTTAGATGGAGCCTGAAGACAAAAAAAGTGGTGAGTATCCCTTTGAGTACCATGGTCCATGTTTTGTCCCACTATGCTCACATAAATCTTTACATGAAATGCTTTAATGGAAAATATTTCTGTGGGACAGATCTCTGCACCTCTTCATGTTAGAAGGGTCAGAGTTGCCTCTTTCTTCTCTGATCATGCGTCGTCGCATCGAGTTTATAACTGTCCATGGGAATCGCAGTGCTCTGCAGCAGATGAGCCACTCATTAGTAAGCGAAAGAAATGGAGGAAAAAAAATGACCAGAATCCCCTGTTTCCTGGGCCTGCTTCAGATTGGTTGGGCGTCCTTTCTGGGTTCAATCTTCTCCATTGCTTATACGACGTTACTCTCTCCAGTTTAACCTTTTACTTACAAGATAAATTCTTTCTGGGTCTGTCCAAGGGTTTTGCACTAACCTGGGGTTGATTTTTAACTAGTTCTTCTCACTACTTTATCCACTTTCTCTGGGCATGTCTGACCCTAAGGGGCATGTGGGAAAAACCAAACCTAAGCATGGTCATTCATACCACGGTGGATTTCCAAAGGAATATTCCGGGTCTCTATGTCCCTCCTGTACTGTGGCCCCTATTTCTCCTCCGGGGCTATCCAGCACTGACAAGGAGCCAGCTTTGGGTAAAACTTGATTTCCTTTGGGGTTTCCATTCAAGGGGTCCTCCATTACCCACCATCAGGCAGGTTCATCCTGTTTTAGGGGTCATATGATTACGATTTACAAATATATTCATGGTCATTACAAAGAGCTCTCCAAGGAACTGTTTACTCAGATTGCTGAGCCAAGATCAAGAGGTAATCCATTAAGACTAGAGCTGTGTTTCTCAACCAGGGTGCCGTAGCATTTTGGTGTGCCATGGACATCCATTTAGGGTGCCCCATTTTATCTATAAGGCTTTGACATAAATGTGAATGTAGACTTACAACTATATTTAAAGCTATTGCCATGTACAATGTGTTTATTTTAGTTGTGAGGTCTAACAATAATTCTATATTTATGTATTTGTAGCCTTCATTATACCCTTTACAAATTCCATAAAATGATAGGGGTGCCCCGAAAATGCCAGACTGCATGTTAGGGGTGCCTTGAGCAAAAAAGCTTGAGAACCAATGGACTAGAGGAAAGGAACTTTCAATTAAAACAAAGGCAGGAATGTTTTTACAGTAATGAAAGTACAGTTATGGAATTCTTTTTCTTGGGATGTTGTGTTTGCAGATACTGTAGCTGCTTTCAACAAAGTAGTGGATACCTATCTAGCACAGAACAATACAAGACAGGATGCTGATCCAGGGAAATATCCATTGGGAGTCAGGAAGGATTTTTTTTACCCACTTGGGGCCTAACTGGAAATGGCTTTAATTGGGTCTTTTTTTTTTGCCTTCCTCTTGATCAAGTGGTGATATGCCATGGGCTGAACTTGATGGACACATGTCTTTTTTTTTCAGCCTTATCAACTGTATTACTAGGGTGACATACCCAGGTTACCCATGCATCTTCTGATGAGGATTCTGACTACTTGTCCTTTGGGGATTGCTATAAGGCTGACCCTTCCCCATTGCTCATCAGAGCAGTGCTGGGTACCCTTCAGTTCTCTGAGGCCCCTGATGGGATATTTCTCCGGATATTTTCCTGAGAGAGACTCTCGTTTCTTCCCCCTTAACAACACCCTCTGTCAGATTCTCCTAGAAGAGTAGAACACCCCAGATAAGAGACTTTTCTTTAACAAGCATATCTCTAAGCTGTATCTCGTCACAGCTGAGGCATTAGCAGACTGGGCTTCTCCCCCGACAGTTTACCTTCCTATATCACACTTGGCCAAAAATACAGCCCTTTCTATGGAAGATGCTGCTGGTCTTAAGGATCTTAAGGATAAGGCAGACAAAAGCCAGGACTCCCTTCTAAAAGCTAACTTTGCAGCTACAGGGGCATCCCTGTCTTTCTTTGCTTCTGTGTGGGTTACTAGGGCTTTAGCTGTTTAGTTGAACAGCTTTCTGATACACACTGCTCTCTGAGCTCCTAGGGGAAGACCTTTGTAATTATAAAGGCTAATATTTTGTAAGTTAATGCTTATATTACTGAAGCCCTTTTCTGATGCATTAAGGTTCTTTGGCAAGTCCTCAGTTTTCTTTGTTGCTGCATGATACACCCTATGGTTGAAGACTTGATCTGCGGACCAAACTTCAAAGAAATCACTGGTTTCCTTGCCGTTTGAGCCTGACCTGAAACAAATCATTAGTGATGTCACCGGTGAAAAGAGTACCCTCTTACCACAGATATCATCTTTCTGTATTTCACCCCCCACCCCTTGTCCAATATAGGAAGCCCTTCAAAACTCCAAAGTGTTCCCAGCTGCAAAGCCCAGACAGACTTGGCAGAACAGGAAATCTTCGTCCGTATCTACGTCTGACAAACTAATCTCCAGGTGACTTTCAGAATCATAATCAGTCATTGCCTGTAGGGGGCTCTCTCCATCTTTTCCAAGAGGCCTCAGCATCTTCCATGAAGGACCAGTGTTTTTTGTGGGTGGTTTTGGAAGGGTACCGCATACATTTCACATTTCTTCCTCCTTGTTTTGTGGTTTTGTTTTCTTTTTTTTTTTTTTTCCTTCAGTGTTTCCACTTGACCCCAAGAGGGTGCCTCTCTTTAAAGATGCAGTTTCCTCTCTACCGGACAAGCAGGGTCTAGTTTCGGTCCTAGTCCAAGAGAGCTCTTCTGGTTTTTATTCTAACCTTTTTATGGTTCCTAAGAAGGACAACGGCTGCTGACCTATTCTGGAATTGAAATGTCTCCACCAATATGTGGTTCCTACGTACTTCTAGATGGACTCTTTATACTCAGTTATCTCAGTGATGTGTCCAAGACAGTTCCTGTCCTCCCTGGACCCCCAGCGCACCTACGTGCACTTACCAGTTCATCCGTATCACCAATATTTCCTACGTTTTGATTTCACATGCATTCTCTACCAGTTTACTGCACTGCCTTCGGGCCTGGCCTCTTCTCCAAGGATTTTTACGAAGGTCATGGCAGCACTGGCTGCATGCATACATTCTCAAGGCATTTCTCTGAGTCCATATTCGGATCATCTGTTGATCAAGGCTCATTCAGAAGACATATTGACATGCCATATCAAAGAGTGCACCTGCATGCTAGTACACCACGGTTGGATTTTCAACTTATGAAATCTTCTCCAATTCCTTCCCAGGTCTTGGTCTTTTTTGGAATGAAGTCCAGCACCCTGCAAATGTGAGCATTCCTTATGGAGGGCAAGATTCAACTCCTGTCCCAGGAAGTTTTTCAGGCGCTGGTGTGGCCTTTCAAAACTATATAGGAATACATGCAGGCCCTGGATCACCTGGTGTCTGCACTGGAAGCAGTGCTTTATTCTCCTTTCTACATGAGGGAGCTTCAAATGGACTTACTCAGGAAATGTTCTAGACAGTGTGCTCACCTGTCTCATTCCTGGAACCTCTCTTCTCAAGCAAAGGAGAACCATTGTTGGTGGCTTCATTGTTCTCATCTGACCCAGGGACTCCTGGGTCAGAGAGGAGAGGATTTCAATCAACATCCAGGAGATCCTCACCATCCACCTTGGAGCTCTTTCACTAGTTTCCGATACTGGCAACAACCCCAGTATGGGTACAGTCAAACAACTCAACTGCACCGGATCTTCTCCTCCGGGTCCCTATCTGCCATGGAGAGGCTAGCTCTGACGTCATGGTTCTGAAGACCACCATCCTTAGACTTAGACAAAGTCATCTGTACCATGATCCGGGCCAGGAAGACTGTCTTTTTTTTCAAAAGTATACCATAAAGTTTGTTCTATCTTCCACCACTGGTGCGCTGACAAGAATGTGTCTATCCAGACCTTTGATCTTCCCACTCTCCTGACTTTTCTACAAGATGGTGTGAACAAGGGCTTTAGTCTGAGCTCTGTTAAGGTACACATCTCAACTCTTTCTATTTTCTTCCAGAGGAGCATCACAATTCTACTGGATGTTAAGTCTTTTGGTGGCTCTCACTTTCCCTTCCTTAAAGGATCCCATTCATCTGTGGGACCTTAACTTCAACTTTGTATTGCGCTTCCTCCAGAGACCTCCCTTTAAACCTCTTTCCTCTCAATGCATGTGCTGATGCTCAAAATGGCGCTTCCTTTTAGCTGTTGTTTGTGGGTTGCTGAGTTACAAGCTCTGTCTTGCAAACTCCTTTCCTGGTTTTCCATCAGGACTAAGTAAATACATTGTACCTCTCTTTTCTCAGATCTTCACATCAATCAGGACATCCTTTTGCCTTTTTTTTCCTGACCCCACCTCCAAACAGGTAAAGGAACTTCATCTGTTGGATGTGGTGTGATGCCTTAAGTACTTTGTGCATCGCATTCAGCCTTTTCACAAGACTGTCTCCCTCTTTGTAATCCCTGAGGCACCTAGGGCGGATCAGGCAGCATCCAAAGTAACCATTGCCTCTTGGATCAAGCCTAGCATTCACCAGGTTTATGTTACCAAGGAGAGACCTGTTCCTGTCAAAAGTCATGGCGTACTTCTCCCACTCTGTGGGTAATTCCAGGACGTACAAAAAAAACTGTCCTCGGTTGCACAGCTGTTCATGGCTGTTATGTGGGTCTCCTTGCAAGCATTTACCAAACACTAGTACATCAACGTCTTGGCCACGGCTGCCACAGCTTTGGCCTGAACATCCTGCAGCCAGTATTGCTTATCTAAAGACTCTTTCGTAAACCCCTACTGCCACATTTCATTCAGTAGTTTGTGCCCCGTTGCTTCTTGTTTGGTTGGTTTTTGCTGTGATACTTTGGTATCCTTCGACATCTGAAGTTACCTAGAGCCATAATGGTATTCTATGGGGAGAGTTTAGTCCTGTGGAATACTGGTATTCTATGGGGAGAGTAGGTTTATTGTTCTTTCCTTCCCCAGAATCTTTTGGGATGCTTTGGATTACCCCATGGTTCCTGTGCTCCATATTGGACATAAGAGAAAATGGGATTAAAATCCTTTTCTCTTTAGTCCATAAGGAACACACAGCTCCCATCCGGAGAAAAATCTGCCTCTGTCTCCTTAACCAGACAGATGAGTCCTCTTAGAGATTTTCGTCTAGAGGGTTTCCTTTTCTTATTTCCCACTTTTTACTGTGGTTATTTGCACACATGAATCGGGCTGGGGGGGGGTAGAGCTGAAGGATGAGGAGGGATGGGTTTCAACCTCCATGGTTCCTGTGTTCCATATGGACTAAATAGAAAATTATTTAACAATAAATTCACCAAAATCCTATTTTAAATATGTGGCAATCTTCGTAAGTGTTAGTTTGTCCACTGTAGTTGGTTTACCACAGAATTGTCCTGATTTATATTTGTGCATATGGCTCTGAAAACTATATTCAGGTTTGGCAAAATGCTATTTAAACTGTTATGTAAACCATTTTAAAGTTTATGTAGATTTTTTTTTTTTGACGTGACCTTTTCATTTACATGTATTTTGAGTTAATGTGCAATAAATATAATGGACTATGTAGCATCTCACCCAAAAAACTTTTAATAAACAGTAGAGCAGGTCAGCCTCAGCTATTATGATGACAATCAGTCCAGTCTGTCTGGTATGCCTTGTTGCCATCTTCTTTATCACCTATAGTGGTATATATTCATAAGTCTGTTTTCATTTCTAAATATATGTATAATTTGTATTTGTTTAATGTTTGTTATGCAATATATATAACCTGTTTATTAATGTTAGTGTGTTTTTTCTATCCTTTTCCTATTGTTGTATTATGTTGTGTTTTCCCTTCATGGTGATCTTTTTGCGTGTTGTGGTATTCTAATTAAGTGCCTGTCTAAATGTATTTATTGTGTCCTTCGGTTGCTTTCTGTCCTACAGAAACTTATACCAAGAACAAGAGGGATGCGCACTGGACTGAGTGATGCTCTTGAGGTGCTCAAATTGTTTCATAATATGTCCATCTTAATCACCATTGCATTTTTTCCACTTTTCAGTTGACTTCATTACTTTTTTTTCCCTCCATGACATGAGGTCTTAAGTTCATTTTAGTTTTTCTTTAATTTATTTATTTATTTATTTTTGTTTTCCTCATCCACTTTTTCATGTAGAGTTCAGATGAGATTCAGAACATAGTGGAAGAAAAAAAGTCAGATTCTGATACTATTGAGACATCTGTTCCAGAAGAAATTACAATTGGAATTAATGGGGATGTAAAGTATTCAAATGGTGCCACCGAGCAAGTAGTTGAAGTGAAAGAACTGGACAAGACGGACAAAGAGTCAGTGTCTTCATCAGACAGTAATAGTAGTGACAGTGAAAATGAAGAAGCAGTATACCAAGCTGAAAGCAGGATGTCTGAACATATTCTAAAAGAAGAACATGAAGAAACTGAAAACGATACAAATCATATACAGCCAGAAGAGGTTCAGGTAGTTCGCCCTGAAGAGAACACTGTGCTGGTAACTGTTAAACATTTAGAGGAGGTGACAGAAGTACTGACACAAGAAGTCACAGTCACCATGTTTGAATCTTGTGAGAGAGTTTTAACAGAGGGTCAAGAGGTCCCTGAAGAGGAGCAGCACAGAATTAATGGAGATGTATCGCACATTGATGTTGATGTTTCTGCACAAATTATTTGTTGTTCTGAGGTAAATTGGTTATAAAATCCTTACACTACATAGGTGAATCCCTCCATTCTGTTGGAGTGCCCATCTGCCTTTTCCCCTCTATTTTCCTACTTTTTTTTTTTTTTTAGGCTAGCTTTGGATCTTTTCTCTCTTGAAAAGTGAAACCCAGTAACGATCAAGTGGGAATTTGCCTCTTCATAGTTTCTCTCTTTCTTTCAAAGTATTTGAATAATCTCTAGCTACACATACATCATACCATCATTTTATCTTATTTAACTGCATCATAATTTTCCATTTCATATATGTATGTTTGTTTTGTCTAAGATTATCCCCCCCCCCTCATTTCACCATGTCGGAAATACTGTTTGTTGTTGTGTTGTGTACAGATTTGTCCATATAGTGTCAATATTTATTACTTAGCTATACTAATATCTTGGGTTTGCTAGTACATTTTGTTCTGATCAAATTCCATATTGGTCAATTATCCATCCAAAATCAACTCTGTATTAAGATGGCAGTACTTTAAATAACAATGCATCTGCAATGTATTGTCAGTAGTATAAAAAAAAATAACAAAATCCATACAGTCTTGAAGTCCAGTTGCAGAGCAGAACATACTGTTCGATGAGATTATTATGAAAAACTATTATCAACGTGTGCGTGTGAAATATGTCTAAAAAATATTGTATGTAAACAATATTTCCCTTGTCCTTCAGCCCCCAGTGGTGAAAACAGAGATGGTAACTATTTCTGATGCCTCACAAAGAACTGAAATCGCCACAAAAGAAGTTCCTATTGTCCAAACAGAGACTAAGACCATTACCTACGAGTCTGCTGAGGTACATAACACATGTTTTGTGATTAATCAACAAATATTTCTTGCAGAACTAGTAATTTCCTTAATGATGTTTGGTTGTATATTATGTTCTTTTGTGAGAACTGCATTAACCTCCTTGAAACATGTTGGATATTCTCTAGCACACAAGGAGTTAAATGACAAATTTAAAGGAACACCTACAAATGAACTGGCTTTATATATATATATATATATATATATATATATATATATATATATATATATATATATATATATATATATATATTTGTTGGTATCTGTAACAAAATCTTTGTTTTCTGAGGCCTAAACATCTAGTCCTTCATATGCTCAGGGAGCATACATCACTGCCTTTTCCAGGTTCCCATTGATTGATGAAGATTATCTGTGAATGGGTTAAGAATAGGATAACCGTACAAAAGCAGTGGGCATTAATCACAATCAAGTAACAGACATTGTGTTTTACCTTTCAATATAAGCAGCACATGCAGAATTAAATAACCTTTTTTCAGAACAGGACCATTCAATACAAGCAGCACATGCAGCATTAAATAGCTTTTTTCAGAACAAGGCAATTCAATACAAGCAGCACATGCAGCATTAAATAACCTTTTTCAGAACAGGACCATTCAATACAAGCAGCACATGCAGCATTAAATAACTTTTTCAGAACAAGGCAATTCAATACAAGCAGCATATAATAACCTTTTTCAGAACTGGGCATTTCAATACAAGCAGCACATGCATCATTAAATATCCTGTTTCAGAACCGGACAATTCAATACAAGGAGCTGCACTTTTTTTCAGAACAGGGCAATTCAATACAAGCAGCACATACAGCATTAAATAACCTTTTTTTAGAACAGGACAATTCAATACAAGCAGCATTAAATAACCTATTTCAGAACAGGACGATTCAATACAAACCGCACATACAGCATTAAATAACCTTTCAGAACAATTCATGTGGGCTAAAAAGCAAGTTAAGGGTTATAATTTATGGATGTTTCATATGAATACTTTTTACATATGCTAGTTGTAGATATGTAATATTTAAAGTTACAATAACATTTCATTTTGTTAGTGTTCCTTTAACAGTGGAAAATAATCATACCTGGGAACTTTTAAAACAGGGTTACCCGGAGGGTAACCCTGTCAGTGCCGACCTGGGATGAAAATGACGCGATTTGCGTCATAAAAGGGGCGTGGCTTAGCCGCGGAGGGGGGCGGAACAAAAAAAAAACTGAAAAATGTATGGAAGAGGGCGGGGAGTGGGAGGAACCGGGCGGGACGGAGCACAAGTGGGCAGAGTTTCTATTTAAACTCTGCCCACCCGGCGATCCACACATTGCCCCGGAGACCCGGTAATTCAGTCTGAAATCCGGAGTCTCCGGGGCAAAACCGGAGAGTTCCCAGGTATGAAAATAATTATAGTTTTGCTTGCTTCTACTTTTTAAGAGGCAGTAATATAAACCACTTGTGTTGCTGGAAGTATAAAGGCACTTCTTGTATTCAGTGAGGCTGATTTACTGAGGAAAAACTGTGGCAGTTCTGGAGCAAGCTAGCTGCATCATAGAGGACAAATGAAATGTTTGTTTTGTATAGGAGCAGCGCTTGCTAGCTGGAAAAGTAAAACTGGCCCAACAGAGAAAATAGCATAACGTGTACCACATTGTGTTTCCAGCAGTTAACCCTCTCAGAACCAGAGAGGTATCCAGCGTATTGTGAAACAATGTGTAGGATGCTCCCCTCTGGCACTCAATGGGTTAACAATTTCTCAAAAACTAATTGCATGACAAACAATAAATAATACAAAATGTAGGTGGCTTAGACTTCCCTTTAAAATTAATAGACTTGTGCACGGCAAAAATTTTCGGACAAAATTTTTTTTTGTGTGTTTTTGTAATTCAGAGGATCCGAATTTCGGACTGGACCTGTTCAACTTGGACGAATTTCGTCAATCAGAATTATTCGGCCGAATTTTTTTAAAAAAATTTACATTATTCAATAAAAAATTAAAATTAAATAAAAAATACATTAAACTACAGTAATAATAAATCTCTAATGAGAAAGGAAGGGGTGTTTTATAAACCCCTACACACTTATATATGTATATGTCACATCAAATTAAAGCCCTTTCTGCCCATTAAAAATGATATATAATATGTGTTTGTGCAGTAAATGAGAAAGATAAGAATTATGGTTGAACACACACATAGCAAAAATGGCAAAATTGCTTGTGTTCTTATGTGGTTAATATCTGCAGTTTGCATGAACTGTAAAGGGCCTGTTTTACCAGATCTATTTTTAGTAGTATGTTGCAACATTGTAATAGTTTCAGGTGGGAAAGCGCCGTCCGAATTTCGTACAAGGTCTGTTTCGGATTCTGATTTGTGTGTGGACGGACCCTGGCTTTTGGAAGATCCGAATGATGCCGAATACACCTTATTCATCCGAATTCCGAAATTAGCCGAACCCAATCGCACAAGTCTAAAAATTAACTAAAGTATCTTAGGTTGATAGGTCCACTTTAATTAAAGTATTTGAAATATGTAATTTACTTGTTATCCCTGTCCCTTTCATGGAATCTATTGGCCTATAGGACAAAAACTTTAATGGGGGCATCATCCTCTCCTTCACACTGACCCTCTGTGGCTTTCTAATATAGAACAAACATTGAAATGAAGAGGATCCCACTCTTCCTTCCCTAAGCCCCTACGCATATTTCCTTGTGGGCCTCTGCCACAAATTGTACAGTTAATAATGAGTGGGTCTCAAACTATGTTCCCTCCACCTTAATCCATTTTAATTTACCAGGAGATAATTAAAAAGGTAGAAAGTCTAGAGACCAGCTTTCTCCTTCTGTGTGTATATTGTGGTTGAAAAGTAGAATGAACCCTCTCCCTCTTATATATTTTTTATTAAACGGCCTAGATCTTAAGGAAGTCAAGAACTCCTCAAGATTCCAGTCTCCTGCCCCATCCTATATAATAATTTGCTAGGATGTTTGTCAGAAGCCTTCATTCACAGTAGAGACTGCATGCATTCGTGCAATCTCTACTGCGCATGAAGCGTCCACTTAACATTACCCGGACCTTGGACCATGTACACGGGCTTTTACACTAGTGTTGGAGATAATGGACCAAGGACCCCATTCTCTTCAAGTCAAAAGGAACATGCAAAAGGCGTGTATTTAATGGAGAGAGGTGTCCTGCAGATCCGCTCTTTATTGCTTTGACCATTTTGCCTGCCCGAGAAGTGTGTGATTGCATTAAATTTAATTGACTTGCCATCTACCCCTGGCACTCAAACTGTTTAACCCTATGAGAGTACACCTATGGGCATTCATAGGGTTAAGAGTTAGTGTGGCAGGCAGAGGAGCACACTAGATAGTTACAGTACGACTAGAACAGGAATTTGAGCACTGCATAGATTTTCAAAATTACCAGGTGGTTTTAGTGGTTAGGTCGATTTAAAGGAGCAGTAAACTTTATGAAAACATATGTTATAGAGCTTTCCATGCTGAGGGCACTCTGACCACTGTCACTTGTTTTATTCAGATAATATAACAGTTCAAATAATCAGGAAGTTAATTTACTGTGTGTTTACTTCCTGATAGTTCTAACTGACGGGAAGTGACAGGCAGCTTCTATCACAATCTATGGATAACTGTAAGTCACTGACTTTCCACTCCGCTATAATGTAACAGAAGGACTAGTTGGAATTTGACCACTAGAGAGCACTGCTAGTGTAAAAAAAAAAAAAAAACAGGTTTAAACTGTAATACTGCTGGAAATATGTATCTATCAGCAGTGGTTTACTCAACAGGAAAAGCCCTACAATACATAGTTTTTAATGTAAAAAATTTACTGCTCCTTTAAAGTGACCTTTCCACCAAAAATTGGTGGTTCATATCCATTTAATTATTATGTGCTCCTAGTTAAATTGTTTTTTTTTTGTTTTTTTTTTATCCAAAATAGGTAAAATCTTTCAAAATAAATGTGGAAAGTGGCTAAATGACTATAGTTTGGGAACATTTGTTATGAGGCTTAAATAAAATAGATAATCTTAGAGATAATTGTTTTGACATTAGAGCCCACTCTGTCCATTTAAAGTAATGTCCTGAAAAAAGTATTAACTATACGATAGATACAATTAAAAAAGATTACATGCGCTTATTTGTATCTGTAAGACCTTTATGGTTTGAGAGATATACGAAAATAAAGCTTTCCGTTCCCTCCCCTTTCTGCTTGATGCACTGTAAAGCTGTCAGAAGTAGATTCTGGTCACACGACCAGATGCAGGTCTTCAGCAGCACCAACATGGCAATATCTAAAAATAAATACTTCATTGGAATGGTCTACAACGTGTGCTTGCAAACCATGCACACTTTGTAGACCGTTACAATGAAGTATTTATTTTTAGATATTGCTACGTCGTTGCTCCTGAAGAGCCACCGTCTGGTCCCAGGTTCTCATGCCATCAGCTATACAGCTGACGTATGAGAAAGGGGAGGGAGTGGAGAACTTTATTTTTGTATATCTCTCAAACCATAAAGGTCTTAGAGATACGAAAAAGCTCATGTAATCTTTTTTAATTGTATCTGTCATATAGTTAATACTTTTTTCAGGACAGCAATATCCCTTTAACTGAAATTCTCATACCTTATTTGTTCATGCCCAGTCATGCCATACATAGAAACCTAGAATAAAGAGGTGTGGCAACAAATTGTAGGAAGAACAGAGCGGCCTCTTACCATTTCAACCAGGGTGCCTGCCACGGACATCCACTTAGGGTGCCCCATTGTATCTATAATGCTTTGAGAAAAATGTGGATGTAGACTTCCAACTGTATATTTAAGTATATTAATATGCACAATATGTTTATTTTAATTGTGAGGTCTAACCATAACTCTATAGTGTTATGTATTTGTAACCTTCATCACACCCTAGACAAATGACATAAATTGGTAGGGGTGCCCTGAAATTCCATATTGAGTGTTAGGTGTGCCGTTAGCCAAAAAATGCTTGAGAAACACTGAAAGATAACTATTTATTCATCATGTTAAAGAGCATTACTCTTCAGATACAGTAGAGGGCATCACAGCTCTTGCCAACAGCTGTTTCGGAACATATAGTTGCTTTATCAAGGCAACAATATTGTA
The DNA here is from genome assembly GCA_037306005.1 of Rhinophrynus dorsalis. NCBI lineage: Eukaryota > Metazoa > Chordata > Amphibia > Anura > Rhinophrynidae > Rhinophrynus > Rhinophrynus dorsalis. The sequence continues at coordinate 257,947,771 of CM074720.1, read as the reverse complement.
TAGACAAATGTCACTCCCGCAATACCTTGCAAATTTAAAGCTATAGTGACAGGATCACAAAGCCACACACACACCCCGTCCCAGTCTGAAATCTCTGGAAGACTGAAACAGGTGTCCCTCAAGAATTTCCCTGTATTTAGCACTATCCATCATTCGTTCAGTTCTGACCAGTTTCCCAGTCCCTGCTGATGAAAAACATCCCAACAGCATGATGCAGCCAGCCAGTGCTTCACTATGGTTATGGTGTTTTCGGGGTGATGAGAGGTGTTGGGTTTGTGCCAAAAAGCTCAATTTTAGTCTCATCTGACCAGATTACCACGTTTCATATGTTTGGGGAGCAGGTAGCAGGTTCTAATCCCTGGCAGGGTCAAATATCTGCCAACCTGGACTGGACAAGCATTGCAGGCTATGGTCCTATATATATATAGATGTGTATGTGTGTGTATATATATATATATATATATATATATATATATATATATATACATAAATATATCCTATATAGTAAAATACGATGTTTGTCCGATGCAGTCATGAGCCGTAGAGACTGCCCGAATGCACAGAATGCTGGGAGCATGCTGTGCATTTGGGCAGTCACTACAGCGCATGACTTCGAGTGCTCCGTCTCAGAAGTACTAAGAGCAGGACTGGCCTCTTAACCCTTTGAGTGCTAGAGGGGTACGCAACGCATTGCAAAGCAATGCATTGCCTACCCCTCTGGCACTCAAAGGGTTAACATCACCCTGACCTTGGCCTGTGTACACGGGCTTTTACACTAGTATATAAATATTATAAGAAAAGCCAGATGTAGGGATTAAAGACCTGGTTTCTGGATACAATACAGTTTACCTACGATTTGCTAGAAGATTAACTGTGCTCTCAGGACTTCTTTGAGGTGAAAAAGCTGAAATTTTAATGTATCCACTTTTCAGGCCCATTTTTGGGCCTTTTCCTTGGCAAAGAACCAAAGCGAGGTTGGAATATAAATATATGTAATATACACATACACTCACATTGGTTTCCTTATTTTTATAAGCTCATACTAGTCTAAAAGATTAAATATTGAAACGATCATTATACCTAAATTAAATTATGCTGTTAATAACTTATAATCTATTTATATTTGCATTGTAGTAGTATATGTCTCCTTCCACCTTTTTTGGTACAGGATTTATTGGTAACCCAATACATTTTGGCAATTAGAAGGTGCAAGAGCTGGGGTGTAATAGTCAGCAATGTTGGTTGATAATATTACAATGCTGATGTTTTCCAGTTTACTTGAAGAGTTGATGGCATTTAGTTTGTTCTAGTTGCTGGGGTTTAACTGACTAACGTGTTTATTTCCTTTATCTTAAGATTGACGGCAGTGGAGATAACGAACCTGGTGTATTACTGAGTGCACAAACCATCACGTCTGATTCTGTTCTTACCACCACAACTACTCACATCACCAAGGTAGCTTACACTGTGAAATATTTAGTGAAAGGCTACTGAAAAGAAGGTAGGCCAGACGGGATATATGTTATAAACGTATGCTTTACAGCTTGATGATGAGACAGAGCTAGGCTGCAGTACCACCCACAGATTTGTCACAGAAGTGATAATTCAATGTTCTAATGTTTTGGAGAGCGTCCTCCTTCCAAATAATAGGAAATGTTTGCCTTGTTACAGCTGTCAGCTTACCTATGTAGAAGTATGTTTCAATTAATTAAATAAAGCAGCAAGTGTTGAAACAGTGAACATTTAGATTAATATACTCTTAATCCAGCAACTTTTTCACTTATTCATCTTCAAATAAAGTAACAATTTTTAGTTGACATTCAGTTGTTGAAAATAGTCTCAAAATACAGAAAGCACAATAAATAAAATATAACATTTTGCATTTTACTTTACAGACAGGGAAAGGTGGGATATCTGAAACAAGAATTGAAAAGCGCATTGTTATAAGTGGAGATGCAGACATTGATCATGATGAGGTGAGCCATTTTTGCAATAACTCTTGAGTATTTTAAAATGTATTCTAGATCTTCAAGGGGTACTACTCTAGGGAATTTTGTCCTGCTTTATAGAAGACTCATAGAATTTGAGAGGTTGGTCTGTACTACATGCCTGTCCAAAGAAGCACTTCACGCCTCCTCCTTAGGCTGAGAGATCCTGTCTGTTTCCCTCAGAGCTCCTATCAGTTTCCATCAGAGCGGCTAATAAATTAATGGGGAGGAATAATCATCCAGATTCTTTTCAAGGTGGAAGCTGAGTGGAGGATTTAGACAGGTGATAGTTACTAGAAAATGCAAAATTCAGTGAAAATTATAATGCTCTGAAACGCTAGAACATAAAAGCAGACACCATTTAATTGAACACAGTAAAGAAAGACAAGCCAGGAGGGAAATCCACCGGCTTCCATACATGAGCCCTATCACTTGATGTTTGATGTTGAGCCTGCACATTTCATCGCATTAGTTGGTGAGTGGTCACATAGTGAAACACTTCTGAAAAGGAGTACTTATCTTTGAGAGCCTGTGGGTTTCTCTTGATGACTTTTTTTTTTTTTTCTTGTGTTTAATTAAGTTGTCTGTTTTAATGTTGAATAACTTCCTTGCATTATTATTTCCACTTATGGGCAAAGTATTTATACTTTGGTCTACAGTCTTATATGGGCTAAATTGTATTTTTGAGTGTTATCTTATGGTATTCCATTGTATGTGTATCGCTGTTTGGTCCAGGTTTGATTGTTACTTCCCAAACCCTTTATCACTGTTGTGTATTCACCATTGTTGTCTGTGTGATGAGATTAGTCTGGTTATCTGGTAAACCTGTGTTGATTGTATTATTCTGAGTTCATGTCACATCACCCTTTCCCTGACAATATGGATATATAAACTGTGACCACTTCCAATAAAAGACACCATGTTCTTGGCCTACAACACCTTGTGCAGTGTTTCTTCTTCTTGGAATGGTCTTTTCCTCAGATCCTGACGACTTGGACCTATACAGCTGTTCCTTTGTAGCCGCATCACAGAGAGAGAAGCCCAGCATAACGGCCAGGGACTACACGGGTCCCCCGGTTACTGTTACACTTTGCATTATTGTACAGAATATATACATACAATAGAAATCAAAGATAAATAAACTACCCTGCACCCCTGGCACTAGGTTACCCACAGACTAACAAACTCGCCCAAAAAGAAACTAACCAAATCCACATTTGTCAGAATAACAAACCTACACCTCAGACCTACTGTTTGACTGCAGCTGAATGGATATGTACCTCAGTGGGAAAAGTAAAGGGAACAGAGTCTACAGTAAAGGGAACAGTGGAGCACACGTGATGTGCAAAGATCTTCACTGCCAGTGGAAACATTTATTTTGTCCTCCTGTGTAGAGGGAATCATCTGTATAGTTTAGTTAATGGTGGGTCTTTGTAAAAGGTATAATGGAACACAGCCTATGAAAGGGAGATTTTTTGTTCAGCCCTCCTCTTCTCTCTCTTCCCAGTATCCTGAATGGCCTACAATAAGTGTCTTCTTAATATCCTGCAAAGTCTTCATGTTGAACTTCAGGCAGTAGGAGACAGAGTTGAGCACAGGACTGCAGGAGTTTGTACACGAGGCGGGTCAGTTCTGTAGTTAATCCTTAACTGCATCGGGATCTTACCCCACAAATGCATTCTGTTGGGTTTCAGGAGGCTAAGCCTCTTCAAGCATTCATTATTCTCCCCCCATGATATTCGGAGGCAGGCCAACTGTTCCAAAGACACGCATTAAAAGTCCTGTTGATTTCAACCCCTTGAAGGCTAGAGAGGTCTCCAACACATTGATATACTATGTATTTCAGACCTATTGAGCATTGTAAAGCCCTACTTAAATTAATGGGAATTTATTAAATGTGTACTTTCTCCCTGTGGTGCATTAGGTGTGCTCCAATTCCCTTTAGACCATCAGCCCCTCAGTCAGTAATCCTTAAAGGGATAGTATTACTTGATATGTAAAAAAATATGTTGTAGGGTTTGTCCCCCTGAGTAAAATAAGAGTACTCCCACTGCTGAAAGGTGTTTTATTCAAAAGTTATTACAGCTCAAATTTGAAATTTTTAGATGCAATATCACAGTGGCCTGAAATTGTACAGTGGCACTGTGTTGCTACACCATCCTATGGAGATATATGGTCTACGGACCAGAGCTGTCCATAGGATTGTGTAGCAACAGCGCCACTGTACACTCTCAGGCCACTGTGATATTGCACCTATCAACTTTGAGCTGTAATAACTTTTGAATAAAACACCTTTCAACAGTGGGAGTACCACTGTTTTACTCAGGGGGATAAACCCTACAACTTTTTTTTTTTTTTTTTTTTACATTTCAAGTATTACTATCCCTTTAAAGACCTGATTTGCCCCTGACTTGAAACTGTGTGCTAGCTACACAATTTTCTTATAAGCAAACAAAACTATTTAATTCTCACCGCCTCCAGTGAATGTTGGGAAGGCTCTTGTGCACCTATTCCAAATCATAAATTACCATATTTACAACTACCTATAAAAGCTACATTTATACAGTAGAAGGCATTGCTCTTCAAGGAGAATGGCAAAATGCCAACTAGAATTTTGTATATATTTTGAAATTTCAGAAAGGTTACAGTCTATTGCTGCAGTGAAACTATTTATAGCCACATGGTATGAAGATTCACAGTTTGTTTACTTTAAGGTTTTCTTAGGCAGCAGATTTACTTTATATGTTATACCAAAGCCAGACAATATCCACAGTGGTTTTGCCTTAAACAATCAAATGTCCATGTGTTTTTCCAAATAAGGATTTGTGTGTAAGAAACAATTAAAATGTTCTCAATAAATATTAATATCCACATAAATTAGGTATTCTGTAGAAAATAGAAAAACAAAGCAACCTCCGTTAAATTGTACAGAATATCATATAGGGATTTTCGTGCTGAATAAAACATGGGTAGTCCCTCTGCTGTGCTCTGTGTCAGTGTTGAGAGACTACATTCTAACATACAGCGTGATAGTATCAGCTGAGTCACTGACTAGAGTTTTCACAAAATGTGACATTATCAGGGCCATAATTTGTAACTTGGAACATATACAATGTTGGAATAATGCAACTGTCAGTAATAGAATAGCCTTGATTTACTCTGCTTGGAAACACCTCTCTCTCTCTCTCTCTCTCTCTCTCTCTCTCTCTCTCTCTCTCTCTCTCTCTCTCTCTCTCTCTCTCTCTCTCTCTCTCTCTCTCTCTCTCACTTAAGGACCACAGACTTTATTTGGGGTGATTACAAAAAAAAAAGTCCCCCTCCCCCAATAATTAGTCCTATAGCAATAAGCTTAGAAATAGCTGTGTTATTTAGGATAAATACATAGTTATTTAGAAATCCTACTTCATCTGAGACTGACGGCCAGGCTTCTTGCTTTAGAGGCATCTGCGCAGCCAGTCCCTTCCTGAAACCTTAAGGTACAATAACATTCTACTTATGCTGTATAATACTACTATTTCTAAGCTCATCCCTATGTGACTAATTATTGGGGGGCTTTATTTGTGGTGATTCGCTTAAAACAAATTACTGTACTGTAAAAGATTAGATCAGACCTTCCCTTGAGGTTCCCATGGGGACTGGTTTTTTTTTCCTGGGCCTCAAGAAAAGGAAGGGGAGGAGCCATTGCTCTTTCTCTTCCTTTCCAGTTCATGGAGCACCCAGAAGACACCTGACTTTGCAGGCTTCTCTCCAAGTGGATGAATCTCCCTCTTGCCACCTTCTCTTGCTAACATAACACCAGATAAGTACTTTTGTCAATTATTCTTTATAGTTTTTGGGCCACTGCAAATTCGGTTAATTCCGAGAGCGTGCACTGAAAGAGCTTTGAGTCTCACTGGGAGAAAGGCGCTATATAAATACTAGTTATTATTATTATTATTATTATTTTTTTTTTTTAGAGTGTTCTCATTCTCTACTGTTTGTGTAGTTCCAGAGTAATAGAATAATAATGTGTCCCCCTCCCGCCCCTTTTACCTATGTAAAGCTGCACAGCAAGACCATCAGCATGGATCACAGCAAGGGACAATCTTCTGTGAGCATAAGAAAAATCCTGTCATCCTCCAAGGGGTGGGCAGGTTTTCCTTATGCTCACAGCCAGAAGATTGTTCCTCACAGTGAGCTGTCCAGTCAAGCAACCAGATTCCACATCTGAGCGGAGGTGACTTACAATAGGTAAACATGGCTGGATGGGGATACTTTATCATTCAATTACTCTGGAACAACTCATTGTAGAGAATTATACTACCTCTCTTCATGGCCCCAAAACTAGAAAGAATAACTACAAAGAATAATTGGAGCTGCATTTATCTTGAAACATTACGATCCCTTTAAATACCCAGTACTCTATGCTAGCATCAGTAAAAATCGTTTGAATGTTTCTTGGGGCCTGAAATCAAGTTTTTACAAATGGGGGGAGCCAGTGCTCCCTTTTCTGAAAGGCAGTCTCATTCCCATTAATATATCAATATTGTTAGGGTGTCTTAGAAATGAGAGTGCTGCATTATCTGTAAACTTGCCATGACATTAACAGCCTTTCTAATCGGAACAACACTGTATACTAAACAAAATAAATGCCTTAGCTCTTGCCTCATTACAAGGGACAGAAACAATTAACCTAATGCTGCCTGAATAGGAGTGTCCACACATGCATTAAAATGCAAGTTTAGGACTGGCATTTACACAACTTTGTATCTGTGTTTCTTTAAATATTGAATGCTCGAGACTGTGAGGCTGATGTACTAAAAAGAACTGGAGCAAACCAGCCGCATCATAGGGTCAAAATATTTCCACATATTCAATTTGGTTAATGAGTGCTTTTAAATGCTGCAGATGTTTCCAGTACATTGCTTCTCAATGCATTTGGTGACTTCTCTAGGATTCAAGGGGTCAAAAGGCCAATTTAAACAATAAGAACATTTTTGTCCACTATGATATAGTTGGTTTGCCCCCATAATTGCCCCATTTCTTTGTACACCTGCCCCTGTGTAACATATTAGTGGATACGAAGAGAGTAAAACATCTTCTCAAAGTAAAAGTTCTCTCTAAATGCAGATTACATCTCAGAATGTAAAGGCCAGCAGTAGTAGTTCTGTGTTATTTATGGACTTGAACAAATCCAAGATACTGAAATAAAATAAACCAACTTTCTATCCTTGATTTTATTTTTTTCCATATTTATAATTTGAAATGGTTCCTTGCTAGACATGGTTATAAAGTTCATGTTGTTAAACACAAAGCACGCTGGCATATCTTTATTGAATTCCTAGTAATGTTTGGTGGAATAAGATTGATGCATGTTTTATTCATTTATAAATCTTATAAAGTGTGTGTTATAAATGATGATCATGTTTTGTCATGCAGTTTAACAAAATCCAGTGGGTAATTGCACAAATAATACTGAACCACTACCAGTATTTTAGTATTTGAGATGATTGTAATTATCGCCAAGATAATTCTCACCAATCCAGTTGGTCAATTTACAAACGTGGTTGAGCTTATCAACTCAGGTAATAAGATAATTACAAAAATATAATTAAGACTCTCTTCGCCAAGTCCAGTATTATTAGACTGAAAATCTGGACTTGCAAAAAATGTGGCCTACACAAAGACAGGGGAATATTTCTGAGTCAACATTCTGCCCATAGAGAACAAGTAAGAAGCCCCTCCGTTCCCACTGATGGAAATGGGGTTATCACTATTTGGATTATAGAGACCGCTCTAACATTGTACATTGATTTTTAACAAACCAGGGTATAGATGCCAGTCTTTTAAACTAAATTAAATTTTAAATAATAAAGCCTTACAAACAGAAATTCTGTATTCTTTCTTGTGAATATTATTAATACTTCAATTAGGGAAATAGTGATGGCTCAGATAAACTTTATTTTTAACTATGGGAGAAGCTTTTATAGAATAAATCTCCAAAGTTAAGCCACACTCACTCCAGCCCCAATAAGCTGGCCCACCCCTAACTATCAAGGTCCTGGCTTGACAAATTTCCCAATAAGTGTTGAAATGTTATAGCTATTCATGTCCACAAAATAAACACTCACAGGTCCACCAGTTACTGAGTGCTATGAATTTCTTCTGTAAGCTTTTAGGGAGTGACTAACACCAGTCACTCTCTCGCTAAAACATTGAAGGTTTTGAATTATTAATCGTTCCCCCCACCCTTTTACCTCGTGTCAGCTCCTTATCCATGAAGGAAAGGACATCAAACGCTGCTGGGCTGAAGAGTTATATCACCCTCCATCTCGGCCATTTAGACATGTTTACAACCCCTCCATTCCCATTGTGTGTCAAACTTCCTTATCAGCTCCTTCACAGAGAAGGAGCTGATGTGAAGGGGGGGTATAATAACTAAAAACTGCAAGGTTGTAGAGAGTGTAGCTGGGATCAGTTACTCTAAATGCATGCCCCATTTTCTTTCACAGTTCCTATTTACTTAAAGGGATAGTAATACTTCATTTTAACTTTATTTTATTTTGTAGGCATTAAAAAAACATGAAGAATGATATAAGTCTTATCTCTGAAACCTTTATGGTTTAAGAGATATTCACAAACAAAGTATCCCCCCCCTGTTCAGCCAGATAAGAAGGGAGATGCCCAGATAGACTGCAGAGAGGGACAATCTTCTATTAAGATAATGGAAAAAGCTGAAAAACTTGTCAAGGGGGGAAGGGCTTTCATTGTTTTCATACAAAGAAAATTGTCCCCTTCTGTTATCTGTACTGTCATACAACCAGACTCACATCTGAGAAGAGATGGCTTACACTAGGTAAAAGGGACGGGGAGGGGAACTTTGCTTGTGAATATCTCATAAACCATAAAGGTTTGAGAGATAAGACTTATATCATTCTTCATGTTTTTTTAATGCCTACAAAATAAAATAAAGTTAAAACGAAGTGTTACTATCCCTTTAATTTATATTGTTTTCAAGAGATTTTTCAACATTATAGATACTTAGCTTCACACTTTCTTTTTTCTGAAATCTTACTTTTTCACTCCAGTAGATTTATATGCCCTGAAATTAGTTGTTTTGTCTCAGCACAGTAATTTACTTATTTATTTTCTTTCTTACAGGCATTAGCGCAAGCGATAAAAGAAGCCAAAGAACAACACCCCGACATGTCTATAACACGTGTAGTGGTACACAAGGAAACAGAGCTCACTGAAGAGGGAGAGGAGGATTAGTCAAAAGGTGAGTATGTAAGATTACTGCAACAGCCCTTAACCCACTGAGTGCAAATGCATTGCATAACCCTCTGACACTCAAAGGGTTAAAGAATGCTGTGTAGGTTACAATCTTTTTTACAAGTACATTTAGGCAACCGTTCACAATACATAATGGAGCAGGCAAACCGACTACATCATACCGAACAAATAAAAAATTCCCCAAATTAAATGTGGCTTTATCCTCTTGAATGCTAGAGAAGTCTCTAGCGCATTGTGAAGCGATGCTTTGGAGACCTCTGTCATTCAAGGGTTTAGTAGCCTTAATTAGATCAATGGAAAGTTGCCCCTATCATGGTGCAATTGATTTGTCCCAGAATTCTTTAACTTCTGTTGTGCACATGGCCTCTTAAAAGGCAGTAACCAGAGGTCCAAATCAGCCCTTCAACTGATTCATAATTTACATTTTAAGTTCCGTATGCTATTGGTTTCTGCTCTCCAGAGCTCACTTCACCACTGATTGCCAGCCTCTAATTTTTCAGTGGTGAATGTACTGTATTTGTCATACAAATCTAAATTCTCCTTCTAGGTATGCACTTGGGAATCTGGGTTTTGGCGGTGAATACTAACTTTGCACACATGCTGTAGCATTACAGGGGTTAACAAGCACAAAAATAAATTGCCCTGCCCCACCCAAGCTTACACAGATTTTACTTTGACCCCATTTCCAGAATAGCTCTCAGGAAGTGTGGCTTAGCAGCAATGCACGGGGATTAACCACTGAAAGAAATCATTGCACAAACCTCCCCCCCTATATTTACCAATAATCATTAACCCTTTGAGTGCCAGAGTGCTATGGAATGCATTGCAATGCAGTGCATTCTGTACCACTCTGGCACTCAAAGGGTTATTGTCATATTGGCTGTAGTGCAGCAGAGGCTTTAATTACAGTAGAAACTCATACTGTGGGTCCAAGCCACCTCAGAGTGAATAAAGAGGAACAGTACTCTAAGTGGCTTTTAATTTGCTCTTCAGACTTAAAGGGATAGTAATACTTAGTTTTAACTTTATTTTATTTTGTAGGCATTAAAAAAACATGAAGAATGATATAAGTCTTATCTCTCAAACCTTTATGGTTTATGAGATATTCACAAGCAAAGTTTCCCCCTCCCGCCCCTTTTACCTACTGTAAACAATCTCTTCTCAGATGTGGAATGCAGTCCATAGACTGGGCAGATAACAGAAGGGGACACTCTTATTCCTTTGAAAACAATGAAATCCCTGCCCCCCTTGACAAGCTTTTCAGGTTTTTCTGTTATCTTAATTGAAGATTGTCCCTCTCTGCAGTCTACCTGGACAGCTCCCTTCTGCCCTGGCTGAAAAGTGTTACATCAGTAAAAGGGGTGGGAGGGGGACACTTTGCTTGTAAATATCTCTTAAACCATAAAGGTTTGGGAGATAAGACTTATATCATTATTCATGTTTTTTTAATGCCTACAAAATAAAATAAACTTAAAACGAAGTATTACTATCCCTTTAAATAGGTTTGTGTCCTTCGTAGAGCAGTCAGTTATATATCTTTATACTCTTTTTGCATTTGATTTCTGTTTTAATTCAGTTCAGGTTACGATTTGATAAAGGCAGGCGACATGAAACATTTAGCACTATTGAAGCCTATTGTTTGTTGCTGGGTTTTACACCATCTTAGAGTAGATCAGTGGTTTCCAGCATGTGTGTCTCATGGCACCAAAGTGTTGCACCATTCCAGTTGTATTGTTTTTGATGCAGAAGTGTCACAGAAATAGAGATTTTTAATTATATTTGGAACAACGTAGAAAATGATTTATCACAATTTTAAAAAAAAGTTTGGGAAATCATTGGACTAGATCAGTGATTCTCGGCTCCAGTCCTCGGGGCACACCAACAGGTTATAATAATAATAATTTGTGATTTTTTTTTTATAGCGCTTTTCTCCCTGTGAGACTGAAAGCGCTTTACAATTCTATAAACAGACATAAAATGTAAGAGTTCCTTATGGTCACATGAGGTGACTGAATGCCTGATAAAAGAGATGGGTCTTTAGCTTTTTTTTAAATGTCTGTAGTGATGGTGTCTCTCTGATTGAGGGTGGTAAAGAGTTCCAGAATGTGGGGGCAGCGTGGCTGAATGCCCGGGAACCTGAGGTTGTCTTTATTCTGGGCACTGATAGGAGGGATCTGTTGGCTGACCGCAGTGAGCGGGATTGAATATAGGGTGTCAGGAGCTCTTTCAGGTACTGTGGGCCTTGATTATTTAAGGCTTTGAAGGTCAGCAGGCCAATTTTAAAATATGTTCACCATTTAATTGGAAGCCAATGCAGGGAGTGGAGAACAGGTGTTATGTGACATGAACGAGTTTGATTGGTCAGTAGTCTGGCTGTTGCATTTTGTACTGTTTGTAGGCGATGGAGTTCTTTTTCTGGGAGGCCCAAGTAGAGTGCATTACAGTGATTTAGACGAGAAGACACAAATGCATGGACTAATGTTGGCATATCATCTGGTGGAATTAAGTGTTGTATCCTGGCTATGTTTCTCAGATGAAAGAAGGCAGATTTTATTACAGAAGAGATCTGCTGTTTAAATGACAGTCCAGAGTCAATCATCACTCCGAAACTTCGTACCTCTGTTGAACTAATGAGTTCAGAGCCTCCAAGTTCCAGGCCAGTTGGGTGATCCTGAGATATTCTTGTTGCCCGGGGTCGCCTCACCAAGAGTAACTCTGTTTTGTCAGGGTTCACTTTAAGCCAACTAGCATTCATCCACTCTATGAGGTCTGCTAAGCAACTGTTGATGAGGCATGTTGGGTCTTTAGTATCTGGAGCAAAGGAGAAGTAGAGTTGTGTGTCATCTGCGTAACAATGATATCTTAGGCCGTGTCTTCTGATGATGTCTCCCAGTGGTAGTAAGTAAATTGCAAATAGCATAGGAGACAAGATGGAACCTTGTGGAACTCCGCAGGCTAATTCTGTTGGTGCAGATGAGCAAGATCCTGATGTTACTCTCTGTGATCTACCAGTGAGGAAAGATTTAAACCAGTTAGACCACAGACCACAGATGTGCTGCAAGCGCGCTATTAAAATCCCATGGTCAATGGTGTCAAATGCAGCTGAGAGATCCAGGAGGATTAGGATGGAGTGATCACCTTTGTCTCTTGCCAAAAGGAGATCATTTAGCACTCGGACTAGCGCTGTTTCCGTGCTGTGGCGGCATCTGAAACCTGACTGGAAAGGATCAAAGATGTTATAGCTTGATAGATGGGCCTCCAGTTGAGTTGCCACTACTTTTTCAATGATTTTCCCCAGAAATGGAAGGTTGGATACTGGTCTGTAATTTGCTATGCAGTCTGGGTCTAGTGAGTGTTTCTTTAGGAGGGGTTTTACCACTGCTTGTTTTAGAGGATCTGGGAAGATTCCAGTTTTTAGTGAACACGCCACTATTTTTGTGAGTGCTGGGGCAAGGGTTTCAGTACATGCAGATATAAGACGAGTTGGGGCAGGGTCTAAGTCACACGTAGTGGGGCGCAACTTTTGCATGGTTCTTTTAACTTCCTCTATATCCACATTTGTAAAAGTAGACCATAAACTGGGGGAATCTGGTCTTACACTGTAGTAGTTCTGGTGGGTAACAGGTTGGCCTGCTGTGATGGAGGCTCGGATGGAGGAAATCTTGTCTGTGAAGAAGGTTGCAAATTCTTCACACTTATCTTGAGAAAAGTTGTTGGGTATATGCATGCATGCTGGTTTGCAGAGCCTTTCTACTGTGCGAAACAGTTGCCTGGGTCTGTTGTGGGAAAGTGTGATTTCGCGTGACAAAAATGAGGATTTTTTCTTAACTTGATATTCATTTAAGTGATTGATAAGAGCAACTTTGTCCTCTGGGTCATGTGTCCTGCGCCACCTTCTCTCGAGTTTACGGCCTGTTCTCTTCAATTCTCTGATGGTGCTATCAAACCAAGGTGCATTATTGTGAGTTTTGATAGTGCATATGCGTGATGGTGCAATGCTTTCTAGGGTGTCCCTTATGGTTTTGTTGTAGAGTTGGACTAAGGAGCCAGGGTCTTCACAAGTGTCCATCAGTTTACTTAGATCCATATTTGATGTTACGTCCAGTGGGGTCACCCCTTTTAATGAGCGGTGTTTGACCAGGTTCTGAGGCTGTGGTTTGGCTGATTGTGTTGTGATCCAATGGAAAAGTGTATGGAGTGGTGGTCTGACCATACAACTGGATTTACAGTTACTGGCGACACTTCTAGTCCACACTGGAACACTAGATCAAGTGTATGACCTTTTCTGTGGGTGGAAGTGGCAACTATTTGTATGAAGCAGAGTGCACTCATCAGGCTGAGGAGGTCCTTCCCCAGTTGGGATAGTGTGTCATCAATCCGAGTGTTGAAGTCTCCCAATATAATCCATCTAGGATGTTCAAGGATTAAACCAGTCACAAGGTCTGAGAGCTCTTGAAGAAATCTCTTCCCATCTCCTGGGGGTCTGTATATTAACAGTATCCGAAATCCTCTACCTATTGAGATGCTAGCAGCTACACATTCAAAAGATTGGGGTGTGTGGACTGATATTGGCCTGGGGTTTAAGGATGATTTGACACAAATCATTACTCCACCTCCCTTGCGTTCTTGTCTCGGTCGGTGGAACACTGTATAGTTGCCTGGAACAGCTGCTGCTAGGATAGGCCCCGCATTGTCATCTAGCCAAGATTCTGTAATGCACGCTAATTCACATGTTTCAATAAGGTTGGCGATAATAGCTGTTTTGTTCTTTATTGATCTGGCATTGCACAGGATTGATCTGATAGGACAGTCTTGGGGTTCTGAGTTCTTGCTCTGTACTTTGGAAACAATGCATCTTCATATGGGGATCACACAAAGAGGTTTCCTTGATTTGAATGTGCGCTTTTTGTGGCTTCTGGATTGAATCACTTCAATTGGGTTTGCAGGTAGAAGTGGCGGAGTGGCTATGAGAGTGTCAGGAGATTGAACTTTAAGTTTTGATTTTCCACCACGGCAGCCCCTGTGAGTGCCTTTGAAGATGCCAAGCGATTTTAAGGTAACCACTTGCGAGGGGCTGAGCGGAGAGTCCACTTTTTGGGGTTGTAGGGAAAACAGATATGAGGCAGAATAGGTGATCATTCCCTCAGCAGTGAGGGGCTTAAAATAGCCTCTGAGTTTTACAGGGATGCCAGCTGTGGGGGATGATCACATTGTCCTGTTCTTTAGGATGCAGGCAAGTGTGAGGTGTGGAATTTTGCACTTCAGGATGCTTTGTAGATAACAGATAAGAAAGCATCCATGCAGGTCAGATTGCAGTTTCAAATATGTTTCAGTGAAATATATAGTTGACATTTTTTCTTTTTGTTTCTTTGGGTTTTTTTTCGTCAATAAGTTTTCACAGTGTAGAAATTAACTCTGAGTATTGCTGAATAGATGATTAAATACAAAACCCAATTAACTGGAGGTGAGTATAGGTGATCATTCCCTCAGCATTCATAGGGATAAAATAGCATCTAACTTTTGCAGGGATGTCAGCTGTGGGTGATGGTCACATTGTCCTGTTCTATAGGATGCAGGCCAGTGTGAGGTGTGGAATTTTGCACTTCAGGCTGCTTTGTAGATAACATAGATAAGAAAGCATGCATGCAGGTCAGATTACAGGAGTTCAAAACCAGTGTGCTTCAGTGAAATATATATAAATATATATATTTCATCAATAAGTTTTCTGAGTGTTTAGAAATGAAATCTGAGCATTGCTGAATGGATGATCAAATACAAAACCCAAATAACAACTGGAGGAGAGTTAGTTTTATAGTTTCAATGTACCTTGTTTGTGGTGTTCCAGTGGAGTTATCTCTTCTTAGCAGAGGGTCCAGGGGAAGTATATTTCAATCCGCTGTATATCTCAGTGTTATAATGCCATCCGTTGAATTTTGGTAAGTCCAGGTATGTGGAATGTGGAGTAGAGCTTGGTCCTTGGAATATTTTTGGTGAATTTTGAAAGCAAGGAGGTTATAATGAAGATAATTCCTGGAGAGGTCAGGAGCATGAGAAAAGTGTGGCAGCCAGCAGGGGCGCCTGAGGTAGTTATGTTTTCAAGATATCCCTAATTAATCACAGGTGAGTCAATCACAATGACTGAGCCACTAATTACTCACCTGTGATTAAGCAGGATCAATCTGAAAACCTGCACTGTTGGTGTGCCCCGAGGACTAACCTTGAGAAACACTGGACTAGATGATAGTCTTCTTCAGAAGAAGCCACTTAAAGTATCCCTGCCTTTTTACTGAAGTACTTAGTCTTACCACTAGATGGTGGTATAGCACTCTATATCAGTACTTTTTCCTCAGAATTGACAATTCAGTTTCTCAGATTCACAAAGTTATAGTAAAGCAAATCTTGCACACTGTCAAGTCATTCGCTAAAAATCAGAAGTTGTGCACTGCCAGTACTGCAGTCCTGTTCATACATAGCCTTAATAATCAATGAATATTGCAAAATACACAGAGCATTGCTTTCAAATTTATAGGCCCTGTAGGCTCAAACAATTACTTTTTGCCTTATGTAGGGAAGCAGTGAGGCTGATACAATAACATGACCTGAAGCAAGTCTGGAGCAAACCAGCTTTGCTGTCGGGACAAATAAAAATTCAGAAGATTCACGTTGTCTTTGGAGACTGCCCTAGCATTCAGGGGGTTTCCCCAGAATTGCTCGAGTTCTTAATTACTCAGCTGCCTGTCTGTCTCTGAGTCTGCCTGTCTGAGTATGGAGACTGCTCACAGCACAATGAGACTTTAATGCTGAAGTTCAAAATCCTGCAGTTCAGTTTCTGTCATGGGATCAGTGTGAAAGTCCCAGCAAAGGTCTCTCTTCAGACTCCTGCCCCCCCCCCACCCCACCACCACCACCATACACACAGGTCCTCCAGGGCTCACAATGCAACTCCAGCTTCAGTGGGTATGCTCCCAAGACCAGCAAATAGAGCACTAGTCTCTAGACAGTTGTCCTTTGAGTGCCAGAGAGGTATCCACTCAAAGGGCTAAGCTTTTTCAGGGTGAGAAGGTTTTCCCAATGAATTGCGAAGCAATCTGTTGCATAGTCCTCTGGTTCTTAAATGGTTGAGCAAGCACAGCATTAAATAAGATGGTCTCGTTTTCAATATTCAAATAGCTAGCGTTTCACATATCTATCAGTGAAGCTGTGCTGGTTTTATTTATCATTGTGATTACAGAGATGAGTAATAAAATAGACAATTTACATACCCCAGGTTCTAGCTGTCATAGCCTGTTTAATCAGTGTCTGCAGTTGTACACTTACTGGAGCCATTCTGGGGCAGAGACAAACTTTTCTATTGATTACAATGAGGGCTTTCAGACCCTTAAATGCCAGAGATGCTGCACAATGCTAAGGGGTTTAAAGTCCCATTTAAATCAGTGGGAAATTTATAGTCCCTCTGATGCAGTTGGCTTTCTCCAGAATTGTACCACTTAATCTGCGTACATCTGTGTCAGTCTATGAGAGATGGAATGGAATGACCTACTGATTACCAGAGGATTCCCCTAGCTTATGCTAGCTAGTCTCATCCATGTCATCCATACCTGAAAATAAATGATGTAGTATGTTTTTCTATGTACAATGTTTAATAATATTTTTACCTTGTTATGCTAACAAGATATCTAACTGATAGAAATCTTTCTCCATTCTTAGCAAAATAAAATCCTATATTATAATTCGCTAAGGAGTGTTGGTCAGAAGCCATCATGCACAGTAGAGACAGCTGCGCGCATTGCAGTCATGCGCAGTACTGACTGCCCAAATGTGCCGCAGCTGATTGGTCCCAGGAAGGTGTGCAGAGAGGACTATGGTCTGAATTCGGAGCGCCCCTCTCCTTATCACCTGCGGTGTGTTCAGGCAGTCAGTACTTCGTATGACTGCAGCGCCACCAGTGTTGGCCCGTGTACATGGGCTTTAAAACTAGTCTTTACATAAAAGGTCATGGAGCATAAGTGTGAAAGCAAAGTAGAGCAATTCTCAGACAAAAAAAACATGCCTGTTAATTTAAATACGTTGGAGACTTCTAGTCTTCTTGGGGGTTAAAACTTTGTTTAAATTATTGGGAATTTAGGGAATCTGTATAATGGAAAAAAAAGTGGAGCAGCTCTGGGGTGAAGCAGCTGCACAGTATTTACAAAATTAACCACTTGTGTTCTAGAGAACACATGTACTTACTCAGATACACATGTACTTACTCAGATACACACACCCACTTAGAGATGAACCCACACACTCAGAGATACTCACGCACTCCCCCAGAGACACCCGCATTTCTCCACACACACACACACGCACTCCCCTACAGAGACGCACACGCACGCACTCCCCTAGAGAGACGCACACGCACGCACTCCCCTAGAGAGAGAGACATGCACGCATTCCCCTAGAGAGAGAGAGAGACACACACACACGCACTCCCCTAGAGAGGCACACACACACGCACTCTCCTAGAGAGGCACACACACGCACTCTCCTAGAGAGGCACACACATGCACTCCCCTAAAGAGGCACACACACACACTCCCTTAGAGAGGCACACACACGCATTCCCCTAGAGAGACACTCCGCTAGAGAGAGACGCACGCGCACTCCCCTAGAGAGAGAGACGCACGCGCACTCCCCTAGAGAGAGAGACGCGCGCGCACACTCCCCTAGAGACGCGCGCGCTCCCCTAGAGAGAGACGCACGCGCGCGCTCCCCTAGAGAGAGACGCACGCGCGCGCTCCCCTAGAGAGAGACGCACGCGCGCGCTCCCCTAGAGAGAGACGCACGCGCGCGCTCCCCTAGAGAGAGACGCACGCGCGCGCTCCCCTAGAGAGAGACGCACGCGCGCGCTCCCCTAGAGAGAGACGCACGCGCGCGCTCCCCTAGAGAGAGACGCACGCGCGCGCTCCACTAGAGAGAGACGCACGCGCGCGCTCCCCTAGAGAGAGACGCACGCGCGCGCTCCCCTAGAGAGAGAGACGCACGCGCGCGCTCCCCTAGAGAGAGAGACGCACGCGCGCGCTCCCCTAGAGAGAGAGACGCACGCGCGCTCCCCTAGAGAGAGAGACGCACGCGCGCTCCCCTAGAGAGAGAGAGAGAGAGACGCACGCGCGCTCCCCTAGAGAGAGAGAGAGAGAGACGCACGCGCGCTCCCCTAGAGAGAGAGAGAGAGAGAGAGACGCACGCGCGCTCCCCTAGAGAGAGAGAGAGAGACGCACGCGCGCTCCCCTAGAGAGAGAGAGAGAGACGCACGCGCGCTCCCCTAGAGAGCGAGAGAGAGACGCACGCGCGCTCCCCTAGAGAGAGAGAGACGCACGCGCGCTCCCCTAGAGAGAGAGAGAGACGCACGCGCGCTCCCCTAGAGAGAGAGAGAGACGCACGCGCGCTCCCCTAGAGAGAGAGAGAGACGCACGCGCGCTCCCCTAGAGAGAGAGAGAGACGCACGCGCGCTCCCCTAGAGAGAGAGAGAGACGCACGCGCGCTCCCCTAGAGAGAGAGAGAGACGCACGCGCGCTCCCCTAGAGAGAGAGAGAGACGCACGCGCGCTCCCCTAGAGAGAGAGAGAGACGCACGCGCGCTCCCCTAGAGAGAGAGAGAGACGCACGCGCGCTCCCCTAGAGAGAGAGAGAGACGCACGCGCGCTCCCCTAGAGAGAGAGAGAGATGCACGCGCGCTCCCCTAGAGAGAGAGAGAGACGCACGCGCGCTCCCCTAGAGAGAGAGAGAGACGCACGCGCGCTCCCCTAGAGAGAGAGAGAGACGCACGCGCGCTCCCCTAGAGAGAGAGAGAGACGCACGCGCGCTCCCCTAGAGAGAGAGAGAGACGCACGCGCGCTCCCCTAGAGAGAGAGAGACGCACGCGCGCTCCCCTAGAGAGAGAGAGAGAGAGAGAGACGCACGCGCGCTCCCCTAGAGAGAGAGAGAGAGAGACGCACGCGCGCTCCCCTAGAGAGAGAGAGAGAGAGAGACGCACGCGCGCTCCCCTAGAGAGAGAGAGAGAGACGCACGCGCGCCCCCCTAGAGAGAGAGAGAGAGACGCACGCGCGCTCCCCTAGAGAGAGAGAGACGCACGCGCGCTCCCCTAGAGAGAGAGAGACGCACGCGCGCTCCCCTAGAGAGAGAGAGACGCACGCGCGCTCCCCTAGAGAGAGAGAGACGCACGCGCGCTCCCCTAGAGAGAGAGAGACGCACGCGCGCTCCCCTAGAGAGAGAGAGACGCACGCGCGCTCCCCTAGAGAGAGAGAGACGCACGCGCGTTCCCCTAGAGAGAGAGAGACGCACGCGCGCTCCCCTAGAGAGAGAGAGAGAGAGAGAGACGCACGCGCGCTCCCCTAGAGAGAGAGACGCACGCGCGCTCCCCTAGAGAGAGAGACGCACGCGCGCTCCCCTAGAGAGAGAGACGCACGCGCGCTCCCCTAGAGAGAGAGAGACGCACGCGCGCTCCCCTAGAGAGAGAGACGCACGCGCGCTCCCCTAGAGAGAGAGAGAGACGCACGCGCGCTCCCCTAGAGAGAGAGAGAGACGCACGCGCGCTCCCCTAGAGAGAGAGAGAGAGACGCACGCGCGCTCCCCTAGAGAGAGAGAGAGACGCACGCGCGCTCCCCTAGAGAGAGAGACGCACGCGCGCTCCCCTAGAGAGAGAGAGACGCACGCGCGCTCCCCTAGGGAGAGAGACGCACGCGCGCTCCCCTAGAGAGAGAGAGAGACGCACGCGCGCTCCCCTAGGGAGAGAGAGACGCACGCGCGCTCCCCTAGAGAGAGAGAGAGAGACGCACGCGCGCTCCCCTAGAGAGAGAGAGACGCACGCGCGCTCCCCTAGAGAGAGAGAGACGCACGCGCGCTCCCCTAGAGAGAGAGAGACGCACGCGCGCTCCCCTAGAGAGAGAGAGACGCACGCGCGCTCCCCTAGAGAGAGAGAGACACGCACGCGCGCTCCCCTAGAGAGAGAGAGAGACGCACGCGCGCTCCCCTAGGGAGAGAGAGACGCAGGCGCGCGCTCCCCTAGAGAGAGCGAGAGACGCACGCGCGCTCCCCTAGAGAGAGCGAGAGACGCACGCGCGCTCCCCTAGAGAGAGCGAGAGACGCACGCGCGCTCCCCTAGAGAGAGCGAGAGACGCACGCGCGCTCCCCTAGAGAGAGCGAGAGACGCACGCGCGCTCCCCTAGAGAGAGCGAGAGACGCACGCGCGCTCCCCTAGAGAGAGCGAGAGACGCACGCGCGCTCCCCTAGAGAGAGCGAGAGACGCACGCGCGCTCCCCTAGAGAGAGCGAGAGACGCACGCGCGCTTCCCTAGAGAGAGCGAGGCGCGCGCGCGCTTCCCTAGAGAGAGAGAGACGCACGCGCGCTCCCCTAGAGAGAGAGACGCACGCGCGCTCCCCTAGAGAGAGAGACGCACGCGCGCTCCCCTAGAGAGAGAGAGACGCACGCGCGCTCCCCTCTAGAGAGAGAGAGAGGGACGCGCGCTCCCCTCTAGAGAGAGAGAGAGGGACGCGCGCTCCCCTCTAGAGAGAGAGAGAGGGACGCGCGCTCCCCTCTAGAGAGAGAGAGAGGGACGCGCGCTCCCCTCTAGAGAGAGAGAGAGGGACGCGCGCTCCCCTCTAGAGAGAGAGAGAGGGACGCGCGCTCCCCTAGAGAGAGAGACGCACGCGCGCTCCCCTAGAGAGAGAGAGACGCACGCGCGCTCCCCTAGGGAGAGAGACGCACGCGCGCTCCCCTAGAGAGAGAGAGAGACGCACGCGCGCTCCCCTAGAGAGAGAGAGAGACGCACGCGCGCTCCCCTAGAGAGAGAGAGAGAGACGCACGCGCGCTCCCCTAGAGAGAGAGAGACGCACGCGCGCTCCCCTAGAGAGAGAGAGACGCACGCGCGCTCCCCTAGAGAGAGAGAGACGCACGCGCGCTCCCCTAGAGAGAGAGAGACGCACGCGCGCTCCCCTAGAGAGAGAGAGACACGCACGCGCGCTCCCCTAGAGAGAGAGAGAGACGCACGCGCGCTCCCCTAGGGGGAGAGAGACGCAGGCGCGCGCTCCCCTAGAGAGAGCGAGAGACGCACGCGCGCTCCCCTAGAGAGAGCGAGAGACGCACGCGCGCTCCCCTAGAGAGAGCGAGAGACGCACGCGCGCTCCCCTAGAGAGAGCGAGAGACGCACGCGCGCTCCCCTAGAGAGAGCGAGAGACGCACGCGCGCTCCCCTAGAGAGAGCGAGAGACGCACGCGCGCTTCCCTAGAGAGAGCGAGGCGCGCGCGCGCTTCCCTAGAGAGAGAGACGCACGCGCGCTCCCCTAGAGAGAGAGACGCACGCGCGCTCCCCTAGAGAGAGAGACGCACGCGCGCTCCCCTAGAGAGAGAGAGACGCACGCGCGCTCCCCTCTAGAGAGAGAGAGAGGGACGCGCGCTCCCCTCTAGAGAGAGAGAGAGGGACGCGCGCTCCCCTCTAGAGAGAGAGAGAGGGACGCGCGCTCCCCTCTAGAGAGAGAGAGAGGGACGCGCGCTCCCCTCTAGAGAGAGAGAGAGGGACGCGCGCTCCCCTCTAGAGAGAGAGAGAGGGACGCGCGCTCCCCTCTAGAGAGAGAGAGAGGGACGCGCGCTCTCCTCTAGAGAGAGAGAGAGGGACGCGCGCTCCCCTCTAGAGAGAGAGAGAGGGACGCGCGCTCCCCTCTAGAGAGAGGGACGCGCGCTCCCCTCTAGAGAGAGGGACGCGCGCTCCCCTCTAGAGAGAGGGACGCGCGCTCCCCTCTAGAGAGAGGGACGCGCGCTCCCCTCTAGAGAGAGAGGGACGTGCACACGCGCAATCCCCTAGGAAAGTGCATTTGCGTCTAGACACGTGTTCCCCCACTCACTCCCAGACATGCACACCCAAACATGGTCACACACACACACTCACCCAGGCACACGTGCTTACTCCCAGATGCGCACAGTCACGTTCACACGCACACATTCTCACCTCCTCCCATTCATACACATTTGCAGAATCAAAAAAGGGGGGTTATTTTACAATGAATAAGGTAGATTCCTTTATTATATCTACACATTTATGAATGAGTAGACCTTATCCCTTTGAGTGCCAGAAAGGTACGCATTGCGTAACAGTGCATTAATACCTCTCTGGCACTCCAAAGGTTAAATCCTACTAACAATGCAGCTTTTCAGGATATCAATTAAAGTGTCTGAGCTACTGATTAATCCACAGTGCACAAGCATAACCTGAGAACCTCCAGTAAGTAGCTCTTGAGGACTAAGGCTGGCTATCCCTGACAGAACCATTGTATTTTAAATGTATTACTGAATTCATGAATCAAGTTTTAATGCCTGCTTATGTAGAGTAAAATATTGCTAAAATTATAATTTGCATATAATAAATATTACTCTAACATGAAAAAAGCAGGGTATGCAGCCTCACAATTTTAGTTTTGTGTATACACAGTCCTATAGGGAACGCCAGTTTTGTATTGCAGAAGTCCTCTTGTCTCTCTGGGAGATAGTCCTAATGAGTGCTTGCCAAATATTGCTGTGCTTTTGAATTTTTTCCTTGACCTCAGGGAGCTGTCACATTTAATTAAAGTAAAGCACTAGATCTTTCAGATGAGATTTCAGAAAATCCCATGTTTGCATATTGTTTACCTTAGATGGCCGTTTGTTTTGTCGTCCTTGAAACAATGATAGATGTGTAGCAATAACAAGAAATAAGATAGCTAGTCTGGCACTTTTCATTGGATCAAAAATACAGCCCTGAAACCCTCACTGGGTTCTTCATGCTTGAAAGTACAACTCTACTATATTGTTTTATAGCAACATTAATATACTCTAAGTGAATGTAAGCACTGGTATTTTCCTGCATTTGGGTGATTTCCTTGACAGGTAATCACAATAACAATTACAGTTGCCTGTCCCCTCTCCAAATTACCTTCTTTCGCCTTTCATTCCTGCAAGTTCTTTACTATGGTTTTTCAATAAAACACTTGACAGTTGGTTATGAAGTTGTCAGATATATTTGAAAAAAAATGTAAGAACTGTCAGTCAAAAGGGTGCACTGCTGCTGTGTTGTCTCACCTGACACTTCTAGTCTTACAATAAAAACTTCATAAAACTGCACTTTCTTATTTGCTATGGTATATATGAGGTTCTTAGCTGTAATTGTGTGTATGTGGTTTAGTTTACAAGCTTGCACCTTCCAAGTAGAGGACTTTTGAATGTCTGGATCAAAATATATATTAATAGTGTTAAAGCCTGTGTACACAGGCCAATGTTAACCTTTTGAGTGCCAGAGGAGTACGCAACGCATTGATTTGCAATGTGTTGCGTGCCCCTCTGGCACTCAAAGGGTTAAGTTGCCACTACCTTACTGCTCCATGCTATGCAGTCTTGCGTCGGCTCACTTACGCTATGCACTCACACTCAGTAGAGACTGTCCGAATGCGGGCAGTCTCTACTGCACATGACTGCATCGTGACAAACATCCTTGCGAATTATTATATAGGATTTATTTTCATATAGTTTGAAACATTTTGTAAGCTGTTTAAAAATACCTCAGAAATTGTTTTGGTGACAGATATAAATGAATGCACCTCTGTGGGTCATATGTTGAAAAGAAAAGTGGAGGAGTTCTGTGGCAAGCCATTTGCACTATAGGATAGAACTAAAAATTCCTATTGATTTATAAGAGGCAATTTTAACCCATTGAATGCTAGAGAGGTCTCAAATCTTTCTAGCATTCAGTGGGTTAAAACCCCTTTTATAAATCAATGGGAATTTTTCATTCTCCCCTATAGTGCAAGTGGTTTGCCCCAGAACTCGCTCACTTTTCATTTGAACATACAGCCCTATATAAAAAGAGAATTTGAGGTTGATGAGCTAAGAGGAGCTGGAGCAATTATGGGACAAAGCAATAGTGCCATAGGGAGAAACTAAAAATTTAATTGATTTAAATTATGCCTGTGACCCACTGAAAGCTATGTCTCAAGTTGGTTATGCCCCCTGCTAAATCAGTGTACATTTTTTTTAATTTGTATTTCTACCCTGTGAGCAGTATGTTCAAAGAAGTAGCGAAATTGATTCTCTTTTTAACAACATTTTATTGTATGCTGTCATAGTCTTCATATATATTTTCAAAGAATGTTGTTTGTTATGGAAAATATGTAGTTTTTTTCTTTGAAGTACGAATTCTGACTGGAAATGTCATAAAAAAACTACAAAGATGTAGAGGAAATGCTATTGTGAGTAGTGGTAAGAATATTGCTATGTTAAAAGTGTTTATTTTGTAGATGGCAATTAATATTGTTCATATAATTAATAAGATTTTTGAATAAAATATTATAATTTAGCATTTTTCAAAAGTGTTAGAAAGTATAATAACTATTTTAATTTTTATTGTAGTAATACCTGGCTATATCTATTTTATCAATAGATATATATTTATTTCCCTATCAAAAGTATTTCAGATTCATATCTCTACTTTTTACTCTACTTTTTAAGGAATGTAAAATTTTTATTGTTATTATGACTTTTTTTTTTTTTCTGTTAAAACGGACATATTTTCATTGCCACTATACGACATTGGTGGATATTTAAGCCATGCCCTTGCCCCGCTCCTTTCAACAACAATTCTTTTTTTATTTCGTACATGAAAATGTCATTTATGCATAAAATTACTTATTTTTGTCCATACAATTTTTTTATTTAACGTTATTCCTTTGAACATACGGCCCTATAGTGTTGTTGGATTCTCTGATTGTTCTTATTGCATCATTATCATCCTTTTTGAGATCCAAAGTCATACTGGTAATTTAGCTCCTTAAATTGTTAGTAATGTCTGGAAAAAAAACTTTTTTTGCATTTAGAAGATCTTAAAGAGCTGATCTAAATGCAAAAAAAAGTATCTCTCACACCGCTATGGTTTAAGAAATACGGACGTTTAAAGTTTGATTTCTCCTACTGACAGCTGTAAAGCTGTCAGCAGGAGATCCATGTCGGTCGACACGCTGGCGCTTGAGAAGTGCCGGGATCTCGTTACTTACATGGAATCCCTTCATTGGAATGGTCTAAAACGTGCGCCTAGTGTTCAAGCACATGTTTTCGACCATTCCAATGAAGGGATTCCATGTAAGTAACGAGATCCCGGCACTTCTCAAGCGCCAGTGTGTCGACCGACACGGATCTCCTGCTGACAGCTTTACAGCTGTCAGTAGGAGAAATCAAACTTTAAATGCCCGTATCTCTTAAATCATAGCGGTTTGAGAGGTACGTTTTTTTGCATTTAGATTAGCTTTTTAAGCTCTTCTAAATGCAAAAAAAAAATTTTTTAGACATTACTAACACTTTAAGGACCACACGGTACTGGGGTGAGGCGCTCTAGAGGACTACGGCACTTTTTGATCACAGCTTGGCATGCAGCTGTGCTGTGATCAAAAACTTCCGTGACATGTCAGGACTGTCGCTGGTCCTTAACGCCCCCGGACAGTCGTGATGGTCCTGGCACGTCATTAGGCGTCAAGGGGCAAGAACTGGGAAAAGAAACCCCAGGACAAACAAAAACCTACAGTAGAAATCTATAGGTACTCAAAACAGGAATAAAACAAGAAACACTTCTTTAGCAGAAACAATAATACACAAAGCAATTGATTGCAAACAAAAAGCTGACTTGTGACTTGCTTGGAGCAGCAAAGAAAGGGGAGTGGTTTAGTTAGGCAGATCCTTGTATCACTTCTTCATTGTTTTCTGATTGCTCAGTTTTGTTTGTTTGGATCTGTGCTGCTATGGAGAATTTAACCCCTTAAGGACCCATGACGGTCCCGGACCATCATGGGTTGTAATACCCTTAACGATCCTTGATGTACGTCATGGGTCGATCTGAGTTAACGACCCATGACGTACTATGACTGTCATGGAATTCCAGGCTCCCCCAGCGGCTGCACGCCGTTCGGGGAGTCCAGAACCGGAATTTAAAAAAAAAATGCTTCATAGTCCTTCAGTGACAGAGATGCGCCGCTGGTCGTTAAGTGGTTAAGGAACCATGACAGTCCTGGACCATCATGGAATTCCGGGCTTCCCGCGCGGCTGCACGCCGTTTGGGGAGTCCGGAATCCGATTACGGGGGGAAAAAAAAAGTCCCTGGTCCTTAAAGGGATAGTAATACTTTGTTTTATCTACATTTTATTTTGTAGGCATTAAAAAAACATGAAGAACGATATAAGTCTTATCTCTCAAACCTTTATGGTTTGAAATATTCACAAGCAAAGTATCCCCCCCCGTTCAGCCAAATCAGAAGGGAGGTGCCCAGGTAGACTGCAGAGAGGGACAATCTTCAGTTAAGATAAGGGAAAAACCTGAAAAGCTTGTCAAGGGGGGCAGGGCTTTCATTGTTTTCATACAAAGAAGAGTGTCCCCTTCTGTTATCTGTCTGGTCTTACAACCAGATTCACATCTGAGAAGAGATGGCTTACACTAGAAAAAGGGGGGCGGGAGGGGGAAACTTTGCTTGTGAAGGTTTGAAAGGTAAGACTTATATCATTCTTCATGTTTTTTTAATGCCTACAAAATAAAATAAAGTTAAAACGAAGCATTACTATCCCTTTAAGTGACTGCACCGTGCATGCGCAGGTCCTTAAGGGGTTAAGTAAAGAAAGATAAGCAAAATATGAAGCCTTGTCTCATGTAGTAAAATTATAAATAACAAGCACAAGATGAAGGCTGTAAGGATGAACATAATAGCACCATAACCTTGCATATGATTTCAATGGTCTTGAAATATATTTTATTCCATATGTATATTTCCAGAAGAAACACGGAGCATATTTATAATATGAAGGAATTTGATCCATATGAAGTACGTCCTGCGTTTAACGTTGCTATGAATTTACCAGGATTGACACGCAAAACAGGACATCTGAAGGTTAAGATGCCAACGTACAACCTCAGCTTAACATCTCCGACCTATACTGTTCGATTCCTATCAACTTTGTTTCATTTTTTTTTATAACCACTTCTAACATTCATGGCTTTTTAGTAGACTCTCGTTTGCACAACTACTTGCCATTTTTATAATTCATGTTCACATTACTGAATAATGCCATTGGTGTAATGAAGCTCTCTGTTCTAATGAACAGACGCTGCCGAATCTTTATGACTAACAGGTTTGCGGTTTTTTTTTTTATATATTTTTTGTCTCTATTGAAGCCTCTTACTGGGGTAATTTGAGGACTTAGGGATTATTCAGGTAAATGTACGGTTTAACGTAATTAAAAATAAATCAATAAAGAAAATATATATATATATAAATATAAATAAACATTTTTACACAATTATTACATTTTCAAACTCTGTTTCACTTTTATTGTCGGTTTTTATACCAATGCCTGTACTTCAGCCCTTTGAGAATCAGGGAGGGCGTGCAGCACATTGCTTTTCTATGCATGGCACACCTCTTTGGCACTTAAAGGGTTGTGTTTTGTAAAACTAAAAAGACTTGACAAATGGCAGAAATGTAACGGGCCTTGTGTTTAAAGACAAAGTGGAGCATTTCTGCATCAAACCAGCAACTGCACTCTAGGGGGAGAAATAAACATTTTTAAATTGCCACTTATTTAGATGGAATGTTTACCCCTTCGAATGCTAGAGAGGTCTCAAATGCACATAATATATATCTTTATAACATTCAAAGGGCTTAAAGGCCCCATTGAAATAAATTTACTTTTTTTTTTTTTTTTTTTTTTTAAATGTGTTCCCTGTAGTGCTGGTGATCTGGTTCAAGATCGCCCAACTTAGTGATTATATGCGTGGTCTGAGGAGGCCTGTGTATATAAACAAGATTAGCAGTTCTGGAACAAAAAACAACTGCAATATAGGGGCAAAATAAGCATTTCCATTAATTTATAATTTAGCTTTTAACCCTTTGAGTGCCAGAGAGAGACTCTGCGTTGCTTTGCAATGCGTTGCGTACCCCTCTGGCACTAAAAGGATTAACCAGTTGACGTTAGAGAGGTCTTCTGTGTATTGCTTCAAAATATGTTACAAACATCTCCAGCATTTAAGGGGTAAAAATATTCCATTTAAATCAGTGTGAATTTGGTGAGTGTTTATTTGTCCCCTATGGTAGAGTCTGTTTGCTCCAGAATGTCTCCTCTTTGGCATTATACATATGAGGCCTTGTGAGCCTTGTTTCCAAAAGAAAAGATGAACCATTCTGACGCAAACCTACTGTACCAGAGGAGACGAGTAAACATTGCCAAAGTTTCCACTGATTTAAACAGGGATTTGAAACCCCAAGTGCTAAAGGAGTTTTGCTGCCTTAGAGATCTCCCTAGCATTCAAGTGGTTAAATTCCGCATTTAAATTCTTTTTCTTTTGTTCTTTGTGAAGCAGTTGGTTTTCATGGTTCCTCTTTCCTTCTGTGGATCAGGCCCTTAATGTGTTTTAAGTCTGACAGGAGTGTAAAGATGGAATTTTTGCATTTTGTAAGGGGCTTTTTACTGCTGCGCATTAGGAAATAGATTGGTGGTTCCTCTGCCAGCCAAGCACTTTGTTCTTGTTTTGTACTGCCATGTTAGTGCTAAACTTTCCTTCCAAGGGAAAATTAAAATGTACAACTTCCCACTTTTTTTTTACTGTGGCCTAATAAATCCCAGTGGCAACCTATGAATCTTGTCTTTAAAGGGTTAGTAATCTTTTATTAACATTGCTGCTAGAATCCCTCCTTGTAATGTGTACTGTCGCACCATTGTCTTGTTAATGGTGGCATCACTGATGATATTGTATTATTAATTGTCCCCCTCCCATTTACAGTGACGGAAGCCACCTCCCCACAGATCAGAAGTCTGGTCGCTTGACCAAACAGATCGCAATGAGGGACAAGCTTCCTTCATCCAGTGTAAGGAAAACCCTGGGCTCCTTGATGAAGCAGGGCAAGATTTTCTTTATACTGAATGAAGATTGTCCCTCATCGTGATTCTCCTTAAGTTCCAAGCCGCAGGCAACCAACGTCAGTATAAGAGGTGGGAGGGGGACAATTTATGATATATCATTGGAAATATAGCAAAGTCGCCATTAACAAGATAACAGAGCGATAATACACATTATAAGGATGGATCCTAGCTGCAATGTTAATCGAACATTACTAACCCATTAATCAACAGTTAATATATTCTGTCAGTCCAGGATTTCCTTTCCGTGGAGACAGACATGACAGTTGCTTGCAGGACCATGCAACTTCAAACTCTACTCACTGCACATTATAATCTTAAAGTTTATTAACACTTTGAGTGCCAGAAATTTATCCAACACATTGCAATGTGTTCAATACCTCTTTGGTCGGGTGTGCTTCACAATACATTGGACACCCCTTTGGTTGTTAAAGTTTTAGTTTGCCTCATGCAGTCTCCCTGCTTCAGTGTGTGAGGGAGGGGGACAGCCAGCAACTGTCATGTCTGCCTCTATGTACATGACATGCAGGACTGATGGAAGATTTTATCTCTTGACCAAAAGAACAATGGAAACATTCACAGGGTCCATTAGGATTTTGTGGCCACAGTAAGTTAAGTGGGATTCTAATTAAGATGTGTTTCTTCTCTTTTAAGATAAATACAAAACATTCCAGGAAAGAAGATGCAAAAATGCATCTCTGTCCCAATCAGAAGCAAATACAATTTCTCTGTCGTCCAATACAGGTTACTGGTAACTTTGGGATAGGCGATCCACTCCTTTAATTGTAGGCAGCAACAATTCTACAATTGTATGCAGGGGGTGAAGCCAACCTTCCCTCCTTGGCTGCAGCTAGCAAACCAGCTCCATAAAGATTTGTTCCTTGGTGAAGACACAGGCAAGACAACAGTTCTGCTATAGTTTTAGAAACTTTTTATTTTTCTGTTAGAAATAGAATACCACCATTAGGCGGATTCCCATAACTGACAATGCCCTTAGATGTGGCTAGCTCAGTAACCAGGTGCTTTTGTCTATACCGTTGGAGCTTGGGGCCAGACCTATGACTAAGGATGCTGGGGTCTCTGTATCCCCTGTTGCGCATTACTCTTCCTGTGATTCAGGGTTACCTAGAG
This sequence comes from Rhinophrynus dorsalis, assembly GCA_037306005.1. NCBI lineage: Eukaryota > Metazoa > Chordata > Amphibia > Anura > Rhinophrynidae > Rhinophrynus > Rhinophrynus dorsalis. The sequence continues at coordinate 257,917,433 of CM074720.1, read as the reverse complement.
AATGCTCAGGTCGTTTATGCCCATCATGTTCTGATGTCCCTGAGAGTCTCCCAGGGACCTCCAGCCATGCATTAGAGCCAGTTTGGGTGCAAGAGTTCAAGGCTGATACCTGGGACCTTAGGTCTACATTGCAACTCTTTCCATCCAGTTACAGGGGGTCTTCCATTCTTGGCAGACCCCCTCCTCCGTCAGGTCTTCCCTGCCAAAACCTCAGGGAGTACCTGACACATAAGATTCCTCTGAGGAGGAACTGCTGGTGGATTTAGAGGTTGAGGAATGTTCTGCTGTGGGCTCTTCTCAGTTTTTTGGGGATCCTTTTGAGGCTGATCCTGAGCCCTTGGCTGAGGGCCTGATCAGGGCTGTTTTGCATACCCTTAACATTCCCTTAGTTCAGGAGGTTCCTTCTGATCCCTCTGATGTGTATCAGGAGCCTATAAAGCCCCTTACTTGCTTTTCACCTAACCCCACTCCGGACAAGAAACCTTCTGTGTCCAAGAAATTTGCCAAGCTTTATCTCTTCTCTGAGGCAGCGCTTGCTCAGTGGGTTCATCCTTCCAAAGTGAATGCCCCTATCTCCAGGCTATCTAAGTCTATTGCCTTGCCAGTTTCTGATGCTTCCACTCTGAAGGTCTCCCTCAAGTCCATTTTTGTCACTTCTGGTACTGCCATGTGTCCAGCTTTCGCTGCAGCATTGGTGAACAGGGTCATTGTGGTCTGGACTGAACAGCTCACCCTGGCTGTCCGTCAGGGTTCTCCTACTTTGGATATGTTGCACCTTCTTGCCAACATTTCTGAGGCACAGCACTATGTTTCTGCTGCCTTATTTGATGCCATCCTTTTAGTGGCTAGGGTTTCCACCATGTCTGTGGTTTCCAGACAGACTCTTTGGCTCAAGATCTGGTCTGCTGACACTGCTTCCAAGAAAGCCTTGCTCTCCTTACCTTTCCAAGGTACTTCTTTGTTTGGGCCAGATCTTAAAGATCTGATCAGTGAGGCCACATGGGTAAGAGTACACTTCTACCCTTGGTCTCCAGGAAGAAAATGCCGCTTAAGCATAATCAGTATTTTCGTTCCTTTCAGACTGAGACACGTCCGGCGAACCAGACAGTTTCCTCAGCTCCGCGTGCCTCCTCCAAGCCCAAACAGCAATAAAAGCCCAAGGTCTCTTCCAAGCCTCCTTCGGCATGACTCACCGAACCCAGGTCCCCACTCTACTGTGGGTGATAGTCTGCGTCACTACCACAGCATCTGGGAAGATTCAGTTCCAGACCCATGGATTTTACAGGTGGTGACGAAAGGGTACAGGATCCCTTTTGTCTCTCTTCCTCCCTTTAGTTTTTTTCCTTCTCATACGCCCCAGGGCGCGGAGAAACGCTGGCCGTTCAATGGCGCTATTCAGGCTCTTCTGGACAAGGATGTTCTAGAGCCGGTTCCAGTTCAGGACAGAGGTATGTGTTTTTACTCAAACCTCTTTGTGGTCTCCAAAAAGGACAGCGGTTGTCGCCCCATTTCTGATTTGAAGGATCTCAATTCTTCCTCTCTACGGACGGTGATTGCTGCTATGTCCCCAGTGGAATTCTTTGCATCTATGGATCTTCAGGACACGTATTTACACATCGCCATTCATCCAGAGAGCCGGCAGTATCTCAGATTTGCCTGCGACTGAGAGCATTTTCAGTTTTCAGCTCCTCCCTTTGGTCTGACTACAGCTCCTCAAGTTTTCGACCATGTCCTGGGAGCCTTAGTGTCCGTTCTCCACTGGGACGGTATCAGAGTTACTTTATACATAGACGACCTGCTTCTGAAAGCCCCCTCTGCGGAACTTCTTCATCTTGCGTTCACGCTCTCACCCATCACGGGTGGATCATCAACATGGACAAGTCAGATCTTGTCCCATCCCAGTGTCTGGTCTTCCTGGGCCTTCTCTTCGACACTCAGAAGAGCATGGTGATCTCACGGACGAGGTAGCTCACCAGATCACCCACAGGGCTTCTGAGGTTCTGGCTCAAGATCCAGTTACAGCCAAAAAGCTGGGGAAATTCATCTCTACCATAGAGTTTGTCATGGTAGCTCAACCTCTCCAATCTGCTGAAAGGCAAGTCCTTCCTGGTATCCTTCTGGACCACGGTGACGACGGATGCCAGCCTCTCCGGCTGGGGAGCGGTCCTGGGTCGCCAGAGTGCTCAGGGTCGGTGGTCTCCAGAGGAATCTCTCCTTCCCATCAACATGTTGGAGCTTCGGGCGATATTTCATGCCCTTCGTCATTGGGCATATCAGCTGGAAGATTGTCCAGTCCAGATACAGTCCGACAACGCCACAGCCGTGGCTTACATCAACAAGCAGGGCGGAACAAGAAGTCTCGCCGCTTGGTTACAGGTAAAGGCTATTTTGTCCTGGGCAGAAGAACACGTTCCCACCATATCCGCAGTACACCTTCCTGGTGTAGACAACGTCATGGCAGACTTCCTCAGTCGAGACACAGTGGACAGCAGAGTGTGGGAGCTGCTCCCAGAGGTGTTCACCCTCATTGTTCAGAAGTGGGGTCTTCCTTACATCGGCCCGATGGCAACAAGACACAACAGGAAGGTTCTGAGGTTCTGTTTTCAGTGGAGGGACGCTCTATCCCTGGCGGTGGATGCATTGTCTATTGGTTATTTCCTCTGGCCTACATCTTTCCTCCCCTCACAATGTTGCACAGGGTGTTACGGAAATTGCGACTGGAACGCTGTCCAGTCATTCTGATTGCTCCATACTGGCCTCGCCAAGCTTGGTTTCTGGAGCTTCTGGATCTGTCATTGGCGGAGCCATTCCGGCTCCCTTGCTGTCCAGATCTTCTTCTACAGGGTTACCTGTGGAAAGAGGATGTTAATCGGCTAACTTTGACGGCTTGGAAGTTGAATCCTCAATATTGAAGAAGAAAGGGTTTTCTTCTGGTGTGGTGGCTACTATGCTCAGTGCTCGCAAACCTGTTTCTTCCAAGATCTACCATCGTATGTGGTAGATCTTTCAAACTTGGTGTGCTGACAAGGACCTCAGGAATTTGATCTGCCACTTGGTCGTCTGTGCACATCTTTTCAAAACACTACTACACTACTTTGGGAGGAAAATCCTATAGGCAGTCTTGCCTGTCTAGGATCTTCTTCGGTTCTTGGTGCTTCCTTCACTTTTGAGCCCTGTTGGCTCTAGTTCAGTGTGCTGTGTAACAATTGGGGTGTTGTTACCTCTGTTCAGTGTTCATTGACACGCCCTTGTTGTTGGGCTATCTCTGATCTGATGGTTCATATCTGCTGTGGTAACTTTGGGGGCCTTGCGTCTGGTCCTTGCCTTATTTCCCGCCTCTGGGAAGCTCCATGGTTGGACATCCCAGAGTTACCAGTAACATGTATTGGACGACAGAGAAAAGAGGATTTTAGTCTTACCTGTTAAATCCTTTTCTCTTAGTCCATACAGATTACTGGTCTCCCACCCTGTCAAGGGACCATGCTTGGCTCTCCTGTGGCAGACCATGAGGGTCCTTCGGGGTCATGGTCACAGGAGTCTTCTTTCCCTTTCACTATCTAGTTAATAGTTAGTGTCTCAAATCTTTATGGAGCCGAATGGCTAGCTGCAGCCAAGGAGGGAAGGTAGGCTTTACCCCTGCATACAGTTCTAGAATTGTTCCTGCCTACAATTAAAGGGGTGATTTTTTTTTTTTTTTTTTTTTTCCAGCTTAACCCTGACTGATGTGCAGTGCATTGCAGATCACTCTGATCTTTAAAGGGTTAAACAACTTAGTGCTTTTTATTTTTGTTACTGTTGTCCATCCTTAGTCTTTTGTTATTTGAATTCACACATGTAAATTGCTTTTTATCCTTGCTTACATGTTAGAACTGACATGCTATAGTTAAACAGATGTCTGTAAGGATTTCTACAGGTTTTTAGGATGCAAAATGTATGTTGGAAGTGGTCCTTTATTGCCAACACCAAGAGCCACGCATCTTTTGCTTTGATTGCCACTAGAAAACCTGTATTGAACATTATTTGCTGTCTTGAGTTACCGTTGACCCTGTGTATAGTTAAAGAAAAAAAAAGCCAATTTAGATTTATAGCAGCTTCAAGTTGTATTAAGAATATTTTGCTTTCTGTAATACTGTTAAAAAATAAAGTTTGTTTATTCTATTCAGTATGTGTGTTGTAAGTATTGTATCACTTTTAGATATGCATGATTCCTATGAGTGAACTCTCAATTTTTTGTTTACTTCTTAAACTAGATTTGTCACCCTTAGATAAGTTTAGTTTTTTAAATTAAAAACTGCCTTTTTGTTGTACTAGACTTTTTTTCTGTAAAATAGTTTTTCAGTGTCTCATCTTGCTGTGAATTCACTCTGTCTAGATGCATTCATGGCTCAGTATGTGGTAAATATACCTAAACTAATCTTAGGGTGACAGGTACTTTTAAAAGCAGAACTGTCACTGCTATATAAGTGCTCCCAATTATTTTTAATATCGTGGTAAGCATTGCAATCCTTTTATAATCCTTATTAAGTGCCGGCATTATTTAGAAATCTAAGTTCTTAGGAGACTCACTGCCTGCCAACAGTGCAGACATCTTGCAGAAGATTAATCTGCATGCCTGCACTGTGTCCATCCCTGTCTCCTCACTGAATGGCAAAGTAACCTAAGGGGGAGTTGGATTGTACTGTACAGTGCAGACAAGGACAGAAAGAGAAGGCTCACAGATCCCACTTCTGCAAAATGTCTAAATGAATCTCCTAAGAACTTAGATATCTAAATAATGCCGACACTAATTAAGGATTATAAATGGATTGCAATGCTTTCCGCTATAGTAAAAATTAATTGTGGGGCATTTATATATCAGTGGTAGTTCAATTACTTGTTTACCATTCCTTTTTACTTAGTTGGGTTTACAGGTCAACTTTAAACTGTAGTGACTCTTTATCATGGAAACCTACCAGACTGCACTGAGATGCCTGCACTTCTCCAATCAATTAGTAGTTACATTGTTCAGTTGGTAGTGTGTAGAAACCTATGGCCGTATCACACAGGTAACACCAGTGCAGCATTCCCATGTTGGTTATAATGTCCATTGTAAAAAGTTCTGTGCTGAGCTATGGTGTTTTCCACACATGTGAAAATCACCTCATGTGAAAGCACCAAAGTTGAGCCTACTGCACCTTTACTGCATTCTCAGAGGAACGTGGTAAAGCTTCAATAAGGAACCTTTGCCATGGAACGACTGGCATACTTCCACACAAGTGTTTAGAATACTCATTGCAACCTCCATTGAATGGCAGACCCACGTGGGAGCAAGCCAGTGTTATTTGCTGTCACTGACATGAAACAGATCTCAGAAACACACCTCCTGCATCTTGATCAGTGGCGGAAAACAGGAGCACGATGAGAGAATACGGCAGACAAAGACTATAAGCTAATATAGAAGATCATCAAGGATAAAAGAGCAATAAAAAAAAAAAAAAAAAAAATATATATATATATATATATATATATATATATATATATATATATATATATATATATATATATATATATACTAGGGATCCTCCTGCTGAGTAAAGCAAGGGTACAAACACTGCTGCGCGGTTTTCCATTAGAAGGTTATTACAGATCAAACTTTTTTTTTTTTTTTTTTTTTTTTCCCTCTAGTGTCATTGGTGGATGCAGCTACCATGGAGTTTGGAATGTGCCTTTATTAGGTAGGGTACTGTGAAAACTCCTGCCTCACCTGGTGGTCATCCCTTCCCTCTGCAGCTTTACTGTTAGCTTTTAAAAATTATCCCTCGGCGGTTCAGGAATTCCCTTCTCCAGTGAAGAAATTCATCAAGTTTGTTTTTATTGATTTTCTGGGGACCCTGCCGTAGTGTGGAGAGTCCTTATACAATAACTTCATGATACTCACTGGCTAGTCCCATTAATACAGTGAATTTAAATTTTAGGTGGTGAAGGAGTATTTAAGCAATTTTCTTGCAAGTGAAGAGCATTTATCAGGTGATATTTCTCTATAGTAGCACTTGATTTCATGCAATGATGGAAGCGAGTTCTACACAGTAATTACTTTGACACGTTTTCTTTTCTTCCGACGCCATATATTGCGGGCCTCTGACACATCCCTCCGTCTGATGGCATGCGCACGTTTGCACATTGTATGCGGGCAAATTAATTTTCCTCAGAAGTAAATCGAACCTAGTACCTCAGAAAATAGCTCAGTTGGAGAAGAATATTGCAAATTAACCCAATAGCACAGCTCCATTGGGGCAACATCATTATTAGCTAATATTTTCCCGTCAGGACAATATTTATCAAACTGAAATATTTCTCAAAGTTTTTTTTCTTTACAGTTCGGCAAATTCACTATGACGATGCTAAGGGAGGAAAAGAAAACGAAGGACAATAATGGCACTACTGCCTCTTGCTAATGGTAATAAAGTCACAATTCAACATTGTCTGTAAAATGTTTGGACACTCATACCAACAGGATTACCACTTCAAAAGATTTGTCCCCAAATCTTGAGCCAGAGTGGGCTTAAGGCCTTACCTGGTTCAATAGCGAATACCTTTGAGATTATTAAATAGATGGTTAGCAGAAGCATTACGTGTAGCTGCTAAGTCTTCTTCCAAAGTTTTCCTCTAAAGATCATCAGTCGAGGGAGAGCTACACATGATAACACTGAATATCTATATCAATGGCAGAGTGGTTTATGCAAAACTACAATGACACAGAATCAGTAACTTCTCTGATTAAAGCAATTCTGGAAGTTCTACAAGTATTGGACAAACAAGTCAAGCATACTTGATCCAAATCCCTCTTTCTCTATCGTCCAATATAGCTTACAGGTACCATGGGGAGGCGACAGCTCCTACCAGTAAGCTGGAACAATTCTACAAAGATGTGCAGGGGGTGGAGCTTCCCTCTCCTCAATGCAGGCTACCCAGCCACTCCCCTCCAGTTAAGATTTGTTCCATCCTCCTGGTAGGAAGGCTGTGAACTGTTCTGCTTAGGTTTAGTTGTTTATTATTTTTTCTTAGATATAGAGTGTCAAACTTCCCCCGTTAGGCGGATTACCATTACTGACTTCCCCGGGTGGATTACCCAGTTAACAGGAGCTGTTGTGGACCCTTTTCAGCCCTGGGAGAGAACCATGCAGCCCATGACTCTCTCTCCAGAAGGAGTCTCTCTGAGGCTTCTTCCTTACAATGGTAATCTGAAGAAAGAAGACCTGCAGAAAAGGTGAGCTATGGCCCACTTGTTCCCCAGTCCCCCCTCCGCACAGGGGTCTTTCTGGAGTTGCTTCATGCCTCCTGCACTCATGTTGGGTATATTCTATTTAGTCTGTCTGAGCCTTTGGAGCTTTTGGCTGTTTGGTGCTCTTTAACCCCTTCCATGCTTTATTTCACTGTGTTGGGACTCTCCACATTTTCCTTTTGGTCTTATGTGTTTCCTATACCTTATTGGGGTCCTAATAGTGTTTTGGCACTTCTTAAAATTTTCTTAATTTTAAACGTTTTATTTAAATCCCGCACCTTTAAGGGTGATGCTTTACCACATAGCTGCAATGCTCCATTGATCTCTATGGGACAGACTGTATGGAATATATCGCTGCAGCCGCTCTGTGTACCGAGATGGCTCTTTCTTCTAGTCTCCCCTTGCCTAACATTCCGGTGGACATCTTCAGTGTCTTGGGGGCTTAGGGGGTATTCGGTTCTGCCTTTGGTACTCTGTATTGGGGAAAGTAGGCTGTTTCCTGATTGGTTCCCTATGCGGTCGCCATTTTATTTTGCCTCTACACGTGTATCATACGCAGGACTTGGTCTCCTCTGCTCTCCTCCTCAGGTTAACCCTTTGCTTGCCAGATAAGTACATTCTAGGCTTTCTGGGGTGATATCTTTAATCTGGGTGACAGTATTCGGGTCTTCCTTTACTGTTTTGACTGTTACTGTTTTTTACTGTTAGAATGTCAGATCCACTAGGCCATGGCGCTAGGCCTAAGGCTAAGGACTCTGGGGCGTCTTTGACCCCCATTACTGTTTCTCATGCTAAACAGGGCTTCCCAGAGAGTACTCGGGTCACTTATGCCCTACATGTGCTGTGGCCCCTGAATATTCTCAAGTGCCTTCCAGCCATGATCAAGAGCCACCTTGGGTCAAAGACTTTAAGTCCTCTATGGCACAGTTTCCTCTTTCTACTTAGGGGGTTCTTCAGTCCCCATTTCCATCAGGTTTGCGGCCCCTAAGCCTCCTGGCATTCCTGATCTATCTGATTCTTCTGTGGAGGTTTCAGATGGGGAATCTGAGGATGGTGTGTGTTCTGATGGGGCTTCATCACAGCTTTATGGAGACCCTTTTAAAGCTGACCCTGAACCCTCTGCTGATGGTCTCATTAAGGCAGTGTTAACTACTTTGAATATTCCCTCTATTCCTGTAGAGCCACAGTCTACTTCTGATGTCTTTCAAAGGAGCAAGAAGTCCTGTACTAGTTTCCAGCCTAATCCCACTCTGGATCAGATCGTTTTGGATGAGTGGAAGACTCCTGACAAGCTCCTATCTCTAAGAGATTCTCTAAGCTGTATCCCTTTTCTGAAGTTGCCTCCACTCAATGGGCTACACCTCCTCAGGTTGATTCTCCAAATTACAGGCTTCCTAAGTTCACTGCTTTGGCAGTTGCGGATGCTTCAGTTCTTAAGGACTTGACAAATGGGAAGCTTGACTCTGTTTTGAAGGCTAATTTCATCACCACTGGCGCGTCCTTGAGACCTACCTTGGCTTCCGCCTTGGTCAATAGGGCTATTGCTGTTTACACTGAACAGTTGACTGACGCTGTCCATAAGGGTGCCCCTAAGGCTGACCTTTTATCCCTTTTGGCCAACATTTCTGAGGCTCAGCACTGTTACTGATGCTCTCTTTGATGCCATTCAGCTTGAAGCTAAGGCCTTGGCCTTCTCTGTGGCTGAAGATCTGGTCTGCTGACCTGATTTCCAAGAAATCACTAATTTCAGGGTATCTCCCTTTTTGGACCTGAATTGAAGAACCTCATCATAAGCCAGTGGGGGCAAGAGCAGTTTGTTGCCTCAGGTTCCTAAGCGCAACCCTCAGATGACAAGTAGGTATCGTATTTTCTTCTCCCCCTCCCCCCAGGTGAAGCGCATAGGGAAAACCTGGTGGTGCCTCAGGTCCCCTGTTCCACCCCCAAGCAGCAGTGGAGGTCTAAACACACCTCCACCAAACCACCTTCGGCATGACTCACCGAACAACACGCCAGTGGGTTGTTGCCTGCGTCGCTTCTTGAGTGTTTTGATAGACTCTGTTGCGGATCAGTGGGTATTACAGGTGGTTTCCGAAGGTTACAGGATTCCCTTCAAATCCCCCCCCCACACACACACACACACACACCTTCAGGTTCTTCCCTTCTGGCTCCTCTCAGGGACAGGAAAAGCTCAGGCACCTTACGTGGAAAACCCTTCTCCTCAAGGCTCCTTCCAGGGATCTTCTGGAATGTGCTCAGATTCTTATCCAGCAAGGTTGGATCCTGAATATGGACAAGTCCGCCCCGGTTCCCTCCCGGAACCTGGTGTTGCTCGACCTCTGGTTCAAACCTCTATGTTATATGGTTTATCTGACGGAGGATTTGATTCAGAAGCTCATTTCTAAGGTGTTTTCCGCCCTGTCGTGGACATCAGCTCCACCAAGGAAATTCTCCTCTTTGGTAGGGAAGATGATATCCACCATGGAAGCGGTACCATTTGCCATGGCCCATGCCAGGGAGCTTCAGAGGTTTGTGATCCAAGTTTGCAGGGGGGACCTGGACCTTCTGGATTATCCTATCTCCCTCCCTGCGTAAGTGTAATAAAGCCTTCACTGGTGGTTGGACCTCTCCAACCAGGAGAAAGGGAGGCCATTCGTGATTCCATACTGGACCATTGTGAAGACGGACGCCAGCCTGCTCGGATGGGGTGCAGTCTTGGGTTACCTGAGTATTCAGGGCCATTGGTCAGTGGAAGAGACCCTTCTTCCCATCAACATCTTGGAGCTCAGGGCGTTATCCCATGCTCTGAGGTATTGGTCCTGTCATCTTATGGGAAACTCGGTCCGAGTCCAGTCCAACAACGCTACAGCCATGGCTTACATCAACAAGCAAGGAGGCACCAGAAGTTTTGCCGGTTCGAGGTCAAGGCTATTTTGTCCTGGGCAGAAGACCATGTGTCTGCTATCGCCACTGTGCACATCCCAGGCGTAGAAAATGTGCTATAAACAAATATTGTGCACCAACCACTCTTCTAATAATACCCCACTCCAAAAAGCAAAAAAGCAGTTCTGGGAAGCTAAAATATTAATAGACTGGGAGTACCATGTTAAAAAAAAAAAATATATATATATAAGGTAAGCAGTATAGAATAAATTATGCTAATTATTGTCCAATATACAAAAGTAAAAAGGTAATGAATGATGGTCCCTAAAATGATATACTAAAGGTCCAATAAAACTTAAAATGATAGACTATAGATAATCACTCAGTACCTGTTAGTCCAATACAATAGATAAAGATGAAAAAAATGCAAAAAATGAGGAATGATGGATGATGAATGGATGATCGATGAAATGAGATGAAAAAGGATGATGAGATGAAATGAAGCATTCACAGTCACGGTCTCTCAGTCTCCAGTTAGAACAATCTTAATATCCCTTGTGCAGCTTACAAATATGGACTTGTACAGGCCATCAATTACGGTAGAAATCAGTTTGACAATCAGCGCTCAAAAGGGAAGGAGAAACAGAGATAATAAAAGTATCTAAGCGTAGTATCTTTAATTATAATCAATATAACATACAAGACAAATGCACACTCACTCTGTCTGCTTGATTAGTAAGCATCTCAGGGTCCCAGCCCCTGATAGTCACGAGCCGTGTCCTTCTCACTGTTATCCAGTGCCTCTGGGAAGACTTGTTGGCGTCTTTCAGCAGTGCAATGTCAATACAATTAGCTTAAACCCGATACACACCATACAGGGACGGAACCTCACGGGGGACGTGGGCGGGACCTGATCTATAGTGCGTGCTACTCAGTAACCCTAGCGCTTTTGTGGGACACTTCCCACTACATCAGGGGTAGAGCAATGAAAATGTCCTAGCAGACTTCCTCAGATGCTGGGGAGTGGGAGCTTCACCTGGACATTTTCCACCTCTTAGTGCAGCAGTGTCTTCCCTTGATTAAACATGATGGCCACCAGGGACAACCAAAAGGTTCAGATGTTTTGTTCTCTCTGGAGGGATCCTCTAGCGTTCACTGTGGACGCTCTGTCAATTCCATGGTGATTTCATCTGGCGTATATCTTCCCTCTTCCTTCCTGTCCTGCCCAGGGTGCTGTGGAATACTTGGATGGACAGAGCACCAGTCATCCTGATGGCACCTTAGTGGACCAGACAGCCTTGGTTCCCAAAACTAAAGGCCTTGTCTGTGCTCATAAACAGTTTACTCTGCCATGCAGAATGGATCTCCTTCTTCAGGGTTACTTGTGGAAGGAGGATGTGGACCATCTGGCTTTGGCGGCATGGCTGTTGAGGAAGAAGATCTTGTGGAAGAAGGGTTTGGTCTATTTTCCATGCTTGGTGTGTGGACCTGGGATCTTCCAGCTATCTTGTCTTTTTTTTTTTTTTTTTTGCAGAATGGAGTGAATAAGGGACTTAGCTTCAGTTCCTTGAAGGTTCAGACCTCGGCTCTCTGTCTTTTTTCAGAGACTTATTGCCATCTTACCAGATGTCAAGGTCTTCTTTCAGGTTGTCGCTCATGCTTTCCCTGCCTATAAGGCTCCCACTCCCCAGTGGGACCTTAATCTGGTTTTGGGAGTTTTGCAGCGGCCTCCTTTTGAGTCCTTGGCTACCATTCCCTTATGTTTTCTGCCGTAGAAGATGGCTTTTCTTTTGGCCGTGATCTCTGTCCGCTGAGTTGCATGCCTTGTCCTGCAAACCACCTTTCCTGGTGTTTCACAAGGATAAGGCTGTTCTCTGTACCTACCAGGAATTTTTCTATGGTGGTCTCTGATGGTCCACATCAATCAGGAGATTGTTGTGCCTTCCTTCTGTCCTGATTAAATCTGACAAGTAGAGGGATCACCACTTGTTGGATGTGGTGTGTTGCCTTAAGTTTTATGTGCAGTGTACTGAGTGTGTCCGTCAGACTGATGCCCTGTTTATCCCTGAGGGTCCTCAGGTGGGTAAAGCGGCATCCAAGGTGACCATTGCATCCTGGATTAAGTCCAGTATTTGCTGGCCTTACAAACTAGAGAAGAAACCTGTTCCCTTTACCAAATGGTGCTACAGGTGCCACTCAAAGTATAAAGTTATGCTGTAATTGAGAATGTCACTTGCTGTTTAAAAAAAAAAAAAAGTTTCAAACTGATTTAAAAGAGTAACTTCACTTAATTTTAATTTTGTATTATGTAGTATGTTTGATCTATAGAAGCATCGGAGGAGCTGGTTTGTGAGACTTGTAGCTTTACAATTTACAGTAATACTATATTTGAGTGATGCTTTTTTGAGGGCCCCTGAAATGCCGTTTTTTTAGTGTTTGGGGGTGACATTCTCACAGCATAACTGGTGTAGTTTTGATCTATTTTCTTTACCCTGGTAGTAATAGCGGACCGAATACACAATTATTAATGGTCCGAATGTTTGATTACCTTAGAGGTGAGAGAGTAGTAATATATGTAATGTTTTATATGTGATATTCTGGTCTTTGTGATATAATAAAATTCGAAACGAAACCCACCATAGCATGAAGTTGGTGGTTCGGAGCACCTCAGTGTTCCTCCAGTGGGGGAAGGTTGACACTATATTCAACAATGGAGGATGTCAATCACAGACAAATAAGTACTTCAGTTTATATAAGAAGGGTACAAAATGTCATTCACAACACTACCACCACCTCTGTTTTTCATGTCAAGGGTACCCAAGGGGGAGAAAAAAGGCATTCTAACAAGCCATTCAGCAAATCCTTGAGAATGGGGTGATAATCTCAGTACCAAAATAACAAAAGTTCAAAGGCTTTATTCCAATATTTTTTATGGTACCCAATACAGATGGAGGATTTCATCCAGTCCTGGACTTAAAAAACAATAAACCATTTCTACAGAGTACCCAAGTATCTGATCAGATTAGTGATAGGAGCCATGGAACCAGAGGCATTCATGACATCATTAGACATCAAAGATCCATACCTCCACATACAGATATGGATTGAACACTATCAATATCTTTGGTTTGCTTACCAAAACAAACACTATCAATTTGTGGCTCTTGCTTTTGCCACAGCAACAAGAGTATATTTACCAAAGTGATGGCTCCTCTTATGGCGAACCTACTATCGAAGGGTGTAAACCTGACCCTGTGAGATTGGTTAATAAAAGCTCTGTCCCAGGAGTTAAAGGGATAGTAATACTTCATTTTATCTTTATTTTGTAGGCATTAAAAAACATGAAGAATGATATGTCTTATCTCTCAAACCTTCATGGTTTTAGAGATATTCACAAGCAAAGTTTCCTCTCCTTCCCCTATTACCTAGTGTAAGCTATCTCTTCTCAGGTGTGGAGTCTGGTTGTAAGACTGACAGATAACAGAAGGGGACAATCTTCTTCCTATGAGAACAATGAAAGCCCTGCCCCCCTTGACAAGTTTTTCCCATTATCTTAATTGAAAATTGTCCCTCTCTGCAATCTACCTGGACACTCCCTGCTGCTCTAAGCTGAGGAGCTACATCAGTAGAAGGGGCGGGAGGGGGATATTTTATCATTCAATTACTCTTGAACTACAACTCTGACAGTACTGAAATAACACTCTCCAAAGTCCAAATACTATGATGATTAATTAGAGCTGTTTTTATTATGAAACATTACTATCCCTTTAATTCAACAACCTCTTCATCTAATGTTGCAAATAATGAAGAATCATGGTTTGATTATTAACAGAAATAAATCTCAATTAGTTCCATCACAAAAGATACTATTCCTGGGACTAATATTCGAGAAGCACAGGGTGAAAATTCCTTACGACAAAATTTTGGATCTACAGGAGTAAGTCCATATGTTTCTCACTCAACCAGTAATGTCAGTCAGGAATTGCATGAAGATTGTAGGGAAATGGTAGCCACAACAGAAGCACTTCCCTTTACTCAGTTTCACATGAGACTATTACAAAGAGCAAGGTTGCTTGGGGGGAAGTGGAAAAAAATCCTCCTCTAGGTGGAAAACCATGTTCCAGCATTGTTGACCATATACACCCCAGACCATAGACCCAGGGGAAAATGGGAATTAAAACAGGAAATATTCCTTTAGATAACGATCGATGGGGAGTATCAGAAACAGACATGATAGCTCAAAAAAAAAAAAAAAAAAAGAAAGAAACTGAAAACTTCCAATGTACTGTTCAAGAGCAAGAAACACACAAGCTATAGCAATGTATGCCTAATGTTTCCATGGAATTACAGACTAGTATATGTCTTTTCCTCCACTAGTTATGATTCCCAGAATCCTCCTCAAAATCTGAGATATGTCGGTTATAGATCCATGGCGTTTTCCTCAGAATCCAGATGTAATATCTCAAGTACCAATTCACCACCACAGTCTAGCTTTAACGGAGTGGAACTTGAAACACAAATATTAAAGAAAAAGGGATTGAATAGTTCAGTAATTCAATCCATGCTTATAGTTTGCAAACCTGTTTGACAAAATATAGAATCATATTCGGAAGATCTATTTTTCACTGTCGTCCAATACAGGTCACTGGTACTCTGGGAGGCGTAAGTCCCCTTTAATAGGCAGGAACAATTATGCAAATAATTTGCAAGGGGCGGAGCCTCCCCTCTTACTTAAGCCACCTTCTGGCCAGAGCCACTCATATTGATTTGTTCCTGGTGTGCTTCCACACCAGGTAGAGAACATCTATGCATCTTAGTATTTTATTATTTTTTATTCAAATATGGAATACCACCATTAGGAGGGTGACCATGGCTGTGAATTGCCCTCTTTAAAGTGGCTGGTGCAGCTTCCAGGGATTTCTGTGGACCTATACCCTGATGAGGGGACAGCTTGTGTTAAGCAGCTCCCCTGTTGGGGAATTTACCTCTGGTTCTTTCCCTCCCTATCATGGTCACCTGAAGACAGAAGTCAGCAAGGAAGGTGAGTCACCCATTGAGTGCTGAAGGTCCACTTGTCCCCACAGTGTCCCTTTGATGGGCTTGTATTGGGGAGTTTTAATACACTCCAGCACTCATAGGGTGTTTTTATTGCATTATTACTGTTTATGCAATTTCTGTGTTATTCTCTGAGTTTTGGAGCATTGGGTATCATTTATTTATGTTTCTCATGTGTTTCATGCTTGTTTGGGCACTTTTTAATGTTTTACTAAACTTTATTAAAAATGGTGTTCCGCGCCTTTAAGCGCGGCTTTTTCCCGCTCAGACGCAAGGGCTCCTTTACTCTCTATGGGAATTCACAGTATGGGACATATCTCTGGAACCGCTTGTCACAGCAACTTCAGAGAGGGCTCATTTTAATTCTAGGCTCCTGCTCTATCATCCGGAATGTGTTTTATTTATGTGGGGTGTTCAGGGGGGCTTCGGGCACTGTTTGGGGTACTTGTGGGAAAAAACTACATTTCCCATGAGCGCTTGGTTCGCGCTCGTTTCTGATTGGCTGTCACGACGGCCGCCATTTTGTGGTACTTTTCCTAGGCGAGTACACTACGCAGGGACCGAGCCTTCTCTCTCCTCAACAGATTAACCCTTCGCTGGCCAGATAAGTCCGTTTTTAGAACATTTCTGGGGTGAAACTTTAATCTTAACACTTTTTCTGGGTGATAGTGTTATTAGTGGGGTATATTGACGCTGTGAGCATGTCTACTTCACTGGAGCTAGGGGCTAGACCCAAGTCTAAGGAGGATGGGGGGTCCGCTACCCCCATGGCGTTTTGCTCCTCTTGCCACATTGGGCTGGATGGCGATAATGTGGGGGATCTATGCCCTAATTGTACTGGTCAAGATAGCAACCCTGGGCTCCCCAGCCACGCTATTGAGCCATCTTGGGTGAGGGAGTTTAAAGCTGCCACTAGGGATCTCAGATCCACGCTTCAACTCTTTCCCTCTCAGGTACAGGGGGCTCTCCAGGTCTGGAAGACCCCCTCTACTATCAGGACCTCCCTGCCTAAGCCACAGGGAGCTCCTGATATCACTGATTCTTCTGAAGAAGAACTTTTACAGGATTCTGATGCTGAGGAACGTACTGTTATTGAATCTAACAGGTCCATTGGGGACCCCTATGAGTGTGACCCTGAAGTTTCGGCTGAGGGTCTGATCAGAGCGGTTCTGAATACGCTCAACCTTCCTCTGACTCAGGAATCCACTTATGATCCAACTGATGTTTTTCAGAAAAAGCCATCTAAACCAGTTGTTTGTTTTCCAACTAACCCTACTCTTGCCCGTCTGGTCTCTGAGGCATGGAAGAATCCTGATAGATCTTCCTCTGTCTCCAAAAAGTTTGCCAAACTTTACCCTTTTCCTGAGGCGGAGCTGGCAAAATGGGTTCATCCTCCCAAAGTGGATGCTCCTGTGTCTAGACTATCCAAATCCACTGCTTTGGCTGTCTCAGATGCCTCTGCCTTGCAGGACTGGACGGATAAGAAGCTAGAGCTCTCTCTTAAGTCTATTTTTGCCTCCATTGGCACAGCCATGCGCCCCACTTTTGCTGTGGCATGGGTTAATAGAGCTATTGCGGCCTGGACTGAACGACTGACTGAAGCGGTTCGCCAGGATGCGCCTGTATCTGAACAGTTGCAGCTTCTTGCTAATATCACTGAAGCTCAGAACTATGTTGCTGATGCTGCTTTTGATGCTGTGCGCATGATGGCGAGGGCCTCCACTTCTTCTGTGGTGGCTAGACGCGCTCTTTGGCTGAAAATTTGGTCTGCTGATACAGCCTCTAAGAAGGCTTTGCTTTCCTTGCCCTTTCAGGGGAATTTGCTTTTTGGGTCTGAACTCAAAGAAATGATCAGTGAGGCTACTGGCGGTAAAAGTACTCTTCTACCCTCAGTCTTTAAGAAAAAGTTTCCAGCCAAACGCAATCGGTCCTTTCGTTCCTTTCAGACTGAGACACGCTCCTCGGCCCAAACGGGTCCTCCCACTACGCGCTCCTCCTCCAAGCCCAAATAGTCCTGGAGGCCCAAAGTTGCCTCCAAGGCCAAGACCTCCAAGACTGCTTCGGCATGACTCGCCGAACCCGGGTCCGCATCCGGCTGTAGGCGGTCGTCTCCGCATCTTTCGCCGGACTTGGGAGGAGTCAGTGGCGGACCCATGGGTTCTTCAGGTGGTGTCAGAGGGATACAGGATCCCTTTCTCTTCCCTTCCTCCTTTTCGGTTCCATTTTACTCGTCCTTCTCAGGAACCCACAAAAAGGCGTCTGTTCGACGACGCTATTCAGGATCTCTTGGACAAAGAGGTCCTGGAGGCGGTTCCTCAGGGGGACACAGGTTCAGGATTTTATTCCAACCTGTTTGTGGTAGCCAAAAAGGACGGAGGAGCCCGTCCCATCTTGGATCTCAAAGATCTCAATGCCTATGTGGTGACTTCCCACTTCCGCCAGGAGTCCCTGCGCTCTGTGATTGCAGCAATGTCTCCAGGGGAGTTTCTTGCCTCCCTGGACCTTCAGGATGCTTATCTTCACATCCCTATTCATCCAGAGAGCAGGCGGTATCTCAGGATTGCCTGCCACAGGGGACACTTTCAGTTTGCAGCGCTCCCCTTTGGGCTGACTTCAGCCCCTCAGGTCTTCCAGAGGGTGTTGGGCTCCTTGATAGCGGTGCTCCATCAGGATGGGATCAGAGTGACCCCCTACATGGACGATCTCCTACTGAAGGCCTCCTCAGCGGAGCTTCTCCACCAGCAATTATAGATGTGCATGCACACCCTGAACCGTCATGGCTGGATCCTGAATCTGGACAAGTCGGACTTGATTCCATCTCAGAGGCTTCTGTTCCTGGGTCTCCTGTTCGACACTCGCCAATGCATGGTGTTTCTTCCAGAGGACGTGGCTCACCAGATAGCTGTCAGAGTGGCTGGAATTCTGGACCTGGACGTGATTCCAGTTCCGAAGTTGTCGTCCTTAGTGGGGAAGTTCATTTCCACAATCGAAGCAGTACCATTTGCCATGGCCCACTCCAGGGATCTTCAGAGATTCGTGATCCAGACGTGCAAGAATCATCCAGATCATCAACATCTGTCTGTTTCTCTTCCTCCTCATGTCGAGTCGAGTCTGCACTGGTGGTTAGATCTCTCTCATCTCCTGAAAGGGAAATCCTTTCTAGTTCCTCCTTGGACCACAGTCACTACGGATGCCAGCCTTCGGGGCTGGGGTGCAGTCTGGGGTCGCTTCAGTGCTCAGGGGAAATGGGGTCTGGAGGAATCCATGCTCTCCATCAATGTTCTGGAACTTCGAGCTGTCCGGCTGGCCCTGAGGCACTGGGAGTCTCAATTGACCGGTCTTCCAGTCAGAGTGGAGTCCGACAACGCCACGGCGGTGGCTTACATCAACAGGCAAGGCGGCACAAGAAGCGGTTCCGCCTGGTGGGAGGTCAAGGATATTTTGTCTTGGGCAGAAGATCACGTGCCTGTCATCTCTGCGGTTCATATTCCAGGCGTGGACAACGTCATGGCAGACTTCCTCAGTCGTCATACCGTCGGCAGCGGAGAATGGGCTCTGCACCCAGAGGTGTTTCACATGCTCACTCAACGGTGGGGGATGCCTGTGGTGGATCTGATGGCTACCAGACACAACAGGAAGGTTCCGGTGTTTTGCTCCCGGTTGAGGGACTCCCTTGCTCTAGCAGTGGATGCCTTGTCGATCCCTTGGGACTTCTCCCTAGCTTACATCTTCCCTCCTCTTCCTCTGTTGGTCAGAGTTATCCAGAAGTTGAAGAGGGAACGTTGTCCTGTCATCCTGATTGCTCCAAACTGGCCTCGCCAGTCCTGGTTTCCGGAATTGATGGCCATGTCAGTGAGGGATCCAATTCCACTTCCAGCCCGTCCGGACCTGCTTCTTCAGGGGTATCTGTGGAAAGAGGATGTTCACTCTCTCCATTTGATGGCATGGCGGTTGAATCCTCGATTCTAGCTAAGAAAGGCTTTTCTCCTTCTGTGGTATCGACGATGCTCAGTGCTCGTAAGCCTGTGTCTTCCAAGATCTATCATCGCATATGGTCAACTTTCGTGACATGGTGCTCTGACAAGAAGTTGTCTCTTGACTTCCATCTTCCCACTGTCCTGGCCTTCTTGCAGGACGGTGTGGATAAGGGGCTCAGTCTGAGTTCCCTCAAAGTTCAGACCTCTGCCTTGTCTGTGTTTTTCCAGGAACGGATTGCTGTCCTTCCTGATGTGAAAGTCTTTTTCCAGGGTGTGACTCATGTTCGACCTGCCTTTAAGAGTCCTGCTCCCCAGTGGGATCTCAATTTGGTGCTGGGAGTTCTACAGCGACCACCGTTTGAATCCTTGGCTTCCATTCCATTACGTCTTGTGACTTGGAAGATGGCCTTCCTCTTGGCTGTTGTGTCAGTGCGCCGGGTAGCAGAGTTACAGGCCTTGTCTTGTAAACCTCCTTACCTGGTGTTCCACAAGGATAAGGCTGTGCTTCGCACTACCAAGGAATTCTTACCCAAGGTTGTGTCTGAGTTTCACATCAATCAGGAGATTGTGGTTCCCTCTTTCTGCCCTAATCCTTCATCTGACAAGGAAAGAGATCTCCATCTGTTGGATGTGGTGCGTTGCCTCAAGTTTTATGTCCATCGCACCGAGTCTATCAGGAAGTCTGACGCTCTATTCGTCATTCCTGAGGGGCCTAGGGCAGGAAGACCGGCTTCCAAAGTTACCATTGCCTCTTGGATTAAGGCTACCATCCGTGAAGCCTATAAGTTGAGGAATAAGCATGTTCCCTTCCGGGTGACTGCCCATTCCACCAGATCTATTGGGGCCTCTTGGGCCTACAAGAATCAAGCTTCTGCTGATCAACTGTGCAGAGCGGCCACTTGGTCCTCTGTGCACACCTTTTCTAAGCACTATCGAGTTGATGTACTGGCTTCGGCTGATGCCAGTTTTGGAAGGAAGGTCCTGGAGGCAGTCTTGCCTGTGTAGGTCTTCCGCTCTGTGATCCTTAGTGCTTCTTTACTGTTGAGCCCGGTTGGCTCTAGTTCCGTGTGCTGTGTTAGTTCAGGGATTGTTCCCTTGGTTGGTGTCCGTTGACACTTACAGTTTGGGCTATGTTATCAACTGGTCATATCAGTTCTAGTGACTTGGGCCTTGCGCCTGGTCCTTGCCTTACTTCCCGCCTCTGGATCAGCTCAATGTTTGTACATCCCAGAGTACCAGTGACCTGTATTGGACGACAGTGAAAATAGGATTTTAGTCTTACCTGTTAAATCCTTTTCACTTAGTCCATACAGGTCACTGGTCTCCCACCCTGTCAAGGGACCAGTCTTGGATCTCCTGTGGCATTCAGTGGGAGACCGTTCGGGCATGCTCACAGGAGTCTTTCTTTTTGCTTACCTGAGGTCAGTTCTTGGGGTCTCAAATCAATATGAGTGGCTCTGGCCAGAAGGTGGCTTAAGTAAGAGGGGAGGCTCCGCCCCTTGCAAATTATTTGCATAATTGTTCCTGCCTATTAAAGGGGACTTACGCCTCCCAGAGTACCAGTGACCTGTATGGACTAAGTGAAAAGGATTTAACAGGTAAGACTAAAATCCTATTATCTTTTTGTAATCACAAAGGGCTAGAACCATTACCTTTCCATCTTCCCTCCTTGCTATAGTTCTTAAAACAGGCCTTCTAAAGGACCTAAGGGTTAACTGCCTATAAGTTCAGGTTTCAGCATTGTTAGTTCTATTTCAGAGGAAAAGTGCCACTATCACTGAAATCCAAGCATTTATTCAGGGGGTAAACAGAATAGTTCCTCCATACAGAGACCCAATTCCACCATGTAACTTATATGTAGTACTATTCTGTATTTGAACCATTATCACCAGCTTCTTTTAAAGACCTGACCTTCAAAACAGTGTTTCTCACGGCAATGTATTACCGAGAAGATCTTCAGAACTCAGCACACTATCTTGTGCATCACCGCATCTTATCTTTCATCACGATAAAATTCCGGAGTTCCAAACAAAAGTGGTTTCAGGTTCCCACATAAATCAAGAAGTGGTTCCTCCTTCATTGTGTCCTAACCCATCTAACAAAAAGGAGGAATTGCTACATACATTAGATGTAGTGAGATGCCTTTGACATTGTCCAAGTTACACATTCCTTTAGGCCATCAGATGCATTTTGTTATTCCAGAAGGACCTAAGGAGGGCAGACTAGTATCTGATGACTGTTTGCTTAAACAGACCATTAGATAAGTGTACAGACTGAAATCTGTCCCAGCACCTTTCAGAATCACTGCTCATTCAACTAGGTCCATTAGTACTTCATGGGTCTTGAAGAACCAAGATACTGTCGACCATTTGTGCAAAGCAGCAACTTGGTCATCTGTTCACATGTTCAAAAACGTAACGTTTCTGCATCTCAAGAGGCCATTGTTCACTAGTTTTCTTTTCCTCCTGCTAATATTGAGACATCCCCATGATCCCTACATCCCTCAATGATGATAGAGAATAGAGGATTTTTTACTTACCGATAAATCCTTTTATCCCACCCACAGAAGATTAATTGGCTGAGGATGCCCTGCCGTTCTTGGTGGCTCTGCTTTAGTGTCTATGCCCTTCCTGACTTTGCTAAAGGAAAACTAATGGTAAAGCTGCAGAGGGAGGGGATAACCACCAGGTAGTGGGAGGAGTTTTGATGAGAATGCCCTGCCTCCTGAAGGCACACTCCAAACCCCATGGTCCCTGTAACCCTCAATGGACTAAGAGAAACCTCTGTTTAATTCTTTGAGTGTCAGAGATATCCAACGCATTCATAACCAGCCCATGTGGTCAGTTGAGTTTGTTAAATTCAGGAGGTAGTACTTTTTGTTTTAGTTAGGAATTAGGAAGTTTATAGATTCAGTATGTTGTATTAATGTGTTTGGTTGCTTGGATATGTCGAACTAATTATGATGAAGGTATCCAAGGGGTTAAAACAAGAGAACCAATCAGGTTGAATATCTTCACATAAATAGATAAATGACAATATTAAATAATTTTGAGAACTTTACACTATATTAGGTATTGACACCCTACTTCACAGTAAAGAATTGATAAAATAATAAATCCCGCATATTTGTGCAAAAATATATATAATTTATTAAAGTACAATATAATATATATATATATATATATATATATATATATATATATATAAAAAGCGTAAGCAACAATTAAATAAATGAGTGATCAGCAATTACAATAGATATACAGTAACTCAAACCAAAATTTTCACCATTAGGATTACCTGCAATAAAAGGGCTAACCACACCTAGGTATATTAAGAGGTATTAGATAACAATAATTGCACTCAGCAGCATAGAAAGGGATAATTGATCCTTACATTTAATAAAATACAGTTGGCAGCAGTGTATATGAATACCTTATGCCCCAGAAACTGTGTAAACTATACTAATTGAGGTTTAAGGTATATTGTTAGGTGAATTCGCTTTAATATTAAGCCAGGTCCTCTGACAATTTTCCTTATACCAAATATAATAACCAAATTTTAGAGACTAACTGGAATAGAATTACAGATGTAGATCACTATAATTTAATTATCTACTGATTACAAATATTGCAAACCTTCTGAATAAAACATATAAATTGCAATTAATATAGTCAATAATAGATTATACCAAGAATATACTTAGAATAAATCCAATAATATATGTCTAGACAGTATATAAAACTTTGTGCAACATATATCACAAATATGACTAAAGCAATATTATGTAAAACGTATAGGCACTTCAAGGGTTAATCCACTTATTAAGATAGGGTGCCCCACTCAAGATAGCAGCTTCTTTTGTCTAGTGAAAGTTTAAAAGAAACTTTCACTTTACAAAAGTTTGGCCTAGTACACACACACAAAGAACTCCAAAGAAACCACAAATAAATAGACAAATAGAGGTTAAAGGGTTAATAAATGAATTCAAAGAATTCCCCAGATGAAATATTAGCTATTATAATCTTTCCAGAAACACAATATTCTAGAAACAACAGAATTATATTAACTAATATATATAAACCACTCTATTTAACTATATTACCTTTATCTGGCAAAATATAACAATCCTATATAATAATTCGCTAAAATGTGCGTAATGCGCAGTAGAGACTGCCTCTGCCGTGGCTGATACAGAGCGGGGCACTCCGAAGGAGCAGCAGTCTCTGCTGTGCATGGCTACCCCGTGTCTGGCTGCCAGTGGCACTGTGGCCCGTGTAACTAGTTTACCAATAAATGAATAAATAAATTCTGCTTAATTCCAGAAATTCTTATAGCTAATATAGCTTATTATAATTAATCACAAATAGTTGGCCAGTCCAATTAAGACAAATTATAATAAAAATTAGGTTTCTTGAAATTTAGAAGAAATATATATTTGATTATGAACTTTTGCATATTTTAAATAAAGAAAATATATAGTTACCAGTCCACTAAGTGTTTCTTTGTATCTCTCAGCTAGGTACGCAGAACAGGAATTGAAGAGCCAGGAACCCAGAGAAAAGCCCAGCTAAGACTCAAGAGGAAAAAGCCCCTTTTCTCTCTAAACTTTACTTTTTAAAGTCAAAGATTTTCTTATCAAACTCTGCTCTGATTGGTTAAAGAATCATAGCAGCATACAGTGATGTCACCATATTATTATCATAAATTTTGGGAATTTCTCAAAACACTGGTAAAAAACGCTATTTACGTCCACAAGCTGTCCCTCTCTCTCCACGTTAAAATTTTACATATGGCATCTGTGTGATCTGTAGTGATATGTCAAGAGTTCATCACATTTCATGTACCTGTCATCCCTGGAATCTGTACTCCCAGTCTTTTATACAAGTTATGACCCAAAATCCCAGATGACGTTATCTTCCCCCTAGTATCATTGTCTGGATTTTAGCCATAATTTACGATAAAATCAGTCACCCATTTTCACTCCCTTGATGGAAAGAGGCTCCCTTTGTCTGGAAGAATAAGCTAATTTAAACACATTTTAAACAGACTTTCAAACAATTCTTTTTAAAATTAACTCTCTACTGTCCACCAGGACAAAGTCTCTGACAGATATGAGTCATTCACTTAAAATCCTGGGGAAAAAGTAAAATTCCAGTCTTTGGAGATTGTAATGTCAGTGACCTGGATGAAGCTCTGTATGTGTGAAACATACATGTCTCAGGCAAGTCAAGTTGGTGGCAGATGGAAGTGAAGTAACGTGATAAGGAAACACTTATGTGCTTTAAAACCTCCATCTCTTCCGTGTAAGAACACCCACTGAAGACATTGACACACAGTGGTGAGTAAAGTGGAGGTTCAATAGTTTACTGCACTCTTCCTCTGCTGGAGGTGGAATGGGTGAACATCAGAGGAGGTGATAGCTCAGTTGGTTAATGCACAAGCTGTAGCATCTGTTCAAATGTTAGTTACAGGTTCTAGTCCTGGCAATGTCAACCCAGTCTTTCACCCTTCTGAAGTAGATAACATGAGTACACAGGACATACTTAAAAATGAGACCTTCTCAATATATAATTCCTGGTAAAATATTTTAATTCATTCAGTTTTATATTCTAGCTGCTAAGTACAGTGTACCATTGATATCACATACACTATAAAAACAAAAAGAGCAAAAGAAGCAGATCTAAAAGTAAAGTTTTATTAAATATTTTTCCCACACAAGAAAAATAATGCAATTACCGATAGGGTTCAGTGAAAAAGTAAAAAAAAAAAAAAAAAATTCTGCTGGAATTTTCATGGATAATTATCAGTTTCTCGCATTTCCAGTGAAAATTTGTGCCATAGAAATTACATAAAATTTCTGCCTTTTCACCAATGCAAATAACTTTATTACAAGAAGTTTTATCATTTTTCTCCTAAGATTTCTATGTTGCAATATCTCCCGCCTCAGTATTACTAATACTACTGCTGCTGATGGCTGAAGTGGAGAAAGCAACAGCTGAAAGTAAAAGTTGTAAGCAGGAGAGTCCTACAGCAACCTATGCCTTGAAAATATTGTTAGCAGGCAGAGTGCCTTTTTTTTTTTTCTTTGCCTACGACACTAACCACCAGCTTGTACACCTGGCATAGGCATCCTTGAAAAATAACTATGGGTTAACAAGTTTGCTATTCCACGGGATTACTTTGGTTTATTTTTGTGCATGTTTTGACTCCTTTCTAAGAACTTTGTAAATGTGAGATGGCAGTATATAGTGGAAGAACTGTGTAACTTTATATCTGTAACAACATGACATGGTGGTGGTAGCAGCAGCAGGTGTGGGCACTCTACAGTGTTTTGTTTTTAATCTCTTCCAACAAACTTTGCCATACTCCATGTTTACAGGACAGTAGCAGGAATCATGGGAGTTAGTGTAAATGAATGAACTCTTGGCATACTCTGGACACATCTTCAGCACTACTATTAAGTGCCCCATAGCTCTGGGGATGTTTAGAAACACTTCGATGCTGCTAGTAGTGAGTGGTACCTCTGACATCATGATGGTGTGTCTCCCAGTCAAACCAGTGGTTGTGCTTCAGGTGCTATCTCAATGAAGATGTTATGATGTCCTTCTGAAAGGTGAATTTTCTCCCAAATATCACTTTTTTAGTAGTCTGAAGCAGGTTCCCTTGCAGTATTTCCCTATATTTTGATCCATTCAGTCTTCTTTCAAGTTTAACAATATGACCAGTCCCTGCTGGTGAGAAGCATCCCCACAGAATAATGCTGCCACCATCATGCATCACTGTAGGGATGGTACTTATAAAATATACTAAAGGACCTACTTGTTGGTATGTGTAATAATCCCCCTTGAATCACAATTCACTTAAAGGGATAGTAATGTTTCAAAATAAAAGCAGCTCCAGTTAATCTTCATAGTATTTGGGCCATGGAGAGTGATATTTCAGTACTGTCAGAGTTGTAGTTCAAGAGTAATGAATGATAAAGTATCCCCCTCCTGCCCCTTTTACTGATGTAACACTGCTCACCTCAGAACAGCAAGACTATCTGGATGGATCGCAGAGAGGGACAATCTTCACTGAGCATAAGGAAAAAACCTGTCAAGGGTGGAGCAGGGTTTTCCTTATGCTCACAGTAAGAAGATTGTCCCAGGACCAGATTCCACATCTGAGGGGAGGTGGATTACACTAGGTAAAAGGGAGGGAGTGGGATACTTTTTCATTCAATTACTCTTGAACTACTACTCTGACAGTATTTAAATAACACTCTCCATGGCCCAAATATTATGAAGATTAATTGGAGCTGCTTTTATTTTGAAATATTGCTATACCTTTAACTCATTGTTCTGCAATACATTGTGTACCTCTCTGGCAATCAAAGGGTTAAATAGAAGCACAATATAAGCAATCATCATAAAAAAGATCTTCTATATGTACAAAATGTATTACTTGTATAAATGTTATGTGGAAATATACATGATTAAATCACACATCAGATTTAATGTTGGGTTGAGTCTTCATTATTATGTAGAATAATATAACTATAGCTGACCTAACAACAAAACACAGTTGGGATAGTTGCACAGAGAACAAAATTCCTGTACTTCCTGCTAGTCATGTTGTCAGCGAATGTTAAGGTTAATGGAAAATTACCAATACTTTTTAAATTCAGACTATCTGAACCCTGAAGTATATGCCAATTAAAATATGTACTATGCGACACTAATACAATAACTGCAAGCAAAACATAGAATTGGAAAGCGGATAAAAGCTAATTGGTCCAGTAAGACTGCTGTAAGAAATGTCTTTTTTTTTGTTTGAGCGGTTTGAAATAATCCATCAAGAAACTGTATAGTAACTAGCAGAAACTCCACTTTACATTCATTATATATGACCTGCCTGTACTAAAGTGGCTGTAATTAGGGTTACAAAGAAACTGGAGACAAGACATATTATTTTGGAAATATGACAACCCATAACATCAAATGAGGTGGTTCACTTGCCTTTCTGTTCCTGGGCTAGTATGTAGAAATTGGTGCCATCACAAAATATGTACACATTTCTTTTTATGTTTCCAACACTACAAAGGAACTAATGTTTAGATGCATATCCCCAAGATTCTAGGAGACATGGTGCCAAGATATGAGCTCCATAACAGCTCTGCCCTGCCTCAGTTTACTGACTTGGATTGCCCCTGGTGCTTACCGGGGTGGGGGAGAGGAACATCTCTGAAGTCCCTGCACATGAACACCATGACTCCAGTAGGCATCAAAGGTGGGGTTAAAAAGATACCTCAATAGAGGACTGGGGAAGCATCTGTACATTTTCCTGGAAGCCTCTTACTGCTATACAGTTTTGTAGAGTCTACTTTTGATTTTGCCCGTAATGTCTTTCCTTTGCAGCCAAGTGTCAATATGTGGTCAGCCAACCAACTGCCAAGAAGAATGGGCCAAAATCACTCCTACCCTGTGCAAAGCAGGTCCATACTTACCCCAAAATAATTAAAGTTGTTTTGCAGCAAATGGTGGATCTAACAAATATTAATGGGTGAGGCTGAATACTTATGCTAGCAATATATTTGTGTTCCTATTTTTCTTTAAAATATGTCTTGACATAAAATCAATAACTGAGTCTGAGTTTGTGTTATAAAATATGCTCATTATGAAACACAAACTTTAAAAAAATTTTTAGTCTTTCAGAAATGGTTGGGGCTGGATTTATATCCCAGGTGCCCCTCAGCAAGGCACCCTGGGGTCCCTTAGGTCTGCCAATGGCCACACATCAACTCCTCACATGACCCTACCCACAGCTCCGTCTACTGTTCCCTGGCACAGAAAATACCCTTAGCCTATAACACACAATCACAAAAAAAACACACGTAACCCCTTGATTGCTAGACAGATCAACACATTGTTTTGGTGATCTCTCTAGCATCTAAGGTGTTAAATAATTGTCAGTAAAATGGACTATAAACTAGTGCAACCTTCTTTACTATGTGTTGGAGACATCTCTAGCATCCAAGTGATAAATAATAGCCAGTACAAGTGTATATAAACTGGTGCATGGACAATGAGATTTCACTGCCCACATCCACAACTAAGAATATGGTTGTGGCTAGCACAGCAGAGGCTCTGCTCAAAATCTTGAGCTCCAAGCAGTTCCCTACTCTGTCTAATGGGATGTTCAGCCCTGGAGGTGGTAGGAAGTAATGCAGTGAATGACATATATCTTCCCTAGGGCTGACACTGTTTTTTCTTCCAAAAGAGACTGTTTCAAGTGCTGTGGTGCAGCTTGTAACATTTTTTGGAAATTAATCTCATTTTTTTTAATTTTCAATGGAAAGCATAATAGTGCCCTTAATATCTATTTTAGACAATAAATGGGTTCCAATTAAATAGAATCTAGTAGAACTTATATACAGGGGAAGATGAAAATGAAAGCAGAAGGAACTATGACAGATGTAAGTGGTGTTTGCAGATGAAAAATGCTTTTGAGTATAAACAACGTTAACCAGGAGAGAACCAGATTAGTCCTAGGAAGGATCATAAATATATTACTGCTATGGGCTCACTCAGACTGCTAATAGTACTGTAGCAGCTTCTCCTATGTTCCACCTTCAATCCGGAAGCAGGAGATGGCAATGACCACTAGCCCACATGAGCACCAGCTAGTAATACTGGCTGGCACTCACCTGGGTACACACTTCCTTGGAGATTGTGATGGCATTGCAAGTTGCATAGGCTGTCATGCAGACCCTCCTTAATTGTGTTAACACAGTAAAGAAAGGAGAAAGTCACTTATGTTAATGGCACCATAAAATATCACAGGACCTTTCACAATTGGCAACATCACCAACATAACATTGGTGTGTTGTTATCACCCATGTGAAAGGGGCCTTTTAGTAAACTGTGTCCTAGGAAGAACTGAGCACTTTTTTACAGACTGAGGAGAAGGTGATGGATAAAAATGTATGAATTCTCCTAGTCGTCTTCATTTATCCATGTTTTAAGGACAGCTACCATCAAATAGTATCCCTATCATCTGATCTGCACCCCTGGGAGACAATCTGCCAATTAAGTCAGAGAGAAGACCTAGTAAAACATGATAACTTGTTATGGAGACTGCTGGACTCCACATTTATTACTCTTACCCATATGAACTGAGAGGTTCCATATGAATGTATTTGGTACACATAAGGCCAAAAGCACAAAGTAAAAGGAAAGCAATTTCAGAACAAACCTGCTGCACCACAGGGCAGAGATTCAAATTTCCATTGGTTTCAGTAGGGCTTCAAAATGTAATGAACACTTCCCTAACATTTATGAACTTAAAAGCCCAATTTAAATCAATGAGGTTCTGGATTTTATTTTCTACTAATTGACTTTTTATTAATGATTTTTACCATGATATCCATAGTATCACCCAGGAGTGAAATGAGACATATATAGGTATGCCATAATACAAAACACATACGTGCAGGACCAGTAAATATATATCATTGTAGCTTTTAGATGTGATCAATACTGGGACACATGAGTATTCATAAAAACACATCCATAAAAACAGCCAAACAAAAAAAAAGGGAAGGGGGCAAGATGTTGTGGGAAGGGAGAAGGATATGGGAGAGAGAAAAAGTAGGGAAAGAGAAGGAGAGGTAGTAGTGGAGTCAAGAAAAGGATAGTGTTTGTGATATAGGTGGGCAATGTCAACTGAATCCCAGAAGAATTTCCATATGTCCCAAACCTCTTTGTGTTTATAGAATGTATGATAGAGTAGAGCTGTAAATCAGTTCAACTGTTCAATCTGGGTGATTGGAGTGATAAGATCAAGAGATGAGGTCATCATTGATTTCCATAATCTAGCTATCAAGCACTTTGCAGCTGTTAGAATATGGGAGATAAGTTTAGCTAGGGGTTGCAAAAACAGTTTGTGGTCCAAGGGAGCTCCTAGCACTAGGATAACAAGATTTAAAGGTAAGGTGATTGAGATTATTTCTCAGATGACAATAACTGTTTTTCCCCCGAACTGTTGAATGTATGGATAGGCCCACCAGATGTGTATTAGATCACCTTTTCAACCACACCTCCTCCAACAGATGTTAGGGGAAGAAGGATAGATGGATTGTAGCTTGGCTGGGGTATAGTACCATTTGAGGAGGATTTTATAGATATTCTCATTGGTAATGGTGCAGATTGACATCTACGCAGCCTTAGCCCAAATGGAGGATCACGTTTCCCTGAATCTCCAGACCAAGATCTCTCTCTCATACTGTCATGTATTTTTGTTTAAGGGGTATGTTAGGGGATATTATTAGAGCATACAGTCTAGAAGCTAAATTCTGGTGAGGATTTGGGTTTGGAATTTTTTATTTTCTCTGATGCCCTAAATTTGCACCTCTTTTACTTTGTCTATATTCCCCATAGTTTGAGTTAGTGTCGGAGAGATAGCGGCAGAGTAGAAAAAGAGGGAGACTGAAGGAGGGGAAAGAAGAAGTTGGAAATGGTGGGAGAGAGAGCCTAAGCCAGACAGTGCTCATTTAAATTTAAGATTCCTATCATTACAAATAGTTTAAAAGTTGGGAAAGCTGAATTTCCGCATCTCACTAAAGTTTCAACATGCTGCAGGTCTCTCCTTCAACACTGATGAATTTAAAGCCTCTGTTACCTCTCTTGGTTTCTATCTTGCCACTCCCCACGAAACGACATGCTTCTCATTCCTTTCCCGCAACTTTACAAATCTACAAGTTATTTCAAAAGCTTTTTTATATAGTGTAGGTCTGCCCTAGCCTCACCTTACACAAAAAGTTGTTGAAATAACATTAAATGAACTGCTTCTTAGTAGGGAAGCAGTGAGTGATGTCACTTGAGTAGGCGAATTACAAGGCTCTTAGCTTTCCCTCAGTCTCCCAAACCTTCTGTCTTCTCTTGGAAGTCCTAGCAGCTGATATCCCCAACTAGTAGGTATTATATTTAAATAAATAAAAAAAGATTTGGGTAATAACATTTGTATAATATTAAAGAAAACTACCTGTTCTACTATCAGAGCCATATTTACATGTCAGGTACCTGCAAAAGGAAGATCACTCCACACACAGGTAGTTCTTGAATATAGATTATGTATTCATTCACCAACATAGCATAATGGTTTGGGGGCAACTCTTTCATCATGTCTCCACAGAAACATTTTGTTATAATGGGGAATAATCTTGTAAACTGTATTCAAGAACCTTAGATGTGTGCAGTGATATTTCTTACAAGTGTTCACCAGTGACCAACGGTAACACAAAAAGCATGGCGTACAGAGGACATAAAGTTTTATTACATATCAGGGACCCATAGGTAAGGCGCTCTTAGCACCATTATTCTCACCCATGGTCACACCATTACTCATCACATGGTCCCACAGCTGCCCTCCCCCTGGTGCTAGACACAGAAAATACCCTTCTTCCCTATAACATTCAATGCAAAAAAAACCTCTTAAGCCGTTGGTTGCTATAGAGGTCTCAGATGCACTGTGAAACAAATGGTTAAATAATTGCCAGTAAATTGGTATAATCAATAAATAAACTTTGCACCATAAACCAAGAGAGAGGAGTCTGGTGCAGAAGTGTTGAGTGTGTGCTGACAACACCCACAATTCAGAATGTCGGTGTACCTGTCAACATTTGGAGCTCCCTGGTGCATCTTACTCTCCCTAATGGCAAATCCTGCCATTACAAGTATGAAAACTTGAGGGGAGATGTAGAGAGGAATATTTTTGACTGACAGCAGTCAAACTCTTTAATACTTTACAGTCCAATACACTGTAAAGTATTAAAGAGTATGACTGCATTCAGTCAGACTCTTTAATACACATGAGTCTAGGAGTTAATTAACTTTTAAAAATAACCCTCCCCTTTCCCTGACACCAGCCATTTCCCTTGTTAAAGGGATAGTAATACTTTGTTTTATTTTGTTGTGTAGGCATTAAAGAAACATGAAGAACGATATAAGTCTCTTCTCTCAAACCGTTATGGTTTGAGAGATATTCACAAGCAAAGTTTCCCCTCCCGCCCCTTTTACCTAGTGTAAGCCATCTCTTCTCAGATGTAGAATACAGTCTATAGACCAGAGATAACAGAAGGGGACAATCTTCTTCCTATGAGAACAATGAAAGCCCTGCCCCCCTTGACAAGTTTTTCAGGTTTTTCCCTTATCTTAAGTGAAGATTGTGCCTCTTCAGTCTACCTGGGCACCTCCCTTCTGATCTGGCTGAACAGTGTTACATCAGTAAAAGGGGTGGGAGGGGGATACTTTGTCATTGAATTACTCTTGAACTACAACTCTGACAGAATTGAAATAACACTCTCCAAAGTCCAAATACTATGATGATTAATTAGAGCTGCTTTTATTATGAAACATTACTATCCCTTTAAGGCCAACATGATTGAGCTGTTGCCATGGCAATTCGCCTGGTAGATCACTCACTCAGAAATACTTATCTCTGTGTGAGTTGTTCTAGTGCCTCCTGTTCTGACTGAGCTTTAGTCATTGTACTGGGGGCATTAAAACCCCTCACATAGAAACAGGACACTAATGTCCCATTAAAAAAAATCTCCTACTTTTGTAGATGTTAGAATTTGTCACATGTAGTTTATTTTTTTATCTCTCAAACCGCTATGGTTTTGAAAGATATTCGCACTGAAAGTTCCCTCCTCCCTCCCCTTCTCCTGACATCAGCGTCTAGCTGACAGCAGGAGATCTCGGTCCGGGGACCAGCCGACGGCTCTGCAGCAGAGCCAAAATCACGTTATTTCAAAAGAATTACTTAATTGGAAAGATCTACAAAGTGTGCCTGGTTTGCAAGCACACTTTGTAGACCATTCCAATTAAGTAATTTTCTTTAAATAATGTGATTTCGCCTCTGCTGAAGAGCCTCCTCGAGTTGCACGACTCAAATCTCCTGCTGTCAGCTTTACATCTGACGTCAGAATGAGGGGAGAGGGCAATTGAGAATATCTCTCAAACCATAGTGGTTTGAGAGGTAGGGTTTGTGGCACATAGCTTATTTTTTTAACATCTACAAGAGTAGAATAATTTTTTGGGACATTACTGTCCCTTTAAAGTTACCCCCAAATGATTATGCACATAGCAATAAGCATATCCATACTAGTATTATCTGGAATAAGTCCAGCATTATTGACAAATCCAACGGATTCTGAGACGGACAGGCAAGCCGTTTGCTGTAGAGGCATCTGTGAGCCTGTGCTGTCAGTCCCTTCGTAAACCTTAAGGTAAAATGCAACACCACCTAGAGGAGACCGGGACGGACAGCACAGATGCGCAGATGTTTCTTTGGCAACATGTCTGCACTGATGCCTACCTGACTGTCTCAGAACGAGATGGATTTGTCAATAACGCTGGACTTATTCCGGATAATACTAGTATGCATATGCTTTTCATTATGTGCATAATTCTTTGGGGGTAACTTTAATTTGGGTGATAGTTCCACTTAAAGGTTGTTTACATTGCAATAAGACACTACTATCTCTTTAACATCAGTGTTTCTTTAAATGAAATCTTTCACAGCTGCTAGTGCATATAACTCCCAGGTGCCCCTCTTTGAGAGCCAAATTCCTCTGTCCTCCTTTTCTACCCATCTGCCCTCTTTTTAGGACATCATAATCTTTACTGTGTATATGTACGTCACATTGATTTCCTCTCTTATTCTGTGGTGCCTATGCACTAAGATTTCTCAGGTGGAAGAGATCTTAGTGCATATGCTTCACAGAAAAACATAGGAGAACTTGTCTCCTGTTTATCAACTCTTTATCACACCTTTGTGCATAACCCCCAGAAATAACTTAACATTTCTTGGTGGTGCCCCACTCACCAGACACACCTCCAGCAACAACAAACAAAAGTTTCTTTCTTCAGTCATTTGAAATGTTGGGAGGTATGCTAATACACAAAAGAAAAATACATTTCTTTTAACGTATTGCAACCTCTTAGGTGGGTGCATCTCTAACAAAAGCATAACAGTAACTTGACTTTCATTAAGCAAATTGCACTCTAATAAACTGAGTTTTAACATATCCTCCTTTTTAATATAATAAAATGCTAGAATGTTTGTCCGATGCAGTCATGTGCAGTAGAGACTGCCCGAATGCATAGAATGCCGGGAGTTCTGTGCTGGGAGCATTCTGTGCTTTCGGGCAGTCTCTACAGAGCATGAATGCATCGCGTGCACCACAAGTGAGGCGGCGGCAGTATGCAGAGCAGGACCAGCCTCTTAACCCTTTGACTGCTCAAAGGGTTAACAT
Organism: Rhinophrynus dorsalis; assembly: GCA_037306005.1. Taxonomy (NCBI): domain Eukaryota; kingdom Metazoa; phylum Chordata; class Amphibia; order Anura; family Rhinophrynidae; genus Rhinophrynus; species Rhinophrynus dorsalis. The sequence goes on along the minus strand of CM074720.1, from coordinate 257,882,965 downwards.
CACCCGAACCTTGGCATGTGTACATGGGCTTTTACATTAGTTAGTAATATGTGTGTCCACTGTAACTGTATTTGCATAAATACTGTTATTCTTTCTAAGGGAGCTATGACTGTTGCTTAGCTGAGCTATTGCATAACAGCAATTACCTTTTTTTCTTTAATAAAAAAGAGAGTGCACATTTTATTAGGTAAGGAATTGAAAAGCTGCAATTTCGCTTTTATTCCGTAATGAGTTTTCTTTTTACATGTTAAGACCCTGTTATAAAACTCCTGCAGTGAATAAACTGTAAACTGTTACTCTCTAGTGTGATACCTAATATACTCTTGTACTTTTTTGAAGATTATATTTTGTATTAAGTTGCCATACTCTATCTGGGCATGGCGACCTAGCAATTTATTAACTTAGCAGGTGACCATGGGTCAGTCCCTTTCTGTTTACAGCTCTGGAAGCAAATTATTTTCTATCACCATGAAATATCTGATTCAAAGGGATTAGTCATTTGCCATACCTCCATTAGGAGTTGATGATGATTGTTCTTATCAGCTGATCAGTGAATTCTTATTTAGATGCAGAAAGTTATGTGTTAATAGCACTGTAATAGATCTGAGTGTATTTTCAATACACAAAGGTTCAGTGACTCATTTGTTGGAAACAGGATTACAAAACACAAAGTTCACAGCTACCTGAAAGTGGAAACAGAGCAGTTGTAAACACTATTTTTTACTGGAGATTAAAGTGTAAGGCAGAGAACAGATAGATTACTTTGGCCTGTATTCAGGAAGCTAAAGAAGGGAAATTCTAAAGTAAGTACCATAGTGGACAAAATTAAACGTTCTGTTGATTTAAATGGGTTGTTTAACCCCCTGAATTCTGGAGAAGAATTCAAAGCAATTCATCGGAGATCTCTTTACTAGTATTCAAGTGGTTTACTGTCACCTTTAACCCTTTGAGTGTGACTCAAAGGGTTGTTAATAGGAATTTTGAGAATGTTTATAGATCCCCTACATATAGTACAGTTGGCTTTCCCCAGAATATGGTCCTTTTAAACTGTCCCTTTGAAACACAGTGTTCCCTATTTTCAATAGTTATGCTATCCTTTTACTTAAAGGGATAGTAATACTTAAAATGTAAAAAAATATATGTTGTAGGGTTAATCACCCTGAGTAAAACAAGGGTACTACCACTGCTGAGAGATATTTTATTAAACAATTCTAACAGCTCAATCTTGAATTTTTTAGGTGCAATATCACAGTGGCCTGAAAATGTACAGTGGCGCTGTTGCTACACCATCCTATGGACTGCTATGGTCTGTAGATCATAAATCTCCATAGGATGGTGTAGCAACAGCGCCACTAAATTTTCAGGCCACTGTGATACTGCACTTAAAAAATTCAAGTTTGAGCTGTTAGAATTGTTTAATAAATATCTCTCAGCAGTGGGAGTACCCTTGTTTTACTCAGGGATATAAACTCTACAACATATATTTTTTTACATCTTAAGTATTACTATCCCTTTAAAGGGAAAGTGCCATCTTATACATTTGTGTTTTTTTTAAATATATAGTTTATTAGCAAATGCTGCACGGCGTTGCACATGGGCTCTGGTGCTCCGTCTTTGTTTTCGGTGTACGTCAGGGAAGTGCTGCATCTCGATGGCAGTGAATCTCTCTGCCGTGATTTTGACTAAAGTATATATATCTATATCTATAGATGGATATAGATATAAATACTGACTATCTCTGAATTAAAGCTGAACTACCAACTTCAATAACTCTCCATCTGGCGACTAGCAGCTTAGTAGCGCTAGACTCCAGTATTATTACATTATTCAAAAGAAATATGCATTCTTACAGGGCTGACAGCAGCACGGAGCACAGACATCTTGCCATAGTGACATTTTAGCACCGGGGCAGTCTCTCAATCTCCGGGTGGGCAAAACTCTGCCCACTTGTTCTCCATCCCGCACAGGTTCCTCCCACTCCCCACCCTCTTACCCACATTCCACATATATTTGACCCCTTTTTTTTTTAAAAAAAGTTCCACCCCCCCCTCGCGACTAAGCCCCGCCCCTTTTATGACATGAATCGCGTCATTTCACTCCCCTTTCGGCGCTGGCAGGACTGTCCTCCGGGTAGCCCTGCCTGTTAAGTTCCCAGGTATGACTATCAGTGAGCTGGACAAGGGTCCATGCTAGTTAATGGCCTGGGGGTCCCGCATTACAAGGGTAAATAGATCAATCCCAATTTTAATAAAGTTGTGACCTCTTTATTCACACCATATACTGTTGTAAGTGTGATTATTTTGTGTCTGTGTTTTATTGCGGGTAAGGTTGTTGGGGGGTGATGTGTTGGTGCTGGGGGAAAAAGGTTATTACAGCTCAAAGTCGAATTTTTAGGTGCAATATCACAGCGACCTGAAATTGTATAGTGGCGCTGTTTCTACACCATCCTATGGAGATTTATGGTACTGAGACCAGAGCTGTCCATAGGATGTTGTAACAACAGCACCACTGTACAATTTCAGGCCACTGTGATATTTCATCTAAAAAAATTCAAATTTGAGCTGTAATAACTTTTGAATAAAACACCTTTCAGCAGTGGGAGTACTCTTGTTTTACTGAGGGGGATAAACCCTACAACACATATTTTTACATTTTAAGTATTACTATCCCTTACAAACTCACAGCTAGTGTCTAAAAATTATCTTTGGTTCCCAAGTTTAAAATAATGTCATTCCTTCATGCTTTATCTGCTCTCTAAGAAATTACTGCAGTATTCCTGACCACTGGAAATTCTCAAAAGCAGGACCCATCTGATCCTTTTGTATTCTACCTTCTATACTGTCTTATTTCTCTGTAGGTCTTTTTCCTATTGTACAGTACTGCAGAATAAGTTAGTGCTTTTTAAATTAAGTATAATAATACTCTCCTGACTAATTTGCTGTAAGATGAGAATTTACAATACAGTTTTACAATTTATATTTTCTGTATTTTGCTGTTTTCTATTTACATCTAGCCCATTTACTGCTTTTATTAAGTATAAAATAAATTTTATCCATAAAGGAAAAATATCATCCTGAGATGTGTTATGTACAAAGGTGCCCTGAATGTATGATGCAGCATACCATGGTACTTGCTTTCTATAGACACAAACTAGGCTGGATGCAATAGGACGATAACAGGAGAGAGTGTCCTTGTCTCTCTTCTCTTTCAGTTAGAGATGAAATATGAACACACACTAAGCTTACTCCTGCAACATGACTGCTAGATAACCATTACAGAAAGGGAGGTGGTTTGAGGAAATAAAAAATGCATTAGTATTCTAAGCTCCACATGAGAAATTGGACTCTTCATTCTAATGTTGACTGTCTTGGGAAGGTATTTACTGTTGTTTACTACTGCACTATTGTTAGTCGACACCTTGGACATAAATACAAAAGAAAAATCCTGTCTTTTTTTACGTTTAGGTCCTACAGAGCTGACCATAAAATCTTTTACATATTACTCATTAAAGTTCCACTGATCATAGATTCTAAATATATGCCTGATTGCTTTAACCAGAGTTGTGCACAAGGAACCCTTTGCTTGGTGCAACCTAGAGATCTCATTGCTTTAACACACACAAGACAAGCAGAACTTCTCTTATACCTTTCTGTGATTAAGATTCATACTCATCATTACCCTCCACTCCCTTTTACCCCACCAAAAACATTAAGAAACACCCCTTTACCTGTTACCACCCTTTTTTTAATAAACACACAGACAACAGAAGTATAGAGGCACATTTTGATGTCACAGCTTTTATTAATTTGGTTATAGACCTATTTAAAGGAAGCCCCTTCCACCCTTCTTCATGGTGCCCCCAGGGTCCCTACCAATTCCACCTTGGATCAAGCCTACACCTAGCTCCACTCTATCTTATGTAACAAGTGAGCCTTTCAGGCAACAGGAATTTTTGTTTTCCTGTCTGGTATAAATGGCAGCCATTTAGATAAAAAAAGAGGCAGTTAATTGGTGCAGATCACATAGTAGCTAACATTAGACTCTATTACCCTGATAATTTCACTTTTCACTACAAGACCCAGAGATTTGTGTCAAACCCCTTTATCTCAGTGAGCCTTCCTTTAGTGTCATTAGTGGGTGTTTCATTATAGCTCCTCTTTAATTGTACCATTTAAAGAGGAGGTACGTCCAATTTGAAAAAATACTATTGGGGATATTATTCATGGCAAGTGCCCCCACATATCTAAAAAAAATTAGGGCTATATGTTCAAGAGAAAAGTGGAGGTGGTCTGGAGAAAACAATTTGCACTAAAAGAGAAAACTAAAGAATTGAGTTAAAGGAGGGATTTTAGCCCCTGAACAGTAGAGAGGTCTCCAATGATTTGAGAAACTCTGTACCCTAAAAAAATTCTAAAACAAAGTGCAGAGGAGGGCTACAAAACAAATAAGGGGAATGGAAAGTTTTAGTTATGAATAAAGGCTAGAAAAAGTAAACTTGCACACACTAGAGTAATGGCGTCTTTGAGAGGATATGACATTATATAAATATGTTCAGGGCCCATTCAAAGGGCTCTCCAAAGACCTGTTCATTAACAGAACAGTACAAAGGACAAGGGGCCACCCTCTTAGACTTGAGGAGATTTTGTCTACAACAGCGGAAGGGATTATTTACTGTAATGACAATTCAGGTATGGAATTCAGTGCCTGAAGAAGTGGTGCTATCTTTAAAAAGGGCCTGGATACTTATTTAAAAGAGCAGAGCAGGGCTAACGTTAGTATTGGGATTAATATTTATTAAGTGCTTGTTGATCAAAGGAGAAATCTGATTTCCATTTGGAATCAAGAAGGAATTGTTTTCCCCCATTCAAAGCAGTATTTGAAATTGCTGTATTGAGGGTTTTTTTTGCCGTCTTTTGGATCAACAATGGTAAACAGGAATAGGAAAAGGGTTGAACTTGATGGATGCAAGTGTTTTTTTTAACCTAAACTATTATGTAAAACACTTCCCCATATGCTAACTGTACCCCCAAACTGCCTATCCCAACATACTCTTAGTACCTAAACTACACTAACCCTAAACAAACTACCCTAACCTAACCTAACTGAAAATTAACCGGATAGATATATTTTTGCAAAGATGACATTTTAAACAGCAATATTGTAAATGTGCCATTTGACTCCTGTGACATTTTATTCTCTTTGTTTTGACACTCACCATTTCATAGTCACCATTGAAAAAAAATAATGTTTCAACCATTGCTGCCTGTTCTGCCCACTTCCTGTACTTTTTTAGGGCAAACCCAACCTTCTCTCCTCCTAATCCTGCCCACTCCTATTAATCCCCACCAACATTGTGACACAAATTGATTAATTTAGATACTGCTACCCCCCCCCAGCCCTTTTTGGCACTCATGCACTGGGTACAAGAGGGTATAACTGAAGGAGTCAACAAAAATCCTCAAATTCCCATTGACATACCTCCCAAATGTCCCTCTTTAGGAAGTATAATCCTTAATTGAGGCCCAAATCCCTCTGTCCCTCTTCCCTACCCTGGGACACCAGGATGTGTAGTGTGCTCCACGCAATACAACTCAATGTTTGTTTGAACCGCATTATATGTTTATAAATGAGTATGTGTAAAGTATGTGTAAATTAAATACTTCTAGTCTTGTTCAAAATCCTTTATTCAGTTAAAGCAGAACAGTCAATAGGTCCTGAACTCACCTGAACATTATCAGACAGTAATGCTCTGCCTACCAGTTTTGCCCTCAGTAATACTACCAAAAGCAACAGTGTCCCTCTTTGGCCATTTGAAATGTTGGGAGGTAAACATTGATTTAAATGGGGCTTTAAATCCCCTTGAAAGCTCAAGAGGTTGCCAATACATTGGGGATTATGCACTAAGGCATAATAAAGAGGTACTAACACCAAGATAACTTCTCCAATGACATTACTTCTCCAGTTTCTATGTGATTCTATAGAGTCTATGTACTAAGATCTCCAGCGTTGGAGGAATCTTAGTGCATTGGCTCCCTAAAATAACATAGGAATTGGAGAAGTCATCTCCACTTTATCAACTCTTTATCACACCTTAGTGCATAACTCCCAATGTGTAACTATTAGTAAGATTTTTACCTTGCTCCTTAATGAGTCCACCAACTCTGCTTTTGTATATGCAGGTGGTTCTTATATCCCCATACTGACAGCAGGACTTTAAACTGCTTTAAAACCTGATACTCTGACAAAATGCGGGTCCTAATTCCACATTGCTGCACTTTTGTCAGCTTAGCTCTCCCATGTTTCACTTGAATTTAGGTTATTCAGATTTTCCCTGTGCTGGAGATATTGCCACATGCCCCCTCATTTCAATTCCCTGCAGATTTTTCATCCATTCATCCATCCAACTAGCAATAAGGTTTTGTAACTGTTTTCTATTTTGTGTTTTATTATAGAACATCTGTGAAAAATCACCCTGGTTTTATGTATAAAAGACCTTGGTATTTTCATTTTATTTCCTCTGATGAAATGCAGGGATTGGCATGGAATATGGAATATGTATCATGGGATCACCCTCACGGTAATATTTATTGCCCTATTAAACTTTGGAAGTAGTAAACATTGTATAGCCTAACTATAGAAGGTTTTTTTTTTTTTTTGTATTCCTTTAACTTAATACCGTTGAGATATGCACACTACAATGACAGTGGTTATTTTACATTTTAATGCGTGTAGTGTCCTGAGGCTGCATGCATCTTGTGTCATATATATAAAAACCAAAGTGGAGCAATTGTGAGAGAAAAAACACTGCATCTTAGGGAATTTGGATAAATTTACACTGATTATAATGGCTTCCATTTAAATCATTGGTAATTTTTAACACGTACCCTATGGTGCAGATGGTTTACCGCACAAATGCTCCACTTTTTTCTTTCTACATATGATTCCTTGAACTTTCCTCTCTAAACCCCTACTTACATTCTAAGAGAACTACTTTCTTATTTCTATATCTCAACAATCTAAGTTCAGGAGTCCTGTAATGGTGTGTGCATACAGGCCTCTGTTCAGGCAATATAGCTTTCAGTACAAAATTCAATAATGTGCCCTGCCAATTTTTTGTGTGTGACAGGTTCAGTGGTTAAAATCTGCTCCCCAGCTGGCTGCAGCCAATCTACACACAATATTCATTCGTGGTACCCAGCACTGGTTGCCTCACTGCATTTTCATGGTTTTTCTGCCCCACTGTAGTAATAGCTGCTAACATATTATTTCACATGCTTTGAAAAGACAACTTGTTTTGTAAGTGATGTGGGAATTATGTGTTTTTAAAGTGGCTATGCAAGTTTGGCTCATAATGATCTTTATATAGCAATAAGCTGTAATAGTTGTTTAATTTTCTTATACAACGCGTGCTATGGTGAAATTTAAAGTTTTACAAATGAGCAGAGGCTTTACTTCCAGACAGACTGCAGGTACAACTCAGCCCCACAGCCTGTCACTCTTCGTTTGCTCCCCTTCCCCAGTAGCTCCTGGGTTCCAGTCTACTCCGATGATGGAGGATTTCTCAATGTAAGCTGGAGTGCTTTCGTTGGCTAGAGCTATAGCTTATCTAGATTTCAGTAAAGCATATGACACTGTCCCTCATAGAAGACTCATTAATAAACTGCAGTGTTTGGGTCTGGATGTAAAAAACAGTTAAATGGTTAAGGAAATGGCTGAGTGACAGGAGACAGAGGGCAGTAGTCAATGGAGAATATTCAGATGAAGGGAGTGTTACTAGTAGGGTACCTCAGAGATTTGTTTATTATTTTTATTAAAATAATGCATTTGGGATGTAAAAATCCAAAGGAAAAATATAGTATTAAAGGTACTGTGCTGTCAGAGACAGCAGAGGAAAGGGATTTGGTAGTCATTATTTCTAATGACTTGTTACAGGAAAAGAAATACCAGGATAGACTAAAGGATCTGAACATGTATAGCTTGGAGGAGAGAAGAGAGAGAGGGGATATGACAGAAACATTCAAATACATGAAGGGATTCAACAAAGTGCAGGACGGAAGTAAATTTCAAGGGAGTAAAAATGTTAGAACAAGAGGTCATAGTCTAAAACTAGAGGGACACCAGTTTAGACGTAATGTAAGAAAGTTTTACTTCACTGAGATGTTAGTAGATAAGTGAAGTAGCCTACCAACAGAAGTGGTAGAAGTTAATACAGTGACCGAATTTAAGCATGCATGGGATAGGCATAAGACTGTCCTGAATGTTTCTATGAATTGCTTTACCTTTAGATATCCTGGAGGTCATTTGTTTTCTGTGCAGCACTTTGTTACTGAAAGGTGCAAGAAGGAACAAAGAATAGGTAAGAACAACTTTATATAAATTCATATGTTTTCAACATATGTTTTTGTCGGGTCCGTGTGCTCCCTACCCGACAGGCCCTTCCACGACGGGTTGGTGGTGCTCCTCCTCGCGTCCCTGAATATGTCAGGCCAGCCCCCCACTTACACATTATGAAGCGTTGGCATGACCTACGTCATTGCGTCGCTGCTTCATGAGGAATCGTGACGTTACGGGTCTCCCCTATATAAACCCTGCTCACCGACGGCTCAGTTCTCAGTCTATTTGTGCTCTATTAAGTGTCTAGCTCCATAGCATTACCACTATCTTTGGCTTCTATATCACTGACATCTGGCTAAGTCTGACCATCTGTATATTTCACCTGCCCTGACCTCTGGCTATAGTCCAACCATCCAAGCTTTCTGCCTGCCCTGACTTCTGGCTCTGTCTGACCATTCCTGAATGCTGCCTGCATTGACCTCTGGCTCTGTCTGACCATTCCCAAATGCTGCCCGCACTGACCTCTGGCTTGTCTGACCATTCTTCTGGACTCTTCCCTTTGGTTCTGATTCTTCAGTTCTATACACTTGTTGGTCCTTATTGGGCTTGCATTTGGGCTCCACCTTATCAAAACAAGCTGAGCATTTGGGGCCTGCCCTCCGTACCTACCTCTCTGTCCCTCGTTTGTGACAAACTGTACCTGTTCAGTGTGACAGCTTTTGAGTTCAGTAAATGTTCATCGATTAAAAGTAGCACTCAAAGAGAAGGTTGGAGACCCCTTCACTAAAGGGATCTTATGCTATAGTGCATACCCTAAACCATAGTGAAGCTGCACTGGTGGATTCATATAGTCACCCCATTGACTCTCTCTCTCTCTCTCTCTCTCTCTCTCTCTCTCTCTCTCTCTCACTGTTGGTCTCAGTGGGGGGAGTTATGTACTAGACTCGTGGGTGTAAAGCCAGGATAAAACTCTTACAGCCTATCTACTAAGATGTGACAGTTGCTTTAACTTTATTCTGCTTTTGCCCCAGGACACAGTAATACATAACCAAACAAGGGGACTTCTTTCCCTTGAGCCTCCAGAGAGGGCTCATGTCCTGCTGACCAGGATGATATTAATGATGCGATTCACATCTTGAAGTGGTGGGGCTTATTTGGATTGGCGGGGATTACCATCCTTGTGTCATAAAGTCATTAGGAACTGAGCAGAACAGCGTGGGCAGAGTTTCAGAAGACACTCACCACTGCCAGAGAATCAGCCTCTGTCCCCAGAGATCCAGTAATTAATTCTAAATGGCAATCTCCTAGTTGTGACTAGCTGTAGAACAAGCAAATTACATTTCTTAATTTTCTGTGAGTATATCACATTTTTTAGCTTGAAGGTGTAAAACTCTTAGTATGCCTCATTGTGGTATGGGGTAATCCAGATATGAAGCTAAAAAATATGAATCTCCTAAGTAGTGATTAGTTTTTGTAATGACTCTTTTGCTTGTTCTCAGTTTTCGCACACTTTATAGCTCAAATATAACCATAAAACAAGCTATTTTTCTCTGTCTCCCAGTGACTCCTTATTTAGTTGTCTATCTACCTTCTGTCTATTTCCACTCTCAAACTACTTTCATTATACCCTTTTTCCAGTCTACGTCTGTCCCTCACATGTATCCGTTTACTTGCAGTTCATGGTAGTCTACGTAAAAGATATGGAGAATATGTCAGAATGCTGGAGGAATAAATGCACAAATACCACAGAAATGTCACACTTGAGAGTTTTTATTGAGCTTAGTATGAATGTATAAAATTCATGTGAATATTTCTATACATATTATCTACTGCAAATAACACACAAGAGCCCATTACTGCTTTTGTCTTCAATCATTTTTTATACCTCTCTCATTTTCCATTTCAATCTCAATCTTATGACTCAATAATATGATAGTTTTAGCAACTAAGAGATATTCAGAGCTGGCTGTGTTAACCCCTTTTATGTCTTCATAAGTATAACAATATTAATCGGGGTAAATACCCTGGATTAATCAGTTTTAACGTTTTTGTCTTTTTTGCTTCTCTCTTAATGGATGCAAGAGTAAACATAAATTAAGCAGCTGGAATTAACTGCAACCAATATTAATCTCCTGATAGCTAGAGAAATTACCAGTGCATTATTTTTGCAATGCATTGGACTGAAGTAGTTAAATGTACAATGCAAAAGAAAACATTTTAATAACTGGATCTAATGTCAAAGGAAGGTGTACAAAACAGATGAAGATCCCTGACAGACACATCTATCATTCTTTTTTTGTTTGTTTGTTTTTTAAACTTGCAGTTTTATTGAATATTTAAACTTGAGGGTACAGAAAAGAACAAGATGGAGTGGAGGACCAATACAGATGAGCTTCAGGGAGCAGCATCTGTAAAGCTGGGAATCACGGGCCTTCAGCTAGAGAGAGTAATATCTGAACAATGCACAACAGGTACTGTTGATCAGGGTTGTAAGTAAATCACCACATCTGTTACGAAGACACTAGTACAACAGAATCTGCTGGTCACACTGTGGCCAACAGACATACACACCTGAAGGAAGGGGGGGAGGACATCACCAAGTGGCCCTGTTCAGCAGCAAGAACATGCAGCATGATCAACGACATTTGATGGGCTACCCCAAGAGGACATGCCTTATAGAGGTTGGGGAAGTATTCAAGTTCTCTGGACAATGTGCTAAAGTAACTACTGAAAAAAATAGGAGAGGGAAGAGGGAGGAACGAGAGAGAGAGGGCATAAAAAAGAGGGGAAGACGGTAAATACAGTTGAGGCAGGCCGACATCCCCAGATACCCTGTTTACACAGGTGTATCGACCAGCCCTCTACTCCCCCACTAGAGGGTCAGAGTAATCGAGCCACTTCTCCCAGACTGCAGCAAACCTGGCTTGAGAGTCGGATAAATAAATAAATAAATAATTGTATTTAATATCTTAATAGTCTGATCCTCTGTATGATCCCACTCATAAACTGTCTAGAGATGGGGGAATTTAGTTGTTAATTGGCTTTGTATATGGCATATTTTCAGACGGTAGTTTTTTAAGCTAAGGATGGGAAAAATGAGGTCCTCCAGTTGTTGGCAGAATACAGCTAGCCAACTGCTGTGGGGAATGATGGGAGTTGTGGAGTTGCAACATCTGGAGAAGCTCACATTGCTCACCACTGTTATAAGCAAATGTATAATCATTCTGTTACGTCATAATGTTTTTCAATAAAGTAAATATTTTCTTTACCAAACTAATCAAATATATGATTTCATTTGCCATCCAAACCTTCATAGTCTGATTTCAAATAAAATGTAGTTAATTATTTTTGCTGCTCTTCAAAGTCACTTATTAGAAGTGATACTTGTGAAATATTTGAGATGCTATGTAATGCAAAGTTTATCTGAAATCTTAAACTTTTTCCATTAGGAAGAGTAGACAGTCACCTAGGGAAACTAATTATGAACAGTGTTTCAGCTCTGCTGACATGCCCAAATGTTGACTTATGTGGCATGTTCCAGTCATCTATACTGGATTATCATACTTATTTAGAGTTTTATATATTGGTGTACTAAAGTTTATCTAGAAATGTGGTCAGTTTATCTACCAGTTTGTAACAACTTGGGCAATATATTTAATCCATTGGGTTCTAAAAATGTCTTCAAAGCATTGATGGTTAAAAGCATTTGTATTTATATATTAAAACAGAATGTTTTTTTGCTATGGCAGACTATAGTAGACAGTGATGAACTCATGTGAAGAATAGGGCTGTGGTCCTGGTTAATGCCAAGGTCACCTAGAGATGTAAATATAGCCATGAATCTACATTTACTATCCTTCAACTCTCACCCCACGTCCTCATTATCAGCGCCAGGCAAAGTAGACTGCTGCCTAGAACACCAAGTTTTGTGGATCACCTCAGCTGTGCTGGTCCCACATACATTCTAATTTGTGGGTGTTTACATACCTGAAAACTAGCCAATACCCCTTGCATACTGGAACAATCATCAATGCATTGTTATGTGATGCATTGGGGCCTGTACTGCAACCAATGAGTTAAGAGCTTTTTCAAACATATTCTTCAGACTATTCATTTTCTGTGTTAAGCAACAGTGGATGATGCTATGAGTGGAGTCAGTTATTAACGGGAATCTGTTTATAGGTGGCACTAAGGGCTCCAAGGATGACTTGCCTGAGATGTAAAGCCATCCCTTCTCCCTATTCTTGCCTCCATTTTTATGTTTTTATTGGTAAATAAAAGTCAATAGACTTCTAAGTTATATTTTCTTAAAGTTCTGGATAACTTTTAATCCTTTAAGGACCAGAGGGATGAACAAGTCATTCCTTCACAATGAGTTGTGCACCCTTTTGATCCTTAAAGTGTTAAAGGAATATCAAAATTCTGATATAAAATCAAAATTATATTTGTTTGAAGTGCCTTCATTTAAGAAGGAAGGTGTTCAGTGCATGTTATTGTGTGGCACTGTCTACCATATATCCAAATAGATGCGCTTCAGAAAAGTCCCACTGGAGAGGGGCACCTACCAATTACACTTATGGTGATATAGCAGCATCTGGAAATGTATTTTATTTGTTAGTTGCTCTTTCTTTCAATAAAGTTTACTAATTTTCTCTCTCTCTGTGTTTTTACTTTATGTCTGCATATATCTATACCCCTCTCACCCTCAACCTTCTCAGAGTGGTCCACCCTACCTGATTTTCTCTCCATTCCTGGGCTTACATCACCCCATTCCTGCACTTTTCTCCTATAACATCAAATTACAATCCCTTCCAAACCCCTGTACTCGTTGTATGATATTTACTATATTTCTTCTCCCCATTAGTTTTCCTTTCCTGTCCCTCATCACCCAAACTTTTTCTTGGATGCATATCTAGACCCCTTCTTTCTTTGTGTTATCCCTTCCTCCTTTCTCTGTGATCTTCCCCTTTACCTCATCTGTCTCTGTGATCTCCTATCCCCTCCTCTATCTTATACTCTGCTACTTGTGGTTTCCTTTCTGTGTCTGTTGCCATGTGCATAAGACAGGGGGTGTTGTCATGATCTTGGCTATGACGTGCCTGGGATGCCTTGCCTAGAGGCTTCTGAGCTGCAAATCCAGACCTGAACAGTGTAGGGCCCACCCTTCTATATGAATACACACTGTCCCAGAGCCACTTACCACACTCTGTGTTAGTTTGAAATTATGATGACACCAGGGTACCGATTCCTGGAATTGTAATATTTAGATAAAATCAGTAGCATCTAAAAAGAATTAATAGCATGTACAATACCATAAAACATCTACCACATTTATTTAAAAGGAAATATAAACAAGGCATTTACAAATTTATTTTGGGATGAAATGTTCTTATCCACTTGATTGGGTTCTGAGATTACAGAGAAATCTTTGTGTAATCCTCAGATTCATATGTAAATCATTTCAGAATATACCCTGTCTTGTGCTGCTTTTAATATAATACTTCACTAATAAATTCCTGCTCAGTTCCTTAAATAATCTATTATATGTACAGATTTAACTCCTTTGGTATTAGACAGACATTTCTGAATTATCCATGATAGCATCCAAGGAGATAACAACTCTTGCAATTTTTATCAAAACTATCTCATAATATATTTAAATGAATTTGGGTATAGAACTGATTGAACATAAGGTAGTTATTACATTTATTACAAAACACATTGGAGCCACATGCACAAAGAAGATGGATACAATATTAATGTATTTTATTTGTGAGTGTATCAATACATTCATACAGGGTCTATGGACCTCATATATTTGTAAAAAAAAAAAATAATAAAATAAAATAATATGGGGTCAATTAACCTCATATTATTTTTGTTTCATTCAATTAGGGAAGGAATGCATGTTCCCTAGCTTGGTCAAAATAAATAATATGGGATACCATTGCCATATGTTATTAAGACTGTCCATCCTGATAAGATCAATATAGATAGAAGAGGTGAATAATGTTTATACCCTCAGAATTTATTTAAAAAACATTTTATTTGATTGATCCTCCTTTGCTTGTGTGGCTGGATCGCATTGGTTCTTAGTATAGGTGAGAACGGATGCTTAAGGGAATAATGTAGCATCAGACAGGAGCTCGGGTGGGCTGTCATTTTAAGTATATTAAATGCAGTTATCATATATGGGAGAAGATCAGGTCTTTAGAACCTCTAAAATGGTATTTCCTGAACTGCTGCCAGTGTCATCGGGTACTCAAAAAAGGAAACGGGACAAAATTGATGAAGCATACAGAAATAATGTAGAGGCCCTGTGGATTGGCATACAAGCTGGGGGCATACATAATAAAAAAGAAGATGGAATTTTACTGAAATCCACCTAAAACTGGTGAGTTTGAAGAAACACAATTGCTACTAAAAATGGAAAAGGCTTATTGGTTTAGAAATGTAATCATAATGTGAGATTTTAACTACCCTGAAATTGAATGGAGAAATATGACTTCCAGCACAAGAAAGGGAAATAATTTTATTCTTAATGACAACTTCATGTCCCAGCTAGTAGAAAAGCCAGCAGAGGCTTTGGTTTGTGCAAAGATAGATAACTGGTTCAATTATATACTGCAGATAGCTGAAAATGGATCCTTTTAAATTTTGTCTAAAGCTGGAGTGTCACAAGGTGCAGTGCTTTTTAATTTGTTTATTAATGATCTTGAAGTGAGTATTGTAAGTAGAGTCTCAGTTCTTGCTGATGACAGCTCTGTAAGGAAATACATACAGAGAAGGATGCTTTTCTCTGCATAAAGATGTGTATAAACTATGTGAATGGGTGGAAAATTGGAAGATGTGATTTAATATAGATAAATGAAAAGTTATGCATTTTGTCTACAGAAACCTGCATCCTACATACACAGTAAATAGGAAAGTATTCTGAGAAACCTTGTTAGAGGAAGATTTAAAAGTAATAATAGAAAATAGATTCCATAGCATTGTACAGTGGCACTTAGCTTCTGCAAGAGCCAATAAGGTACTGTCATGTATAAAAATGGGTATAGACACACAGGATGGGAATATAAATCTACTTCTTTATAAAACCTTCTCTGATTGTTCATTAATTTACCTAGACTGCTGGGATCTCATCCCTAGCTACAGCTGTGGTCCCACATGACTGAACTTCAAGCAGAACCATCAGATCTTACTAAGTCGCAATGCATTCATTAAACGCATGGTGACTAGCTGAGAAATAGGTGTCTTACCTTTAAAAATAGCCCAGTGTAAAGTAATCCTTCCTGTCTGGAGACTGGAACCCAGGCTACAGTGCAGACATCTTGTCTGCACACCTGCGCTGTCAGTCCCGGTCTCCATTGAGTAGCACTGCAGTGCACCATATGGTTACCGGAATGGACTGATGGAGCAGGCACGTGGACCGCACTAACCTGCCCGTAAGTCCCGTAACAGGAAGGATTCCTTTACACTGAGCTATTTTTTAAAGGTAAAACATCTATTTCCAAGCTAGCCGCCATGCATTTAATGAATAAAAAGATCTGAAAGTTCCACTTTCTGGTTCAGTCACTATTGCAGGATCAACCAGTAAGCACTTGAGGTCACTTTTCTAAATTATCTTTGACTCTCCTGATGACCTGCCAGGGCACACAATGTAGCCCTCACTTCCTTGGCAGATCTGCTTCCAGAGCCAGAGGCCTGCACAGAGTGAAACTATCACATATCATTTTTCTTTAATATACTGTAGCTCAATCACTCTTATTGCAGACAATATTATGCCTATATAGAAAGACACTACAGCAAACATCTTGTAAGTTTAGCATTTAGTAATTAATCCTTTGACTGCCAGTGAGGTATCGAAAGCATTTCAACAAAATGGGGATTATGCACTAAGGTGAAATAAAGAGATCATAACATGGAGATGACTTCTCCAATCATATCACCTTTCCAATTCCTATGTTATTCTATAGAGCCTATGCACTAAGGTTTCTCCAACTTTTGAGATCTCAGTGCATAGGCTGTATACTATAGAATAACATAGAAATTGGATAAGTGGTATCACTGGAGAAGTTATCTCCACTTTTTCACCACTTGGTCACACCTTAGTGCATAACCCCCAATGAGATGCATACCTCTTTGGAGCTCCATGGGTTAAACAATGGGAATTCTTCATTGGTGTATTAATGTGGCCGTTTTTATTGAGTACCGTAAAATCTCAGGTATAATACGCACCTGTGTATAATACGCAGGTGTTTATTATGCCCAAGATTTAAGGGGAAAACAAGAGTGCCTATGTATAATACGCACCCTTGTTTTCCCCTTCCTAAAAAAAAAAAGTTAGCACTTCCAGCTCCCTCTCTCTCCCTGTGCGATCCGGTGATAAAGAAAGACTTACTTTTTGAAGCTGTAATTCAATATTTGTATGGTGTACCGGTATCTGAAAAAAGATCCCTCTCTCCCATCTTCCTTCAATCGGTTTTCAGGACCTTCCTCCCATGGTATTGCCCTGTGAGGATCTCAAGGTCCTGAAAGCCGATTTGAAGGAAGCGGTGGCAGATGCAAGCGTGCCGCCTGCAGTTAAGATGGGAGAGAGGGATCTTTTTTCAGATACCGGTACACCATACAAATATTGAATTACAGCTTCAAAAAGTAAGTCTTTCTTTATCACCGGATCGCGCAGGGAGAGAGAGGGAGCAGAAAGTGCTAACTTTTTTTTTTTTTAAAGTCTGGAATAAAAACTCTCGGGTATAATACGCACCCCCCACTTCACATAAGGTCAAGAGGGGTAAAATTGTGCGTATTATACCTGAGATTTTACGGTAATCTTGTTTTAACCTCGTAATGCTACTTTAATGAATTAATTTTCATTAATTATAAAAAAAGGATCACTTGCACCTAAGGGTACTTATTGCTCCTCATGTTCAAAAGTAGAGTAGTTCTTGAGCTCCAGGAATGTGTTGGAGAGCTTGTTACATTTAAGTGGGTAAAAGCATCATTTAAATCAGTGAGAAATTTGGGAACTGTTATTTGTCCCCTGTTATGTAGTTCAGGGATGGGTATCATGAGGCTCTCCAGTTGCTAAAAGATTACAACTTCCATCATTCAGATGATTGGAGTTGTAGTCCTCCATCAGGTGGAATAATTTACACAAAATTAGGAAAGAAAGAAAAGGGCATTACCATTGGCTGTAGGCGGAAGGTCCTGCAAGCCCATTGATGGAAGCGGGCGGCAAAGGGAAGCGTGCCGCCCGCAAGGAAGCTGTGCAGAACAAATTATTTTGCCTCATCCACAGAAGAAGCGGACGTCAACCTTTAAGGCTGGTTTTGAAGCGGGTTTGACCCAAGGGAGGGAGGGAAGGGATCGGACAACCCTATTTTATTTTTTTTAGCAAGGGGGGAAAACAAGGGTGCGTATTATACCTGAGATTTTACGGTAAATATTATCTTAAATACATTAGTGAAATACACCCCAATCTAAATGTGAAAAATTAGTGGATAGAGTAAAGGGTATAACAGTACTTATCCAAAAATGAAAAGACTCTTGGAAGGAAGACAAACTCCTATCCACAAGCAGGAGACTTCTGTTTAGGAAATTTATTTTCTTTCTTTCCTAATTTTTTGTATGTACTTCATTATAGTATTTGAGTGCACCACACTAATTTGAGTGGTTTCCCGAACTAGTTTATAGCTTCACATTGCCCACCACTGGGGTAGTTGGTTTGCCCAAGAATTATGCCATGTTTCTTCCAAATACACAACCCTTAGTCACTTGACATTTTATGACAAAATACTTATAAAAATAAGCATAATCCCCAGACTCTGACAATGGTTTTAACATTTTTTGTATATTTATATGGGGCCTCAACCTGCAACACTAACTTTTATGAGGGTGTAAAAAATTAGACATTTACCATTTAAATTCCAATGATTCAGACATATGTCCTAAAAACAGCATATTTAACTGTAATTATCCAAATAACTGAAGAAGATTGGTAACTACAGAGAGAGAGAGGTGGGTGCTAACTGCCTTCTCAAAGACAGATATGTCCAAAACCAGAAATGCTTTGGGTGAAAATTCTTCAGGACTCATAAATGACAACAAATCAATGTGCAGCACTTTATAACTGGACCACGGTAGGCTACAGTGGTGATTTTGACCTTTTTAGTCCAGGAAAAAAGTGGTACCATGTTAGCCAGTAGAGTAGATGTATTCAGTGTTGGCTTCATGTCTCATTACAATAGATAGAACATCTTTGGAGGACTCATTGTATAGAGAGATGGTGTCTTGTCAACTCCCACACTAACAGGCTCTTCACACCTCTGTGTTAATTAACATTTCTTTGTTCCCAGGACTTTGATCTAATCATATGCATATCATTTCATATCTATGCAGAATGGATGTTTACTAAGTTAATTGTCCCCCATTGTATACTCATATAATTAGTTCCAAATGTATGTCATACTGTGTCAATATACATGCAGTGTTATTATAGCTTTATATGTTAACCCATGCCTATAGAAGGACCTTAGCGTCCTGAAAGCTTGTACTTTCTATGTCCTCAGTTAGCCATTAAAAGGTATCACCTTTATATCACACTTATAGTGATTTAGTCTTGTAATAAAATAATATTTACATTTTTCAAACTCATTTCTAACAATTGCTTGTATATTAACTTTTCCAAAAATGATGTTTCAATCAGCTCTTCATCACGTAAACATACAAATATTCATTTTAGCTATTAGGCAATAAAAATTGTATTAACCCTTTAAGGACCAGATGGGTTGTGGAATGCATTGCTTCCTTAATAGTTAGAAGTAGCACTATTGCTAGTGATGCTAAAAATTCCAAATTTGTTCAGTGTTTTTAATGGGACTTTTAACCCCCTTGAATGCTAATGAGGTCTCCAATGCTTTGTTTCACAATATGCTAGAGACCTCTAGCATTCAATGAGTTGGAAGCCCCAATTTAAGTCAATGAACATATTTATTTGTTCCCTGTAGTACAGCTGGTTGGCCAACAAATTGCTCCAGTTCATCTTATTCCTTCAGATTCATAGGGTTCTGTTTAATAAGTCAGTGTTATGTAAGCGCCTCACAATTAGCTGTGCTTGATTTATAATCATATTAATTCTAGTGCATAGAAACCACCCAATGTGTACAATATGCAGATGTTTAAATATAAAGATACAGGGAGACGTTCACTCTGCATCATCTAAACAACAGACCTATATAGAGGCTTCTTCCTCCTCATTGAGCTAACAATCATTTATCTCAGGACTGATGCTGTCATAGCACTGGCTTATTAAATATATTTGATTGTCTCCTGAGTGTTAATGAAATATTGCTACAAATAGGTAGTTCCTTTCTTGCATTGTACCCTTAGAAAACCACAGTGTATAATGACCATACCTGGGAACTCTCCGGTTTTGCCCCAGAGACTCTGGATTTCAACCTGAATTACCGGGTCTCCAGGGCAATGTGTGAATCACCAGGTGGGCAGAGTTTAAGTAGAAACTCTGCCCACTTGTGCTCCATCCTGCCCAGTTCCTCCCACTCCCAGTCCTCTTACCTCCAAAGGTGGTGCTGTGTTAGCAATAGAACAAAGCAGAAATAGAGTAAAATGATACCTTTACTGGATAACTGCTTAATTAGAAAGTGGAATTGACTAATCATTCTAAAGCCACTCTGCCAATAAAGGTATCACTTTTCTCTCCCAGCCTCTTGCCCCAATCAAGTGAGATGCAGAATAGCTTTTTTTGCAGTTAAGCAAATATTATTTAGGTGAGAAACAATCAGGTAGGTGGGTATCTTATGTGACGATAATGAATTAACCCCTTAAGCCCTGGTGGTCCTCGGAAGTTACCTTACTTTAAGGACTGGTTTGAGCCTTGCAGACGAGCATGCACGTGACCTCTTGCGTGTACCGGTGTGCCAGACGGGGGTCTGAGAGAGACTGCTCCAATCTTGGACCCTGTTTTTATTTACAGTGCTCCCGCAGGAGATCTGTAAGTAAAATGTACGTGACATGCTAGGGCCGTCACCAATCCTTAAGGCAAAAAAACTG
The DNA here is from genome assembly GCA_037306005.1 of Rhinophrynus dorsalis. Classification (NCBI taxonomy): domain Eukaryota; kingdom Metazoa; phylum Chordata; class Amphibia; order Anura; family Rhinophrynidae; genus Rhinophrynus; species Rhinophrynus dorsalis. The sequence goes on along the minus strand of CM074720.1, from coordinate 257,862,562 downwards.
TGACGGTCCTGGCACGTTAAACGGTCGTTAAGGGGTTAAATAAAACAGATACAATGCCGATGCAAACCAAATTCCCTATAGGGGACAAATAAACATTCCAACCTGATTTAATGGGGTTGTAATACTGCTAAATTCTAGGGACAGAATAACCCCCACCAACACTGTTAGCCTGGTGTACTAAGACAAAGCTGAGATTTCTGGTGCAAATAAACTGCACTATAGGGAACTATTACAAATGTCCATTGATTTAAAGGGATAGTAATACTTTGTTTTATCTTTATTTTATTTTGTAGGTGTTAAAAAACCATGAAGAATGATATAAGTCTTATCACTCAAATCTTTATGGTTTGTGAGATATTCACAACCAAAGTTTCCTCTCCCGCCCCTTTTATCTAGTGTAAGCCATCTTTTCTCAGATGTGGAATGCAGTCCATAAACCAGACAGATAACAGAAGGGGACAATCTTCTTCCCATGAAAACAATGAATGCCCTGCCCCCCTTGGCAAGTTTTTCAGGTTTTTCCCTTATCTTATTTGAAGATTGTCCCTCTCTGCAATCTACCTGGGCACCTCCCTTCTGCTCTGGCTGAACAGTGTTACATCAGTAAAAGGGGTGGGAGGGGGATACTTTGTCATTGAATTACTCTTGAGCAACAACTCTGACAGAATTGAAATTACACTCTCCAAAGTCCAAATACTATGAAGATTCATTAGAGCTGCTTTTATTATGAAACATTACTATCCCTTTAAATGGGCATTTAACCTCTAAAATGCTAGAGGTCTTCAGTGCATTGCTTTGCAGTGTGTTGGGGACCTTTCTAACATTCAAGGCTTTAAAAGCCCCACTTAAAACAAATGGCCATTTTAGAGTTTTTTTCACCTGCAGGCTCACTGTCTTTTTCATTAGCATACCAAGACAAAAACACAGTAAAAACTGTAACTACTTTTAGCCTGTTGTCACAGAGGAAAGTGATGCATAGCAGCCCACCTAAAAGAGTTAATGTTCTTGCAGAAAGAGGCTGCTGTATCTTTTAATAGCAATGCTTAGAGCTAATGCTGGCTTATATAACAGTATATGTACTTAATTTCAGCAGCATAACTGGGTAAGAAGTTGATTTCTTATGAGTGGAACATTCTCCAGTCCACAGGCATTGCCGCTAACCTTGAGAAAATCACCCAGTGATGCAATAAAGAATATTTCAACTTCACAGTCTCAGGTGAACACAGATTCTTCTAGAAATACATTCTAATTGGCAGCACCATTTTTCCCAGAGTCTTTGAGCAGCAGGACTTGGCCTCCTTCATTTTCCCCTGTGAATTCTCTTTTTAATACAATTGCATCATTTTTGATGCCCATATTATTTGTTTTATGTGAAATCCTTGACTGAAGAAAATATTATATTTTCCTGAGGTGATGCCTTCCAGACGTCTGTAGACTCTTGTACTGGAGATAATAATCCCACAGTGTTTCTCTTGGGTCATGGGCCCGAGCCAGCTCCTCGTTGACTGATGAGAAAAGAAACTTTTATTATTTCAAATGTTTTTTCCAGTTGTATGGAGTTAAACATCATTTGTAGAATTTATATTTCAATAATGACTTGTTAGCAAGGTTTGTTAGCCAACTGATATGTCAAGTGGTAATGTGAATCACTTACAGTTGAAGAAAATGTATTTTCATTTCAAAGGAACACTAACGCTCCCTAATAATAAATCCCCACTTATTTTGACCTAGGTACAAATTCTTAACGATCACTGTGAATAGATTCTGTGGGGATCAGTTCTCCAAAATGAATCTTTAATGAGTAATATCATGGAGGCAGACATGATTCTTTCTTAACCCTTTGAGTGCCAGAGGGCTATGCAACGCATTGCAAAGCAAAGTGTTGCGTACCTCTTTGGTATGTAAAGGGTTAAGAAGCTGTCATTGGGAGGAGTTTGGGTCATTGAGTCCTGCAAAAAAGAATCATGTCTGCCTCCGTACATATGACTTTCGGTACTGATTAAAGATTGATTCTGGGGTACTAATTCACACATAATTGATTCATAGTGGGCATTAGAATTTTATATCCAGATTAAAGGAGATGTAATACTTCCTAATAATAACCCCAAATTACTTTCCTATGGCCAAAAAATATTACTGGCCCCTATGAATTTTGCCCTTATGCCTTTGTTCAGTATATAACATCTTCAGTCAGTTCTGTATGTTATGCCCATGGAGGCAGACATGACAGTTGCAGGCAGTTTTTTAAAACTGAATCAGGGATGATACTATGTAATTCTTTAAAGACCTGATGGGTGAAATGCTTTGCAGAGCAATGCAATGCACACCCCTCTGGTCCTTAACCCTTTGAGTTCCAGAGGGATGCCCAACATTGTGGCACCCCTTTGGCACTCAAAAGGTTAAAGGCTAAGAATGTGACACCACTGGAGCTATTTTCCTAGATTTTGTAAAGGCCTCTGATACAGTAGACCATAGTATTCTGATAGGTAAACTCCAAAGTTAAAGATTGGGTAATTTTTTTCTTAACTGGTTCTGGTCCTATTTATCAGACAGAATGCAATATGTGTCTGTTGCTGACAATACCTCCCTTCCGCTCAAAGTTACAAGTGTGTTTCCCCAAGTTGGGGTGGGCAAAAGTTGTCACCGTATTCCCGTGAGAAATTTCGGGAAAAACACGTTGTTATCCACTTTTTTGCAGGAAAATCCGTTTCAAAACTAGCGGTTAAAATTTTCGCATCTTTCACCCATTGGCCAAAATCTTTCGCCATTTTTTCAATAGCTAAAAAGTTTTCGCTCCCTGATTTACGTTGTTTTCGCACTTCCGCTATAGAAACGTGACGTTTTCACTGAAGGCAGACACAATAGAAGCAGCTACAGAGCGAGATAGACGTGCGGTGCTGTTCTCTTGTGATATTTTGCAAAAATTGAGGCAGGAGAGGCTCATAGTGACTCCTACCACTATGAGCAGCAAAAAGAGGAACTGGAAGGACCCTTATTATGTGTCCACTGAGTCTGAGGAGAAGGAGGAAGTGACTAGCAGTTCTAAATTAATGCTGTCCAGTCCCCCGAAATAACACCAAGGGATCTTGGGGAATTTAATGAGAAGGGAGGGAGAAAAGATAATGGGAAGGAAGGGAGAAAAGGGAATGGGAACGAAGGGAGAAAAGGATAGTACTAGTGAGAGCAGGACAGGTCAGCTGCCTGAGCCTGCTGCAAGACGTGCTGGCCCTGCTGCCAATGCCACCATTGCTGTACCTGCAGCCACTAGTGTTCTACCTGCTGCCAGTGCTGAACCTGCTGCCATCAATACTTTGCCTGCTGCTAGTGTTTCTTGTAGTACCCAGAGGAGGAAGGAAAAAATGATGCCAAGTGTGACAGCAAGGGACCCTAAATCATACTTGCCATTCCCAAGCAGTCCTACCAGTGCTAGTACTGCTGATACTAAGGTCCATCAGCTTGTTAGCGTTAGGAGGGAAGGAGGGGGTAATCAACAATATCCTCATATTTCTAGTGACTGTGAGACTGAGGAGGAAGACTCTATGGCTGAACTTGATGTGATTGGTGTTAGTAGTAGTAGTAGCAGTAATGGTGAAGCAGCCGTAGTGTTAGGGGAGACATTTGAGAGCATCCAGACTAGTGGTCAAGGGAGCCCACACCATTCCTCTGGCTCTAAGAATCCCCTTCCCTTCACTACCATGTCCAAGTTGAACATGATCCTTAAGAGGCCAGAACTGGTGTTGGGGGAGAGCAGGCTCAGAATTAATACCATCACCACCAGCAGGGGCACAGAGCAGCTGCCTGTGCCTGATGCTACTGCTGCTAGTGCTAGTCTGCCTTCTTCTTCAGGTCAAAAGGAAATGGCAAGTGTGACATTAGGGGACCCTCTGTCACATTGCTTGTCACCTCCTCCAGGCAGTAGTGAGATGTCTGGAATAGACCAGCAGCAACAGCAGCATGTATGGACTAGTGGTGGTGGTGATGATGATGCTGGAGAAGCTGGGGTGGAAGAGACAATGATGGTCTTTTTAGCAGAAACTGAGAAGGAATGGGAGACAGGGATGAGGATGAGCATCACCACCACCACAACTAGCAATGACATTTTGGAATTAGAGGAATTTGCAACTGCACTAATTCCTTCTGATGCTGAGATGCAAGGGCAGCAGGATGCTGAGGAGCAGGCTAGTGTGCCACAGACCAACGTGGACACAGTGGGAATAGGGTCAACAAGTGATGCAGACAGGTTCCACTTGCCAGCAGTAACAATACTCCTGATCCTAGTTGCAGTGCTGAATCTGAGGCAGTAGCAGCAAGAGCAGCAACATTATCCACTGCGACAGACAATGAAGGGGAATGTGGTGGACAAGAAGAAAGAGGCCATTCTTCTCCATCTTTCCCCTTCCCCCTGAAGTCATCATGGGTGTGGGACTATTTTTCTCTTGGGGCAGGCTTAGTGCTGTCATCAGCAACGGCACTTTGCACAATTTGTGACAAGTCAGTGAAAAGAGGAAAGGAGGAAACACACCTTGCGCCCTGATATCACACATGAAACACAGACACCATGATATTTGCTCCAAACATGTTAAAGACAAACACCCAGCACAGAAATCAAGCAGAGCTTTTGCTGTCCCTGACATTCCAGAAAGGCAACAAAAGGCAAGGCTGAGATCAAAGAGGAGGAGGAATAGAACAACCCAGGCAGAGACTGGAAGTTCCAGGACGAGTGAAACAACTAGCTCGCCATCACCTTTTAGGGTAACTACATCTTCTGCCAATCTACCTCGTTCATTACCTCCCCTGCCAAATGATAGCCACTCTGTGCCAAACAAGCTTAAGTCCTACAAATCAATGTTTCCTTAGGGCTTGGGCCACTAATAAGTTTAAGTCCAACAAAGGCCTCTAACAAAAAATTTAAGAAATCATCCTCTACAAAATACTCTATCAAGTCAGTAGCAACTTATGTCAGGGGGTTCCTGTCTCTATCACTTTAAATACAAATTTCTTATTTTGTTTATTTTTTATTAACTGTCCCCACAATAGCAGTCAAGAACCCCCCAAAACAAATTCCCTGTTCAAATGATTCATTCATTCACCAACACAGGCACCCTCCTCAGACCCTTTTTATACCATGTCTTATGGTTTTTATTTTATTTTATTTAGGATTTCTTTTTTATTAAGTGCCCCCCAATGACAGTAAACAACCCCCCAAAAAATCCTGCCCTGTTCAACTGATTCTTTCTGCACACCCCACCAACACAAATACCCTCATGCCCCTTTTATACAATGCCTTTGAGAAATAAAATAATATTTGCTATGTGTTGTGTGTAACTTCTATGTTCCCATTGATTTCAATGGAATGAGTTAGGCAAAAAAAGCGGAAAATCTGCACTTTTCCCAGGAAATTTTTTGCCAAGCAGAAAGTGCCATTTTTCACCGATTTCAGTTTGAGGAGGAAATCTTCACCCATCTCTATCCCAAAGGCTCCATCCTTGGCCCTCTTCTATTTTCTCTGTTTATAAATGATCTGCCCATGGTTTGCAAAGCATCTTCTGTACACATGTATGCAGATGACACTACAATATATGAAAAAAATTCAAACGTATCACAACTGGAGGATGTATTACAATATGATTTCTCTGAAGTTCAGAGGTGCATAGCAAAGAACAAACTATTCCTAAACACTGACAAAAAGATCACAATGTTATTTGGTACAAAGAATAAACTACGTCATCTCTGCAATACCAATATATCCATTGTAACAGAGTCTAATCGTAAATTGGCCACAGTGGACTCCTTACGCATCTCCCAGCCAATCATTTCAAAGCACAGCAGCTCAAAGCTGTATATAAGAGCAGCCTCAATTCTAATTCTCACAGACCGGAGCGGGTATCGACCCATGAAGAAGAAGAGGGGAGGGGTGCGCCACCTTATTCTGTCTCTGCCCCCGCCTCAGCACCTCACACAGTGGCGGAGACAGCAACGTTAAAACGCTAAGCTGGCTTTTTATTTTTCTTATAGAAAACAGACATACCATTTCATTATGATGTATGGCAAACATTTCATGACATGTTTATTATTATATATGGGGGATCTTTATTTGAAGACGGGGCACACTACTATGCATTTTAACCCTTTGGGCTCCAGAGAGGTACACAACGCATTGCTTTGCAATGTTTTGAGTACCTCTCTGGCACTCAAGGGGTTAAAGTATCTATGTTTTCAACTCAAACTTATTTTTTTCTTTCACAGGAAGAAGATAGAAGTGGAGAAAGAAGACAGAAGATACAAGAGAAGATAGAAGAAAGAATGAAGACAGAAGGAGACAGACAGTGGATGACAAGTAAGTTTAACACAGACTTTTTAACGATCAGTGCTTGACAGTATGTCAGGCACCGATCATTAGTTTTTTTACTGTTAAGTTCCCAAAACAGGCATTATTTAGCGGCGTTTTGGTAACTTAACGCACAAAATGGACATTTGGACACAACACCAGTTTTGTGTCCTAACGTCCATTGTGCTAAAAGTTGGTATGACATTTGAATACCGACCAAGACATTTTATTTTGTCGATCAGTATCCATTTTGCCCTACCAACATTTTTCTACTCCAACATTTGGATCAAGCCCTAAATTGGCTAAGACTCAAATCTAGACATGCCCTTCACCTCTCTTGCATGGTACATAACCACTACTCTAGAAAACTACCAGACAACCAGAGCAGTATGCTCACTCCAGCTCTCCATACTAACTATAACATCCGCTCCACTGCTAACAACTAACTGAGTATACCACATTTCATGAAAGAAGCCGGTCGATCTGCCTTTTCCTTCAGAGCTCTGATAGTCTGGAATAACATACATGAGAAAATCAGATCTTCTCCCAGTCCAAAATCCTTAAAAATAACTGCTTCTTCATATCTAAAAACAATATGCAACTGTATATAACATTTTTAGTATATGTGTGTGTGTATTTATGCATATGTATAATGTATAGTATATGTATTATGTATATGTATTATGCCTCTGTGCAGATACACAATTCTTGCTATAAACACTCCAGGACATACTTGAAAGGGAGATAAATCTCAGTGTATTCTTCCTGGTAAAACATTTTATAATTAAATAAAATTACTATGTGCAGTGAGCATTTTGAGGTCCTGTTAGCAACTGTTGTGTTCTCCCCCATGGACATGACATCCAGTACTGATTCAAGATGTTGTCTCTTGGACCAAGGGAAAATTAATGGGGCAATTAGAGTTTACTGGCCATAGTAAGGTGGTGAGGGGGTTATTATTACAAGGTGTTATTTCTCCTTTGTGAGAAATGTGTGTTGGAGGTTATAAGGAGATGATTGTGTTTCTTTAAGTATTATATAATCTGTTAATAACATAACTCCCAGATATTACATTTCCTTCACAATATAAGCTTGTAGTACCTTTCTTTATATGTAAAGACTCTAGAGGCCATAGGCACAAAGTAGAGCAACTGCACCAGGGGACAAAGAAAAATATCCAAACATTGCATTCATTTACTTTAACTCTCGGTGCTTCAGGAGTCTCCATCTTCTTGCTTTGCAATACATTGGCGACCCCTTTAACATTCAAGGGGTTAAAGTCTCAACTATCTCAAATGGAAGTCTTTCTCCTCTGTGATGCATTTGTTTGCTCCAGAACTGTTTCACTTTTGTCTCTATGCATATAGCCCTAGGATGATTAATAAAAAGGAAAACAGCAGATAGTTTTGGGATGGATTGGCTGAGTATGAAGTGAGCTGTAGTCTAAGTGCATCTAGAGCGTTGCACATTGCCATCCCAGGAGCTAGTTTCTTTGAAGCCTACATTGTATATGATTCTGCTGACAACTTTGTAAGTGTTAGAAAAATGGTTTGATCAAAAGGTTCTGATAAAAAGCTGAATCTCAAGACTGTATAAGTTAGAAAGATCAGTCTGGATTGGTGCATTATACATTCCCAAAATTCACATTGACTTAAATGGGGGTTTTAACCCCTTGAATGCTAGAGAGGTCTCCAATGCAATCAACAGGAATTTTACTTTCTCCTGTATGGCACATCTCCTCTCTCCTTCCATGGAAATCACAAAGATACCTTACCATTTATCCATTATAATCTACTGTCTCTGTGTGTGTCTTATCCCTCTCTTTCTCAATTTCTCTCTGTGTGTCTGCTACCTCCCCAACATTTCCCTCACTATTTTCTAATTGTCGATCATAAACTTCTGTATTCTTATCCATTCCCCCCTGGGTGATGCTTTTGATTTAGTAAAAAGTGTGTGTGTGTGTGTGTGTGTGTGGGGGGGGTGCTCAGCTGTGCAGTTCCAAAATGTCTCCTGCCAGCCATTCAGGGGATGAGAAAATTGAGCCACTCGGCTAGTTTCGGGCTCGAACCCAATCCATTGGCTATGGTTGATTATGCAGCCCCAATAGACAGCTAGTTCCAGGTTTGAAATCCATTCATTAGCCCCTATGGAAAATTTGCGGTCAGCCAAGCAAGGTTGAACAACAAAACTTTGAATCTCTCACATTCAGCTGATAATATATTTCTTACACACCACCCCCCCCCCTTCTCTCTCCTGCAAGTATTCTCAAAAGGAACATAGCTGTACTGCATCTTCAGATACCACTTTACATTTGCATTTTGCATTAATTCTTTTTAATTCCTGATATCTTGGAAGCTTACAACACTTACATACATCTATGTATTTTTATACATTTATTTTACTAGACTAAAAAGAAACACACACATTCATGCACAATGTGTTACAGCTTAAAGAATAAGAAGCTATATAATGTTCAGATTATAGCTTTAGCTCCCACCTCCTCGCATCAAACAATAAGCTTCAATAAGTCTGCAGGTTCAGTTGTGCTTATCAGATTATAAACTAAATCAATAGCAAAAGACTACAAGAGAGATCAAGTGCAAATAAAAAGTATATGGATATGTAGTACTGCTATATGAAGGAGGACACCTGATTAGCATCCATGAGAACTTTTTATTGTTGTCTCCCCGGAGGGGAGTCCTCTGCTGCCATGGGTGGTGTGAAGAATTATGCGCATCGCGTCAAAAAGGGGTGGGGCTTAACGCGAGTGCCGGGTGCAGGGCTAAAAGAAGGCTGGGGGGAAGGAGCAACACGGGGAGAAAGAGTGGAAGTGGACAGAGTTTCAATAGAAACTCCCCACATCCGGAGGACTCAGCCTCTGCCCCTGAGACCCGGTAAAGCAGTGTCAAAACTGGAGTCTCTGGGGCAAATCCGGAGAGTTCCCAGGTATGGTGATTAGTAAGGTTAAAAAAGTAACTTATTCCTAAAGAATAGTTCCTTTCAACGTTCTGCTGATTAGCCATGCCTGCACTTACAACCCCCTTTGTAAGAGAAAAATGGGGGGGGGATGCACTAAGGGTCAATGCAATGGCATGTGTGGTGATTGCTTTGCCATGAAGAAACAACACACTTCACCAAATATACTAAGAATTATCTATGCAAAGGGAGGGGAGGCACTTTATTCATTCGCATATTGGGTTGGTGTAATGCTGACGATCTAATAGGGAGGACAAGTGGGGGAGTAGGTGACTCAAACCTCAGCACCAAGAATACCACCAGACCTACCTTAACCATATGGTTGCCATAGGGATATGCAACGGATTAATCCACAATGTATTGCACACCCATGAGGCATTGAAGGGGTTATAACCTAAATAATTCCCTTTCCTGCTTCAAAATCATGTGTAGACTATGATAACCAGCAACACCAGCTGTTATGTGTAACAGTTTCTCTCCCAGTCGTGTATTTATATTAAACAGCTGATCAGTTGTTTGCAGTCCAGTGTGGACTATCTGCTGATCAGCTGATTCATGTAAACAGAATACTCACAAATGGAGGGGATAGAAAAGTGTTCTCTGGTTCCATATAAAGCAATGTTAAGTTCCCAACTTTGCCAACTCAGTTTGGTGAAGTTGGAACTGTGCACTCCGACAGAAATCGGAGCTTAGTGCATGTGGCAAACAGCCACATTAACATCAAAACACATCCACAAGAATACAACAATTGCTGATTTAGCTACATTTCAATATGCAAAGGAAACTTTGTTCAAGTGAACACTGCAAAATCCTAAACCCTGTGGCAAAAGCGTGTTTGTGGTATGTTTACAGGAATATGCTAGCGAAGACATCTTAGTGCATATGATGAAATGGAATCAAAGCAATTATTTCACAGTGTTGACCCCTTATTTAGCCTTACTGTACCTAGGATGTAAGGAAGGTAAGATAAACTCACCTGTGAGAAACTCCCCAAAGTCCGTGCTAATCTCTGAAGCCTGTGCATTAAGACCTCTGCAGCCTGATATATCTCAAAGTATAGGCTCTGTAGAATAACACAGGAATTTGTAACTTTTGATCAGGGCAGATTTCCCAGTGGGCAGAAGAGATAACTGCCTAGAACTCCAAATTTTGAGGTGCACCACAGTTGTGCTGGCCACACCCACATTCAGAATTGTAAATGTGGCAAGAGCAATTTCAGTGTCCCTGCACCAGTTGTATACTCCTTTACAGACTATTATTTAACCCCTTGAATGCTAATGAGATCTCCAACACATTGCAATGCATTGGAGATTTCTCTAACAACCAAGGGGTTAAAGCTTTTATTCTTTGTCCTTGCTTGTTGTGGGCCAAGGGTATTTTCTGTGCCAGGAAACATTGGATGAGACTGTGGGTGGAGTCATGAGAGGAATGGGGGTGTGGTCATGGTAAGAGAGCTTAGAATGCCTTACCTAAGGGCACTTAGGATGTAAATCTGGCACTGCTTTGGATAATTTCTCTCTCCTTAGTGCAGCTGGAGTCTACTGATTAATTGGATTCCCAGTGATGCACTGAGTGCTTAAAACATTTAATATATATTCTTAAAAATTAATTCAAACATTTTTTCCCATAAATTTGTGATGAATAATGAACTAGTGCATATGGTGAGAAATATTGAAGTCCCCTATTTTGCTCTCTTCGCTGAGTTTAGACATTTTATTTAATTAACTTCTCAAGTAATTTTGGAGGCAGATATTTAATCTTATGTGTTATGATTATTATTCTTTGTTATTGTATGCTAATACTTAAAAATAATGTTTCAATTTGCCAAAGCTGCTGCAATCCTATAAGCCCATTCTGACATGTGTTTCCAGTGCTCTTTCGGTACAAAAGTGTAGCAAAATATCAGAGACATTGCCATGATGGGGAGGAAATGGTTAATTTTTCTTTTAAACCAAATTCTCTAAAAATCTGTGTTTAAAATGTGTTTAAATTAGCTCATTCTTCTGGGCAAAAGAGGCCTCTATGGGAGTGAAAAATATCTAGGTGACTTTTATGGTGATTGATATCAAATTACAGACAACCACAGTCTCAAGCAGTATTATTATCTTATGAGAAAATCTCAAAGTCTCGGAAGAAGATATACTCCCATGTGAGAAAGTCTGCTAGGATGACATATTTATATGATGTCTAATGACCTCTTCAATACATAACTGATGACACAAAAGTTATCATATCTAAAATTTTTAGGTGGCGTAAGAGTACCATCTTTAGGCTATATAGCGTTATTACTAGTGCTTTGGAATTTTTCCATAATAATATGCGTGTTGTCACTGCATAATGAGATGGCTCTTTAACCAATCAGAGCAGATTTTGACAAGAGTAAATTCACATTATAAATATGCAATTTTAGAGAGAAAATTGATATTCGTCTTGGCTGGCTTTTCCTATTGGTTCCTGGCTCTTCAATTCCTGCTATATACCTGGCTGCCTGCTAAAGAAATCCGTACTTATTGGATTGGTAACTATATATCTTTCCTTATTTAAATTCTGCAAAATTCAGAATCAGATATATGTTTCTTCTGTATTTGAAGAAACTTGATTTTTCTTATAATTTGTCTTAATTGGACTGGCCAAACATTCGGGATCAATTATAATAAGCTATATTAGCTGTAGTAATTCTGAATTAAGCGGAATTCATTACTTTATTGGTAAATTGTTATATTTTGCCAGATAAGTGTAATATAGTTAAATAGCTTGGTTTATATATTAGTTAATATAATTATTTATATTTCTAGGATAATATATTGTGTTTCTGGAAAGGTCATATAGCTAATATTGATCCAGGGAATTCTTTGAATTAATTTATTAACCCTTTAACTGCTATTTGTCTATTTAATTTGTGATGTTTCTTTGGATTTCTTTGTGTTTGTTTTGGATCTAAACTTTTGTACAGTGAAAAGTTTTTAAACATCTCACTAAACAAATGAAGTAGCCATCTTAGGTGTGACATCCTATGTTTTACTAGTGATTTAACCCTTGGAGTACCCTATAGGTTTTACATAGGACTGCTGTAGTCATATTTGTGATATATGTTGCACGAAGTTTAATATACTGTCTAGACATAAATTATTGGATTTATTCTAAGTATATTCTTGGTATAATCTATTATTGACTATATTAATTGCAATTTATATGTTTTTTTCAGAAGGTATGCAATATTTGAAATCAGTAGATAATTAACTTTTAGTGATCTAAATCTGGGATTTTATTCCAGTTAGTTTCTCTAAATTTGATTATTATATAGGAAATTGTCAGAGGACCTGGCTTAATATTAAAGTTTGCTCACCTAACAACTTACCTTAAAAGAGCAGTAAACTTTTTTTTATGAAAAAATATATATTGTAGGGATTTTTCTATTGAGTAAAATAAGGGTACTCCCACTGCCGAGAGATTTATATTTCCAGAGTTATTACAGTTTAAACCCATGTTTTTTTACATTAGCAGCACCCTCTAGTGGTCAAATTCTAATTAGATTTCCTGTTAGATTCTAATGGAGAGGAAAGTCAGACAAGTCAGAGACATACAGTTCTCCATAGAATGTGATAGAAACTGCCTGTCACTTCCTGTCAGAACTATCAGGAAGTAAACACAGTAAATTTACTTCTTGATTATTTAAACTACTATAAATTTTGAAGAAAACATCTGACAGCGATGGGAGTACACTTGTTTGATTCAGCAGGAAATGCTCTGTAAAATATGTCTTTTCATAAAAAAAGTTACTGCTCCTTTAAACCTCAATTAGCATAGTTTATACAGTTTCGGGGGCAGAGGTATTCATATATGCTGCTGCCAACTGTATTTTATTAATTGTAAGGATCAATTATCCTTTTCTATGCTGCTGAGTTCAAGTACTGTAATATTTCTGAATATACCTATGTGTGGTTAACCCTTTAAGTGCCGGTAATCCTATTGGTGATAATTGTGGTTTGAGTTACTGTATATCTTTTGTAATTGCTGGTCACTCATTTATATCATTGTTGTTCACACTTTATATATATTATATTTTACTTAAATTATATATATTTTGCACAAATATGCAGGATTGATTATTTTAATAAATTCTTTACTGTGAAGTAACGTGTCAATACCTAATATAGTATAAAGTTCTCAAATTTAATTTTATCTACTTATGTGAAGGTATCCAACCTAATATGTTCTCTTGTTTAACCCTTTCTTGGATATTACTTTAGACAAAACAGATTGTACCACAGGAAGAAAATAAAAATTGCCCAAATTTCCTTTTAATATAATGGGACTCTAAACCCCTTGAATGCTAGAGAGGTCTTCAGTCTAGGTAGGGAGGCCATGGCACAATAGTTAGGGGATCAATAGGGGCCATAACTGGTGTTCACTTTAAGGTAAGCACACAGCACTGAAAGAGTTAAAAGAGTAATTAAAAAAAACTGTTGCTGTCAAGGAAGAGAAGCTGCGTAGACAGGCTAGTAAAGTAGGAGAGAGTTGAAGAACTCTGACACTCAAATGTTTAATACACTGCAGTGGATCTGGCTTTCCATCTCTGTTATCTAAGATGCCAAATTTTGCAATGCATTCTACACATGATCTGTGATTAGAGGTGATTATGGTGAGAGTCCAGGGCTTGCAGGCTATCACTAGGAAGACTTCAACCCCCCATGGAATACAGCATAACCAATGAAGGTTTACTCTCACTGTAGATTTTAGAGAAAGGGTCTCACTCACATTTTTGTGCTTGTATGTGTGATGATAGTTCTACCGTTTTTTTTTTGTTTTTGTTTTTGTTTTTTTTTTTACTTACACTTTTCTAATATTTTTGTCTTATTTTCTTGCATAATCTAGGGGTTTTGGTTACACAGCTATAGACAAAAAAGCTCACCAAGTTCAACCATTATATTTTATAACCCTAAACTTTTAACTTTAGTATCTGTATGTTTTATGCATCTCAGGTTGGGGCAAATCATTTTATGTCTATGGGAAAGTTGTACTGAAATCCATTTATGAATGGGTACAATTCATGCAAAAAATGCAATTTCACTTGTCAAAGCCATAGGTTTTCACTGTTTTTCTTAATGTGCCTATATGTATATAAATGTTTTAGAGCAATCTTTAGTATCATGACTTTTTTTGTAGCAGATGAAAATGTTGGTGTGTTTTTATTGCTACAGTGCAGCATGATTTTCCCAGCATCCTATTCTCTCAATATAAAGAGAAGTGATAACATTTCAAGGAAATGCAGCTACCTTGAACAGTGATTCAAATGATTCCACTGAAATAAATGCCACAGAATTGTATCGGAATTATTGCACTGTCTAAGGAAAGTTTCAGCATGCTGTTGCTAAGATAATAGCAGCACATGCTACTTGTGTGAAATGCCCCATAGGACACAATGATTCATAACTCACGTATATTTTATTTCCTGTTGCTGCAACAATGTCACCTGTGTGAAAGGGGCATTAATGACAACAATAGAGAACACCATTGTGTTCTCATTCCCATCTTCCCCCACATCTCTCTACAATCTTTCCCTAGAAATCAATCAGAGTTCAGTGGCTGTCCTTGTATCTTTAGCTTCTTTTGTCTGGAACTGGAAAATGTGTAAATAATGTATAAAAGGAAATTATGATGCAGTGGTACATTTTACACAAACTTGTATATTTAGTTATTTATGTTTTCAAAAATAAATGAATTTGCTTTCAAGAAGTTTTGTACTTTTAAAGCTATATGATGAAACAAGGAGGGACCTAGCATTTTGTGAGTTAAAATAGGTGTTTATTGCTCCTATTTTATTCAGGTAAACTTTTTGACAGAACCTAAAACAAAACAAAATATGAAGAGTTCTGATTTTTCATTTTAGCCACATGCTGCAAAATGAATCACTTGACACTTGTGTTAACCTATAATGATACCCCATCCCTTAAGTACCTTGTAACCATGACAGTGTAATTAGGGACCGTGGTTATAGTGCACAAGGGTTTGATTACAAATGTATAGTGTTGTCCAGATGAATATCCCACAGAGGGAAGGAGTTTTCATTCTACACAAAGCCGTTTGATTAAGGTCAGCTTTGACGTCAACCAAAATGAAAGGGTCTAAGATTTGTAAAGTTGATGTGTTTTTCAGTAACACATAAATTGTAGACTTAGTTAAAGAATAAAAAAAGCATGTACAAATAATATGTATTGCTCTATATAAAAACTGAACTGTTTCTGGTTCACTGTCCATCCCTCCCCTAGGCCGCAGGGTTCTGGAGTTCAACCGCACCCAGTGAATTGCCATGGCCAGTGGCTTACTGCAGTGAGATTCACAGGAGTGGCAGTTTTGACAGTAGTGTGCAGGGGAGTGTTTGTATGTCCATGCACACACCAGCGTTCACACAAACGCTAACTTCAGATAGTGGGATGAAAGAAATTGGTAGAAATGATCTTCTCACAGATATTTTTATAGGATTTGGAAGGACCTATTCCTGTAGCGTCTTCTCCTGGAACTTCCATACACCCCTACTCATTATAGTTCCCTTTGCATAGAATAGAATATATTTATTAGGAGCACTACTCGTGTTTATGAAATAGATCAAACCATATATATATATAATATATATATCCTATATGAGGTGCCTGGGATCCTTAGCCTAAAGTCAATAAACAGTAAAATAGATTCTATGAAAGCACTCAACCTCAATCCAGAGTATAAAATATAAACAAAAATCAAAAAAATATATAAAATAATATTAATTACAAAAATATAAAAATACAAAAACTATACAGAGCAAGATTGGATCCAAAGTTTTCCACAGCCATCCCAGAGAATACAAAGACCAATTCCAATATAAGCAAATCAAATAATATATTAATATATAAAAAGACCCCACACCCTAACATTTAATAAAAAACAGACAAAAAAAAAAGTGGTGCGGGCCACAAAAGCTAGGTGCCAGGAGCCCCAAAAAAGGACTATAAATGCCTTTGCATCACTGGAATGTCACCGAAATTTATATAAATCATCAGCTTCCTTTCTGATTCTCTAAGCATTAGCGCTGGGGACTAGCCTGAAAAGGTAATTATACACTAAGGGTTTAACATTTTTAATATTGCAACTCCTAAAGTAAGTAGCAGCAAGGGGCCTATAAAATACTGACTTTTGTCATGTATACTTGACATGTTAAAGGGATAGTAATGTTTCAATATAAATGCAGCTCCAATTATCATTCTCTACGATGTGTAGTTCCAGAGTAATTGAATTATAAAGTATCCTTCTTCCGCCCCTTTTACCTATTGTAAGCCGCCTCTGGTCGCTTAACCAGGCAGCTCACATTAAGGGACAATCTTCTGGCTGTGAGTATAAGGAAAACCCTGCCCCCCTTGAAGGAAGAGGGCAGGTTTTTCCTTATGTTAACAGAAGATTGTCCCTTGCTGCGATCCATCCGGACGGTCTTGCTGTGCAGCTTTACATAGGTAAAAGGGGTGGAAGGGGGCCTCTTTATGATTCAATTACTCTGGAACTACACATAGTAGAGAATGATAATAACTCTCTACATGGCCCAGAGCTATAAAGAATAATTGAAGCTGCATTTATTTTGAAACTATCCCTTTAATTTTCCTAAACATGGTAAATAATTTTACAGTTTGGCTTTAGTGTATGAAAGCAACTGATACAACTAAATCAATTACGAAGTGAACGTTATAAAATACTGTACCTGAATAGGCATGGCTCAAGTTCTGTTATTTTGAATTTGGCACTTAAAGGGATAGTAATGTTTCATAATAAAAGCATCTCTAATTAATCATCATAGTATTTGGACTTTGAAGAGTGTTATTTCAATTCTGTCAGAGTTGTAGTTCCAGAGTAATTCAATGACAAAGTATCCCCCTCCTGCCCCTTTTACTGATGTCACACTGTTCAGCCACAGCAGAAGGGAGGTGCCCAGGTAGACTGCAGAGAGGGACAATCTTCAATTAAGATAAGGGAAAAACCTGAAAAGCTTGACATGGGGGGCAAGGATTTCATTGTTTTCATAGAAATAAGAGTGTCCCCTTCTGTTATCTGTCTGGTCTATAGACTGCATTACACATCTGAGAAGAGATGGCTTACACTAGGTAAAAGGGGCGGGAGGGGAAACTTTGCTTGTGAATATCTCTTAAACCATAAAGGTTTGAGAGATAAGACATATCATTCTTCATGTTTTTTTAATGCCTACAAAATAAAATAAAGATAAAACGAAGTATTACTATCCCTTTAATAAAACTGTCTCAAGCCAAAAAGTGTAAAATGTTCACTGTGATTAAACAGGTCTATTGGCGCGATTCAAGAAACGTTTGCATCAGATAAAGGCATTTTTGTGCGCAGATAGATTTTGTGCATATTCTAATCCAGGAAGCAAAATACTGAACGCTTCTTGAATTATGCATGAAAAATTCAATTTTACAACAACAGTACACAGGCGTATATATTAATTTGCAATACCACTTCCTGCATTAGGCGCATTCGCTATTCCTCTCACACAGATTTGTTAATCTTAGCCACCCCCACAAAAAATAAATCTATGCAGCCGTTCGCTAATCTTGATGCGCAATTCAACAAAATCATGCGCAAACCTATTCCCTAGTGGTATTCACACGGGAAATAGCGATTGCGCACGTTTCCTGCATTGCACCACAT
This sequence comes from Rhinophrynus dorsalis, assembly GCA_037306005.1. NCBI lineage: Eukaryota > Metazoa > Chordata > Amphibia > Anura > Rhinophrynidae > Rhinophrynus > Rhinophrynus dorsalis. The sequence goes on along the minus strand of CM074720.1, from coordinate 257,844,567 downwards.
GAGCACTGTGCCTAGTCAGCAGTGAGGAACTTCAAGTTTTTTTTTTCCTTCTAGTGCTATTGCATACATTTGTTTACCAGACTAATTTCTCCCAAAATGAAAGTTCAACTTGATAATGCCAGGCAAGTCTCTAGTGCATGGAAGTACCAGCTAATCCCATATATATGTTTTGATTGTGTTCGGTTTTGTCTGTGAGGTGTAGTCGGCTCTGTAGGCACTTAAAACGTGTCTCTGTTACCTAATACCGTTAGGGAGACTCCTGAATGGTTTTCAGATTCAAGCTAATAGAAATATATAATGTGATGCTCTTGAGCAGAGGCTAGCCATAGAACAATCAGACAATGTTTTTTCATTATCAGTGAGTATTTCACACCTTTTTTAGCTTGAATTTGAAAACCCTTAGGGTATACTGTAAATGGAAATTTTCACATTTACAGCGACTATCCTGATTTTTGGATTTAGTCCCACTGTTACAGACAGACAGGTTCCCTCTGTCTGTTACAGACAGACAGTTGTTCCTCCTCTCATGAGTCCCTGCTGTATGCGAACATGCCTCTGGACCTAATAATTGCTAACTGAGTGCGGCTTCTCATTCATCCTCATAAGTCTCTACTGATGTCTCTGTCATGGGTGGCAGCCACCACTTATCTGCTCAGTCATTAGTCAGATTAATTCTGTCTGAGCTACAGGCCCCGAACTCCCAAATGGATAGACAAATCATCCACAGCTTTCACAAAATGGCTGGCTTCACACTCATATCTTGTAACAACAGCTGAAACAGTTGCCTCCAAACTTTTGGTGCTTGGCACAGAATAGAATTCAATTTGGCCTGTGGGGTCACTCGGAAATGGATTCCAGTACGAGGTTTGGTATGCAGTAGTAACAGTTCTTGTTGAGCTTTGCACAGTCTTTGTCCCTGACACGTCCTGGCTGGCTGGGCATGGCTTTAATTACCTATAATACCTTTTGTACTCTATACTACCCCAAATTTCAGCTGAGATTTTGGTCAGTATAGAGTTTGTTACTGTATTTTATGTGACTAAAAAGGAAGAGTAATGCAAATACATCACACGTGAGTTCTACCTGATCTGTCATAGAAGTTACTCTGTGTTAACCCTTTGAGTGCCAGGGGATAAACAATACATTGCATACCCCTCTGGTGCTCAAAGGGTTGAATATACGAACTCTGGAATAAAGTAAAACATATTTAACAGGAGTAGGTGTAATGAATATCTACAGATGTACGTAAAGCATACTTCCCAAGTGTCCCTCTTTAGGAGGGACAGTCCCTCTTTGAGACCCAAATCCCTCTGTCCCTCTTTATCACCCTGATGTCCCTCTTTTTAGGAGATTAGACTGTGTGTTGTGTATATAACTGTATCACATTGCTCCACAACAATAAAACTCACATTTATGTTTGTTTAAACTTCAGTATATGAGTTTATACATCAGTCTGTGCAAATAAAATGCTTTGGTATTGCTCTAAATAATTTATTCAGTTACAAAAAGAGGTATCAGAAGGTCATGAAATTACAAAAAAAAGATTGCTAATGCTCCGCCTACCAGCCATGCCCCCAACAACACCACCTAAAATGAAAGTGTCCCTCTTTGGCCATTTGAAATGTTGGGAGGTATGACGTAAAGACATGCAGATCTATATCTACATATATAAATAAAAATGTGTAGTATTGAAGGGAAAGGGCAACAGTTTTAAATTAAAAATGGTTTATAATTTATTAATGACAGACCTTTTTGCTTATTTAAGATTTTACCTTTAATCATTCTGAAATATTAATTATATTAACACAAAATAAATGTTACACCTATAACAATGCAATACAAAATGTACACATTGGCATACCACTCAAATTTGCATTAACATTTATGTTTTTATTCCTTTTAACCCCTTGAGTGCCAGAGGGGTACACAACACATTGCTTTACAATGAGCCGTGTACCCCTTTGGCATTCAAAGGGTTGATAAACACATAGGCAATGATGCAATAAGGCTGCATATCCCATCTAATTAAATTCATTAAAACATTTTTCTGAGTGGCATTCATCACTGTGGCTTTAACATATGAATTAACTAGAAGGGGTCCTTCTTGGAAAAATGTAATTGATTGTATGTATGCCTCAGTTTGTCTATCTAAGGGTATGTGATAATCCAAATGTGCATCCCTTGCGCTCAGTTTCTAAGATCATTTGTACCTAACTGACAAAGCCTAAGAAGGCTGAAATGTACTGTACATCTAGAATTTGCTGATGTTCTCATTCAGAGGAGGTTTGCCTGACACGTCAGAGCTGTGTTGTATAGGATCAGTCTCATATGCACACGGAGCTTTCTTTTTTGTAATAATACTCAAGAACTAAAACCTAAATCTTCTTATAAGTAACTAGACAGAGCTCATGCAAATTATGTTTTTTATTCTATTTGAATAGTTAACACATTTTTGATTGAAGTTCTAGAACTGGTCTTCCTAACTACAGAACTTGAGGGCAAAAACACTTTGGTTAGTAATATATACATAGCAAAGTTAATTACACATTGGAGAAATGTGAGAGGGGTAATTTTAATTTTTTTACAAATGGTGGTTAAACTCCCCCCTTCCTCTGTTGCCAGTGTAAAGGAGGGGTTAACCAATGGTGGTGGGTTGTGGGGCATGTTCGCTATGACACAGGAAATCAGGCAGGTCACTGGGTGGGCTACTGCCCTCCTCTCTCAGGTCTGATCAAGCCCAAGGGAGATTCACTGATATCCAGCCACTTTCCTGGCTTCTTGAGATTGGAGATGTTTGAGAGTGATTTGTAGCAAATCTGCAATCACATTCTGACTGGGGTCAGGATGTGATTGCAGAACTGATCAGCTGGAAATATCTGCCAATGCTAAAACAGGCCATACTACAAACATTTTCCTTTGTCATGGAATCCAATAATTAGTTATCAAAAGCCCTAAGTAAACTAGGTTATCAATATTTGCAAAGGGAGATTGATCTTCTGGCACAGGAATGAGGCTCAGACATCTGTGTGACTTCTCCAAGTCCCTGAGGACTCATCTTGAGTATCAGAAGTACAAGGCCAGATTGGCTAGATTTTACTGCAGATAATTAACCCTTGAATACTAGATACATTTAAATGCATTGCAAAACAATTCATTGGACACCTCTTCAGAATTTCAGGAGTTAACTAATTAGAGATTTCAAGTTTCTTGTAATCAACAAACATCCTTATCCACAAACATAATGGGAAACATATATAAAGAAATACAGAGCAATTCCGAGGCAAACCAACAGAAACTTAGGGAACAAATGACAATTCCTCAAGTCTCAGTGCATCAGATATCCCTCTGTCACTCAAATGGTTAAGCTGCCTCTAACTTGTGCCTTTTGTTTTGCAAACAGGTTAATAGTTAATAGAGAATTTCAATTTAGTGGTTGGGAATCTAATCTCAGCAGCTTTGTTCACTGATTTGGTCAGATAAAACTACACAATTAAATCTCCTCTCTCAGGCTGCTAGAACCGATCCGTTTTCACCAGAGGGGTTGAATAAATTGATAAGGAGGAATAATACTGCAAATCCTTTCAAGATGGAATCTCTGACTGAGGGGAACACTTGGAAAGGTGATAGGTCATCTAATAAAACAGTACATTTTAGAAAAAAAAACAACTTTAATCAATAGGTAACACTGTTGGGTTTATTTGTGAAACTCAATGAGACTGAGAGAGAGAAAGACAGAGAGAGAAAAAGAGATTTGTATGGGTTGTGTGGATCTAGAGCTATTGATCTTTATGCACAATGTATGTCAGCAACATTTCACATCCCAAATACAGCATTTGCAAGTGCAACAGCAGCATTGTTGTTCATAAAAAAACTTACTACACCTATTAGGGTGGTAAATGTGTCTACTAGTGAAAGCTTTCTACAAAGCCCATGGCATTCAATGGATATTTGGATTCAAATAAAGACACATTACTAATGAAACTCCATTTGATAAGATTCCCACTTTCAGTATCTTACTATGATTTCAGTTTTTTTTTTAATTCAACCCTCAGGACCCATGGGAAGTCTTCACCTAAGTATACGTTTTTCTATTATTAGCCTGTGTGGATCTGTCAGACTGACTAAGTGGGGTAATCTTGAAAACATGTGCTATTAATGGATCCTGACTGGGTATCAACTTTGGAAATCTATTACTCAGTGCAGTGAGTCTCAAACCTACCCCAATAACAAGTCAATACCAGAGGTTTTCCCTGCTTGAGTGAAGGTGACAGAAATGCAGTGACATCTGTAAGTCCAGATCAGTGGTCTCTCTATGGTTAGGAAAAAGTGAGTGACCCAGCACTGAAAGGATTCTAGGAGTAACTACAATTTTGAAGGGCTGCATGAGGCAGCCGTATCTATTATTCCAATGCAAAAGAGATTCTTCTTAAAGAGGGGTACCCAATTTACTGCTTAGCAATGTGCTTGTTACCTCTCTGTCTCTCAAAGGGTTAACTCTTTCAGCTCTGGGTTGCTCATCATAGAAGAAAACACTGGACCTGTACTGTTGATTGTCTATGGGCATACCTGGGAACTCTCCAGATTTGCCCCGGAGACTCCGGTTTTGACACTACATTACCGGGTCTCCGGGGCAGAGGCTGAGTCCTCCGGATGTGGGGAGTTTCTATTGAAACTCTGTCCGCTTCCACTCTTTCTCCTGGTGTAGCTCCTTCCCCCCAGCCTTCTTTTAAGCCCTCCACCTGGCACTCGCATTAAGACCCGCCCCTTTTTGACGCAATATGCGTCAATCTTCACACCACCCATGGCAGCAGTGGACTCCCCTCCGGGAAGACAACAATAAAAAGTTCCCAGGTATGTCTGTGGGAAGGTTTGAAAACCACTGGTTCAGGAATTTCCTCCATGATGTCTGAGAAATGCATTGCAAGACCTCTGCAGCATTCAAGTGGTTAAAAGTCCCATTTAAAAAGGTGATGTTCTGTCTCCCATGGTACATCAGCCACATTATGGGATGGACTCCATTGCAGATGTTACATTTTATCAATGGATTTTATCTATAACCTATCAGACAACAGGAATCTGTGCAATAACACCAGTCATAACATGTATCACCAGCAATGTAATACAATGCTAGTTATGTACACAAGCCATTGTTGCATATATAAAAAATGTTAGACAAGGCTATTCATTTTCATTTTAAATATTGGTCTGTTGTTTATATCAGTGCAGCCAGTTTACATAATATAACCATTTGAATGCCACAGAGGTTTCTAAAAGCATTGTTTGACAGTGCTTTAGAAATCTTTCTAACATCCAATAGGTTAAATTAATTTAACATGAAAGAGCATAGTACAAATATTCTATAATAGAATTGGTGGACTTCATTGAAAATACTGATATCTTATAAACAAAATATATTGCTTCTTATCTCTCTTCTTATTTGTTGTAACCCAAAGGTAGCCAACTGTGGACTTCAAGAGCTAAAGTGCACTTTGTCAGGAAATCAATGCTAGAAGTGAGCCAATGAAAATGACTGAAATACTGATTGAGCCACCTTTTCTCAAGCAGAGATATCCTGCAAATAGGCATAGACGGTAGCTCTCGACTTGAGGACCTGGGTTGGCTACACATTTTGCAAAATACTTGACTTTCATCCCTGTTTGAATGGAGACTTACCTTCTGCAAGCTTTATTCTGAAGTAAAAAATGAGACTTAGCAGAAGCAAAGTGACTGGCAGAAATATCCCACCTAATAGATACAAAGCAGGCAGTTCTCTGACAAACACAGATATTATGTGGCCCATCTTCTTGGTGCAGTTACAATGCCAGCTAGCCAAGTATCCTTCTCTGCCAGTTCTGACGAAGTTACACTTACTAAATGATCCTTGTTTTGGCCTTTGGTCCCACAATTGAAACCTTGTGTTAGGACTTTGTTCTGTTTGAACAGTCCTGTGATTCCTAAGAGGATTGTGGCTGGGTTATAAAATAACTGCTTTGAGTTTCTAAGAGAATTTGAAACAAAGTATTTATCTTGTTCACTGATAGTATCAGTTCAACCTTTATATCATTACACAGTATTTGTATTGTGTTCTACCAAACACATGGTAAATAAACAAATATTTAGCCCTTAGCTGCAAGCTAACTCCAAAACTAACAACCTTATTCAAAATAGAAAAGTGGAATAATTCTGGAGCAAACCTAGTGCACCACAGGGGAGAAATATAAATGCTCAAGAAAAAAAAGAGGTTGTTGTTCACTAAACAAAGTGAGATCTAAATGAAAACTTAGATTTTACTATATATTAATTAAAAAATGCTCATTTCAATAGAGCTTCCAATCATTTTAATGCTATAGTGTTCTCTAACACAATGCTTTCAAGGGTTTAAATTCCACATATAAATCATAGGGAATTTTTATTTGTCCCCTATGACGCAGCTGGTTTAAGGATTGTGTTATATCAGGGAGGTAGCCATTGCCAAATTGCTCCTCAAGAGGCACCAACAGTGCATGTTTTCAAGATATCTCAGTTGGAGAACAGGTGGCCTAATTAGTAGCTCAGTCACTATAATTGCTCTACACATGCTTATTTTGGGATATCCTGAAAACATGCACTTTTGGTAACTCTTGAGGACTAGGTTTTGCTACCCCTCTGTTATACTGTGTAATGTGAGACATTTTAATTTCACAAAGTTAGTGCTCTTTTGGAAAGTCTGAGTCTCTTGGAGTCTACTGGCAGCACATCCAGCAGTTAAGGACCATAGAGCTTTTTTTTTTTTTCTTCGCTAAAGGGATTCAGGGGTCCTTGAGCGGAATGCAGCTGCGCAGGGACCCCAGAAATCCATGACGTGCCAGGACTGTCCTTAAGTTTACCCATGACAGTCCTGGCACATCATGGGCATACCTGGGAACTTCCAATTGAGGTCTACCGGGAGGGGAGTCCTCTGGTGCAGAAGGGGGTGAAAATAATGACACGAATCGCATAAAAAAAGGGCGGGGCTTGATGCGAGTGGGGGGGGCAGGGCTTTTAAGGTGTCATACAGAAGGCTGGGTAAGGTGGAACACTGGGAGAAACAGCAGATATGGGCAGAGTTTCAATAGAAACTCCCCACATCCAGAGGAATCAGCCTCTGCCCTGGAGACCTGGGAAAGCTCTGTCAGAACCGGAGTCTTTGGGACAAATCCGGAGAGTTCCCAGGTATGGTCATGGGTCCTTAAGGGGTTATCAACTGTAACAACCATACCCAGGAATTCTAAATGCTTTGCAATGGATTGAATGCCTTTCTAACATTTAAAGGATTAAACCAGGTGCTAAAATAGATTTCTTTGCCCTATGTCTGCCTATCATAACGTTCCTAAGTTTATTACAGCTAAAATTCTACTCCTCACTCTTTGAGTGCCAGAGAGGTGTCCAACGCATTGCAACTCAATGCATTGGTTACCTCTCTGGCACTTAAAGGAACAGTAAACTTTTTTTTCTATATGTTATAGAGCTTTTCCTGCTGAGTAAAACAAGTCACTCCCACTGCTGTCAATTGTTTTATTCAGAAGTTATAAAGGTTCAAATAATCAGGAAGTGAATTTACTGTGCATTTACTTCCTGATAGTTCTAACTGACAGGAAGTGACTCAGAAATTTCTATCACATTCTATGGAGAACTGTAAGTCACTGACTTTCCTCTCCATTAGAATGTAACAGGAGCACTAATTGGAGTTTGACCACTAGAGGGCACTGCTAATATAAATAAACACGGGTTTAAACTATAACAACTGGAAATATGCATCTGTGAGCACCCTTATGTTACTCAAAAGGAAATGCCCTACAAGATATGTTTTTTCATAAAAAAAGTTTACTGCTCCTTTAAAGAGTTCAATGAGCAGTAAACCTTTTTTTGAAAAAAAAACACTATCAGTTTTTTTATTCAAATATTACAACCTTTCAAATTGTCAGGAATTGAATTAGTGTAATTACTTCATGAAAGTTCTAACTGACAGCATCACTCAGCAGTTTCTATCACAAGCTATGAAAAACTGTTCATTAGCGTTTAAGCTCCCCCAGTAAATACAACAGAATAACGAATTGGTATCTGATCACTAGAGGGCATTGCTAATGTAAAAGCAAGAGTTTAAACTGTAATTCTCTGGAAATATGCACCTCTTAGCAATGGGAGTACCATTGTTTCTCTCAACAGGAAATGCATTACAATATATTTTTTCATGAAATGTTTACTTCTCCTTTAATGCTGATTGAGCAAAGTGAAGGGGAAAAGGAAAATGTGTGGCATTTTGAAGGCACCCTTTCCCTGTACATCCTACTGGGAAGGAGTTAGGGTCTTGGTGATACTATAGTCTTTATGAAGGTGGAGTGTATGAACTGGTCTGCACAATAACAATCACACTTTCTAGTGCAAACCAAGAAGTGCAGTTGCTAGCATTGTAGGCTAATGCCAAAGGACTCATACGTATCCACCATGTCCTTAGTATTTTACAGCTTGTGCACAGATGAATTAATTAAATGACCGAACCTCTGTTTAACTTGCCTGTGCACAAGCTGGAACGTTTTAAAGGCATGTGCAGTTAGTGGACTCTTAGGTTAGGATCACTCTGAACTGTGCCATTGGTTTTCTCCGACATTGCTCCAATTCCTTTTAATACATCAACTTCAGTGTTGCTCTTGAAACATAGAAACATAGAATTTGACAGCAGATACGAACCATTCGGCCTATCTAGTCTGCCCATTTTCCTTCAGTAAAAACCTCAAACCTTTTTTGAAGGTGAAGACACATAGTATAGGGTTAAATCACCTGTTTAACACAAAGGAAAAATCTGGGAGTGTTGGTGGTTATGCAATAGTTTTCTCTGTTGCTTTGTTTACTAGAAATCGGACATAAATTTTCCACTTGACAGGCTCCACATTAGTACTGGAAGTAAATATCATAACAGCAGTGGATATATAGGCTCTTGAGAAGTTGCTTAGTTTGAAATGCCCAGGTTTCCAGTGAAATTCAAATGTATTTTCTTGATTGATTTATTGATTGATTGATGTTTTTATTTGCACTAGTTTGAGCCCTGCATTCACTGCCAAAAGATTTGATGGGTGATTGCCTAACTTAATGAAGACATTCAGAAGCATGTGACCAGATAGGTCAGGAGTTGGTAAGTAAAATCACTGAGAAGGCAATTTAATCCAAACGATTTTCTAAGGAACATTGTATAAATGGCTAATACTGCAACATACTGTAGAAAATTACGCAATGCACATATTTTTGTAAGATCCCTATTGAAACTAGGGACTTGATATATATTTGAGAGAAAAAGTGCAGCACCAACAGGAACAATAGATGTACAGTGATGGACACTCAAGAGACTTTAAAACTAAAATTTTTCTTTCTTGCACTACATCAACATTTTGCTCCACTAAGGACTGTTGTCAAGAAAAGAGTGAATAAACATGCCCAAACCAATACTTATTAAAATGGAGACTGGAAGAGGAAATATGATCATCTAGTGAATCTATCTACCAATTACAGAACCCATGCCCCATGTGGTCAGAGTGTTGTACTACATGAGCAACTGCCAGTATGAAATCTTAAAGGGATAGTAATACTTCGTTTTATCTTTATTTTATTTTGTAGGCATTAAAAAAACATGAAGAATGATATAAGTCTTATCTCTCAAACCTTTATGGTGTAAGAGATATTCACAAACAAAGTATCCCCCCCCTGTTCAACCAGATCAGAAGGGAGGTGCCCAGGTAGACTACAGAGAGGGACAATCTTCAATTAAGATAAGGGAAAAAGCTGAAAAACTTGTCAAGGGGGGAAGGGCTTTCATTGTTTTTATACAAAGAAGATTGTCCCCTTCTGTTATCTGTCTGGTCATACAACCACATTCACATCTGAGAAGAGATGGCTTACACTAGGTAAAAGGGGAGGGAGGGGAAACTTTGCTTGATAAGACATATCATTCTTCATGTTTTTTTAATGCCTACAAAATAAAATAAAGTTAAAACGAAGTATTACTATCCCTTTAAAATAAGCAGTTTCAAACACTTCACTTGCTAATAAATCAGTGGTGGAAAAAATCTTAAACAAGCCAATGAATAAATTATGCTGTTGTTAAAAAAAATGCACTTGTTCAGTTATGAATTAGAGTAAAACACCAAATGGTTAGGATTAAAACAGTATGAGTGTATCACGGTTCCCGTGTATTGCTGGCGACATTTTGACACATGCTGATGCTTTCTTATTGGCTAGCATGTGATTACTCCACCCAGTGGTAGCCTTTAAGTACTGTGCCCTGTCACTCATACAGGGCCCTTTCGTGGTGCTCCCGTTTCTTAGTGCTTGCTGCCTTTAACGTGTGATATCCTGTGGATGACCCGGACTGCCTGACTACTCTCTGATCCTGTTCCTGCTCCGTGTACCGACTTGGATTGCCTGACGTTCCTGCTCCGTGTACCGACCCGGCCTGGCTGACGTTCCTGCTCCGTGTATCGACTTGGATTGGCTGAAGTTCCTGCTCCGTGTACTGACCCGACCTGGCTGACGTTCCTGTTCTGTGCCTCCAGTCCGGTGCAGTACCGCATCCGGTAGAGAGTATCTCCTGTGCGCTGTCTTGAGTGTGCTGGCCCAGTTGGTTGCCTCGAGTAATGCATTACCGTTCTGTGACTGTGACCCATTTGTACCTTGCTGCCTCCTTCCTCCTTACCCAGGGCTGATGCTGATCTCGCTTGGCTTGTTATTGTTACCACTGTGGTTGGTCTCCTTGGCGCCACAGTTAGTCTCCGCTCTTGCCAGTCGCTAACAAGCCAAGCGGCCGTTACCATCCGGTACTCACCCGGGTAGGAGCTATTCTTTGGAGCATTATACGCTGGCTGTCACTACTCCGTTACTGAGGTTGGTCTCCGGGGCGCCTCAGTCGGCTCTGTCACCCGGCAGTTGCCATCGAGCCTAGCGTTATTTCATCTATTTTCCGATACCGTTAACCTGGGTCGCAGTCTGTGTGTATTCCTGGGCGTCCCGTTGTTCCTCCGGTTGTAGTACTACTGGTAGTCGTGATCCATCTGGGCCTCACTCACCCTTCCTGGGCCTAGTCGCTATTTTTGCACTCATCCACAGAGAGTGCTTCTTGGGCCTCACTATTAGGGCCTCCCAGCCTCCTGGCCTAATAGCATTTACCATCAGTGTCTCACTATATCACTGTCAGAGACTTTGTCCTGGGGGAGCATACAGGGTTAATTCTAATACTAGAATGTAACTGAAATTATGTTGAGGAGATGTTCAAATTACCTCATCTTTGAACAATGAGCCATTAGTCCAAGGTAGGGAGTAAAAATAACAATGTCAGTTTAATGGCAGATGGATAGTCAGTTGGAGCCAAGGTGGCTGAGAGAGACGGACTCCCTTATGTGTAGGACATAGCAAAATGACATATTTAGGAGGTTTTTGATAACCCTTTTGACCTTTCTCAGTTTTGACGAAAGTCACATGATCTGACATAAAACTGATTATAGGTAAAATTCTAAAGTAGAGTAAGAGCTCCACCTAGAGTCTTGAGAGCATTATGACTGGGATATCCGCATTCCTTGAATAATTAGGGATATATTAATATCCAATCAGGGCAGACCGGTGATGTCACGGTATAATGAGATGGCTCTTTGTCCAATCATCAGACAAAGGTGGGGATTACTGATAAGGCAAAAATTGCAAATATAATGCCCAATTACTCTTAGTTAAGGGTCTTTTTGACTTCCTAAAAGAGGGTCTTGGACTCAACTTAACTGGCTGAAACAGAAAAGGTCTCTTGGGTGACTTCCTGAATAAGAAATCCTGGGTGAATCCTGACAAAAGAAGTCTTAGCTTTGCTGATCCTGCCATCTCACAGAGAAATACAAAGAAACTTGATTGGTAACTATATCATTTATTCATTTAGATTCATTTAATCCAGAATTTTATAATTTTTCTTCTGTTTGAAGAACTTAGTTTTAAATTGTCTTAAGTGGACTGGCCAACCATTTGGGATAATTTATGATAAGCTAGATTTAGCTATTAAATTCTGGAAATAATAGAATCTATATAATTATTGGGAAATGTTATGAATTGCCAATCAGTGTAATACAGTATATAGCGTGGGTTATTTATATTAGCTAATATTAATCTTGGTATTCCTAGAGTAATATTTTGTGATTCTGGGAAGATTATAATAGTTAATATTTGATACCGGATATTCTTTGAATCCAGCTATTAACCCTTTTACCGCTACTTGTCTGTTGCTAGTTGTGTTTTCTTTAGAATTCTCTGTATATGTGCTAGGCTTATATTTTGTAATTGAAGGTATTATCTCAATAGACAAAATAACTGCTGGGTGTGGCATCTGTTTTAAACGTGTAGATTAACCCTTGGAGTGCCTATAGGTTTTATATATAGGTTGCTGTAGTCAAAATTATGATAAATGTTGCATGAAGTAATTCTAAGTAGATTATTTGTGTGATTTGGTTTGACTATATTAATTGCAATTTATATATTTTATTCAGAGGTATTCAGTATTGAATTCAGTAGATAATTAAATTATAGTGATTAAATCTGGGATTTTATTCCAGTTATTCCCTAAATTTAATTATTATTGATATATGATACAAGGAATTGTTAGAGGAATTATTTAATTCGTCTCACATTACTCCTTACATCATAATGGGCATAGTCTATACAGTTTCTGGGGCAGAGGTATTAAGAGACCCTGCAGCCAACTGTATTATATTAATTGTAACAATCAATTAACCTATTCTATGCTGCTGAATGCAATTATTGTTATTATACCTCTGAATATACCTATAGGTGGTTAACCCTTGCACCGCTGGTAATCTTTATGATAAATAGTGTGGTTTGATTTTCTGTATACCTATTATAATTGCTAGTCACTTAATTATTTCATTGTTGCTGATACTTGTATATATTGTATTTTAATAAAATATATATTTTTGCACAAATATAAAGGATTGATTCTTGTGATCAATTCGTTACTGTGAAGTAGCGTGTCAATACATATTAAAGATAAAGTTCTCGAATTATTTTATATTGTCATTTGTCTATTTAAGTGAAGAAATCCAGCCTGAGTGGTTCTCTGTTTAACCCTTTGGATACCTTCCTATAAATAGCCCGACAGATTTTTGGAGGTCCCATCGAGATCTTTATATAGGATTGACACATTTGTCAAATAATTTTATTGGCAGATATATTACACAGTAACATATTTGTGCTTAAGCATGTCTCAGGCAACTTCTTCAGTGTCTGATCCAATGGAACAGAGACCAGAAGAAGACATGAAATGGGCTGTAGAAGGGAGGTTAATTTATGCCATCCATTCTCGCCTCAAAATTAAGAGTGATGCCCAACAATGGTGTACTGACATTGAACTACGAGTGATATCCCAATTTGATAAAATGTGGCAGACTGATAGCTTCTATTATCAAGCATTGAATAGGTGTATAGATCAAACTAAGGCAAGGGATTTGGACACCCAGATTTTATTAATTGTGCCTGAATTGTTAACTATTATAGGCTTCCAGAGAAACAAATTGGAGGCTTATCAAAAGGTTGTAGAGCCACTAAAACAGGCACTAAATGATCAGACTGAAAAGATTTCTGAGTTAGAGGAAGAGGTGCGTAAGTTTGTCAGAATTGCAAACTCACAAGAAGAGCATATTGAGAATCTCCAGCGCCAGGTAAATGGGCTAGAGAGCAGGCGTAAAACAGCTATTGAGGAAATGTGGTCTACAAAAGCACATAATACTGCCCTTAATGCTAAAATGTGTGATCTACAAGGTGAGATATACATTTTGCAAGAACACATTAGGCAACTCCAATCCCATTTAGACAAGCGGGTTCAGGAGAATATAAAATTGCGAGAGCAAGTGCTGGTATATCAGACCAGTGATAATGCCCCTAAGGGGGATAAATCAGTGGATCTAGATATGTTTAATGTCTTGTCCAGCCAGATCCAGGAATTGTCAGAAAGAATGCAGGCCCTTACTGCTTCTGATTCTGACCATGCCTCCTCTGAGATTGGACAGGATATTAGTCCTGACAAGGTAGTTCAGGCCCAACCAGCTATATCTAGTAGTCATCAGGATTACTCACCTGGGAAGGAGGGGGATGTTAGTCCTCAGAAGTCACACTTCTTGCTGAAGTGTGATGATGAGGGTAACATCCCAGAGCAAGCCACACACCCTGCACCACGGAGCCTTTTAACAGGCCACAGATTACCCTCTAACAGGGAGTCAATGATCAAACCTCACAGGAGGCCAATGCCCACATTAAGTAGGTTTGAACAGGAGGAACAGTCACCTTTAATTGAAGGAACTAAGATAATAAGATTTCTGAGAGATACCGTGCCAGTTTTCCACAGAAAATCTAAAATATCCATTGTGAGTCATTTAGACCGTTATACTGAAACACTTGCATCTCTAGGCCTTCATTCTGACCGTCATAAAATGGATTATGTGCCTTGGGTTTTTGATGTTTCAGAGAATTTCTTTTTCAGTTCTTTAGCTGAGATGGGTATCACTACCTGGGAGGAAACAGTGGAACAGATAATCCTAGCGTTTGGTCCTTATAAAACTCGCCATGAGGCTAAATGTGCTATATATGCACTAAAATGTAGGCCAGATCAGGACCCCAGGCAATTCTTGTCAGAGCTTAAATGTGCATATATCCTTGCAGATAGGGACGCAGATTTTCATTCCTATGAGTTCAGGGAGCTATTCTTTAATGCTCTGCCTAGATACATGAAAACTAATCTAGCTAGGGATTATTCACCCCTATTATCATTAGATTGGTTACTCACTCAAGCTATGAAGCTGTATAATGCCCAGCAGAGTGAGAATACCCCAGCTAGGGACAAGAAGCCTGCCTCCCAGTGTGTAGCAGAAACATTGGTTGAGGAGAGTTTGCCCTTTGAATCTGGCAAGAGAACCTATGCAGAGGTGTTAAAATCTCCACAGGTTCATAAACAGGCGCCAGGACAGAAGGGACCCGCCTCTGTTAGTTCCCAGGGGTCTAATAATTCAAATGGTCAGAAACCATTTTTCAAAAGATCCCAGGGATACAACAAAAACCAAAATAGATCCAAGTTTCCCAGGAGGTTCAAAAAGAGTAAAAACTCTAATAATCAGGGGGCCCAGCAAAATCAGCAGAATAATAAGTCTGATTCTGGGAACCAAGGTCAGAAGCAAGTGAGTCTTAAGGTCCAGGTTAACAACCTAACAGATATGATGGCCAAAATGATGACTACTATGGCACAGCTAGGCCAAAGTCCCAGTTCTGATAACCAGCAGGGATCTAACCCTTTTTTAGGGACAGCCCCAGGAGTGGCAACTGCCACTCAATAACAGAACAGGGTAATGGTAAGCAGGCCTTAGGGGAAAAGAATAACATTGCTTTACCCTATGTAAGACCTATAATAACCGATGATGTTTTAACCAACAGGAATGCTAACACATTTTCTTTACAGGATGTAAATGCTTTGTGTGACTCTAACATTTCTTCCTTATCTCACCCACAGCCAGGTACACATAAGTCCATCCCTGATGATGTCACTTCTTTTCCCTGCATTCCTTCAGAACAGGTTGAAGGAGGAGGAGGAGTGAAGGGGGATGCTGCAGCTGTACAACATGACCCAGTGGTCAGCAAGTCTGCTCCTGTAAATTCAGGAATTAACCCTTGCAGGCAGTGGAGGGATTATAAGACGATCTTACATCGTAATTATTTATGCAAAATGCATGAATTTGAAGGAAGATATTTTATTGATGTTACATTGCAGGGGCTTGATGACCTAATCATTTCCAGTCTCTTGGATACAGGGTCACAAGCTACCATCTTATCTAGCTCCCATTTCCATCAAATTATGGAGGAAGCTTCTGTAAAGCCAGTGTTAAAGGCATTTGATGGATCCCTAATAAGCGTAGGAGGTAACCCCTTAAACGTATTGGGAACCACATGGTTACATTTTAAAATCGGTAACAAATCATTCACACATAAGGTCATAGTAGTTGAAGTTCCCTATAACAGGTTAATTATAGGTGCCGATCTACTGCGGCGATTAAGTCCCGTCATAGACTGTGTGAATAATGTCATCTGGTTGCAGGTTAAAACCCCAATCAATTATGAGCGTGCATTGCAACGCCCCCATAGAAATGATCATGTGGTAGAGGAAAATAGGAATACTATTGAAATTCACTTTGTCAATAGCCAGAACCCTAACCTCACTGTTTTACAGATACCTAATACTGATACTGAGTATATGGAAGGTGATATCTCCATCAAGGCGTTACCAGAACAGATTCAAAACGTGAAGCTAGAAGGCGATGTTTTAACCATCTCTCTTCACAGATCACCCTCTGAACCAGCAGATCCAGAGAATCATTCTCAATATCTGACGTCTATTGACAATACAGGGGGTGAGTTGTTTGTTCCCTTACAGGTTAAAGACTTGGGGAGGATCAAACAGGCCAAACTGAATCTGAAATTGGAAAACAGTTACATTAGTAACAGCCTACTGATGGAGGTAAGAGATCCTATCCATATCAAGTATCTGGCACCATATGATAATTTGGTACATGACCTAGATGACAATGCTATGAGTTATAACATTGTTGCGAGGTGTCTGTTATCTATATCTCTAGGTGACAGGTCCGCCAAACATGTTTTTCTTGTAGTGGAGAAACCTCAACACCAGATCTATATAGGCAACGATTTAATACATTGTTTTGCCGCCCAGATTGATCTGGTGAATAACAACCTATGGACTAGGTTAGAAGGGAACCCTTGGGGATTTCAGGATGACTTAAAAGCCCTGAAGTCATGCCAACTGTTGCCATATGCAGTAAAGTTACAGGTAGTTAATAAGGTCACTTTACCTGGTGGGGCAAGTCAGGTCCCCATACCCTTGCAGGTTCGTAGTGGTCAGAACCTTGAGAATCCTGATGCATTAATATGCCTCTCAAATAGGATTCAACAATTAGGAATCTCTGTATCACACACCCCTATGGTGAGTATTCGTAGAACACCAGTCCACATAGTGGTAAATAACATAACCCCACACAGTATTACCTTAGAGAAAGGAACTGTAATAGGTTATGCTCTGGATTTAGAATACTATACATTTGGGTTTCAGA
Source organism: Rhinophrynus dorsalis (assembly GCA_037306005.1). Classification (NCBI taxonomy): domain Eukaryota; kingdom Metazoa; phylum Chordata; class Amphibia; order Anura; family Rhinophrynidae; genus Rhinophrynus; species Rhinophrynus dorsalis. Next base: position 257,827,402 of record CM074720.1, on the reverse strand, counting down.
ACCAAGTAATAGGCCTACTACCTGATAATTATCTGCCTGAGGAGCAACTTGTTGAGCAATTGTTTTACTCCCTTCCAGAGGGACTGTTTTCCGTTCAATCTGTGTATCCATATAGCCCTGATACAGGTACATGCCGGATTGAAGAATCCTCTCTGGTATTTGAGCACCAGATGGAGGAACCAGAGACCCAAGAGTATCAGGAGGCTGTGGATAAGGTAAGAGTAAATGCTCATGATTTATCTACACAGCTTGAGGAAACTTATGAGTTAGGTAAGCCTGAAGCATTTCCAGGTTTTAATGAGCTAGTAGAAGAGCAAATCTCTCTAGCCGATGCGTGCTCTGATGATTCTGAACGCCAACAGCTAAGGGAAATACTTATGGAATTCCAAGAGCTGTTTGCCAAGGATTCTTATGATTGTGGTTTAACAAACCTACACGTTGCCCGCATACAAACTGACCCTAAGTTACCTCCTGTATATGTCAAACAGTACCGTCTTCCACTTGCGTCCTATGACTCATTGGCAGAAATTATAAGGAACCTCAAGGAGAGGGGTATTATACGGCCAGTGCACAGCTCTTATAATAACCCAATCTTGGGAATCCTTAAACCCAATGGTCAATGGCGTTTGTGTGCTGACTTAAGGCAACTGAACAAACGTGTATATATGTCCGGCTGGCCGGTGCCATATATAGATCAATGTTTGGCTCAGATGCAAGGGTCCAAAATTTTTACAGCAATTGACTGTGCCCAAGGGTACTGGACCATTAAAGTCAGTGAGGAAGACCAATATAAGCTAGCTTTCACTTTTGGAGGAGTACAATACGCCTGGGTTAGAATGCCTTTTGGGTATATCAACTCAGGTCATGAATTTGCCGTTTTTATGCACAAGGCTATGCCTGATGCTATGGCTAGGGGGACTCTCTGCTATGTGGATGATGTCCTAATTAAAAGTACTACCTTCCAAAAGCATATCACAGAAATTAAATATGTATTTAATCAGCTAAAGGAAGCTGGTGTTAAACTGTCGCTCAAAAAGGCACAGATGTGCCGCACCAAAGTTAACTTTCTTGGTCATGAGGTGACCACAGAAGGGTTAAACCCACAAAGAAAGAAGGTGGAAGCGATAGTTAAATCTAAAACACCAACTAATCTCCATGAATTGAGATCCTTCCTAGGCATGATGAATTATTCCCGGAAGTTTATTGATAATTATTCAGAAATAACTAAACCATTGTTGTTATTATTGAAGAAAGATCAACCGTGGATCTGGGGTGAAGCTCAGGAACATGCCGTATCTGAGCTCAGGAGTAGACTCACCCAGGCTCCTTGTCTGGCTTATCCAGAAGGAGGTAAGCCATTTTTTCTTGAGACAGGATTCACTAATCTTTGTCTCAGCGGGGTTTTGTATCAAAAGCAGGATAACCTGAATAAGGTTATCGCATATGCTAGCAAATCCCTGTCTTCCGTGGAAATTAAATTTAATGACTGTGAGAAAGCTTTATTGGCTACTGTTTGGGCATTACAGAACTTTCGGAGTTTTATTCAGGGTGAGAAGATCATCATTGAAACCGCTCATCAACCTTTGCAGTATTTGCAAAGTGACCGGATAAAGGAAGGACACCTCTCCAATAGTAGGATAACCGCTTGGACTTTATCCCTACAAGGATGGCCATTAGAAATTAGGTATAAGCAAAACAGGAAGAATCCTGTAGCTCAAGGACTCGCCGAACTCCATGATTGTTCAGCACCTCCCACGGAGACTGATACCAGTGGAGACGATTACCTTGAGGAACAATTGCTTTCCCCGTATAAGGCATTTGACGAGAATTATTGCACAACCTTACCAACCGCGTACATTGACGGGTGTTCCTACCATGTCACTACTGGCACTGAAAGAAAACTGGTGGCAGGTATTGGGATTACCTGGACAGGTGAGTGCCCTAGTATATCTAAAGGGTATAGTCTAGGACCACAGAGTAGCCAAGTGGCAGAGCTCTGTGCGGTCTATAAGACAGTCCTTTTAGCTATTGAGCATAACATAAAGGAGTTTGTCATTATAACTGATTCTAATTATGTTCGCCATAGCTTTGTAGAATACCTCCCAGGTTGGAAAAGAAGCCATATGCTCCGATACAATAATAAACCAGTGAAACATGGTAAATTGTTTTGTGAGGTTGACAATCTCGTAACTTCAAATGGCCTTACCATCTATTGGAAAAAGACCAAGGGGCATTCTAAGGTCCTAGGCCCTGAAAAACAAGGTAATGATCTAGCCGATCTATTGGCTAAAGAAGGCGCCCTTAAGGGAGAGGCCTTAGATATATCCCATCTATTGGGTCCTGTACAGGTAAATGCCGTTACTAGGCAACAAGCCCGTAACGAAGCAGACACCCCGGTAGCACAGTGGATTCAAGACTCACCTAGTGAGGACTTGATTACAAGTCAAAAGGGGGACCCTATCATAAGGCTGTTCTACAAGCACATAGAAGACCCCCTAAACCACCCAATTTCTGAGGAGGAATGGGTGGGAAAAGAAGACTTAAGGATGAGGTCCAAGGCCCAATTCCATATACAAGATGCTCTGTTAATCAGAACTTCTAAAAATGGAATACAACAATGGGTTGTACCTACTGCATTTAGAGGTTTAATGCTTCAACATGCTCATGATGCACCTACTTCAGGTCATCGCGGTGATAAAATCACGTATGAGATTCTCCGCGATTACGCATATTGGCCTCATATGCTTAAAGATGTACAAACCTATTGTCAAGGTTGTTTGGTGTGTTCCCAATTCCAACCATCTGGCCCCACTCATCGTGCACCACTACAGAAGAGGGGGATGTCATTACCATGGTCGGATATTCAAATAGATTTTATAGGACCGGTTACAAGGACAGCAAGGGGGAACAAGTATATGCTAACGGTTACTTGTCTGTTCACCAAATGGGTTGAATGTTTACCCGCAAACAATAATACGGCAGAAACCGCCGCTGCTTTGTTAATTAACCATGTGTTCTCCAGGTTTGGCCTACCGCAGAGGATTGAATCTGACAGAGGTAGTCATTTCACCAGCGAAGTGATGAACAAACTTTGGAAACTCTTGGGGGTAAAACGTAAATTACATATCGCTTACCGTCCTGCGTCAAGTGGTGGGGTGGAGCGATATAATCAATCCATTGTTAACATTCTCAAGAAGTTTGTTAAGGAATCAGGTAAGGATTGGGATCTTAAACTACCCCTAGTTCTCATGGCTATTCGGGCTACTCCCAGTGCAGCCACGAAAATGTCACCATTTGAACTAATGACAGGTAGAAAGATGGTCCTTCCCCAGCACTTGCTATACCGTACATCCGATCAAAATCTAATTAATGCCTCCACAACACACCAATACATAGACCAGTTACGCAAGCATTTACAACATGCATTTGCGTTTGCACAGAAAAATCTGGAGAAAGCAGCGGTAAGTAATAAGACTTACTATGACTTAAAAACCACCAAAAGGGAGTATGAGGTAAATGATCGTGTTTATCTGTACAATTTTGCAAGAAACCAGGTAAAAGAAAAGAAATTCTTACCTTCATGGAGAGGGCCATATATCATTACTGATAAATTATCTCCAGTGGCCTATAAGGTTTCTATCCCTATTAATGGTGAAATTGTAGAAAAGTGGGTTCATATAAACCAATTGCATGCTTGTCACCCTAAATCTCAGTTACAGATCATAGAAGGAGAAGCGGAAGAAGAACAAGGATCCTAATTAATCATTGGATGGATGAGTATCCTTGATTGTACAAATGACATTATCATATTGGGTTTTTTTTTCTTCTTTTGTTTCAGTGAAACGTTGCTTTCTCTTTTGTCTGTCTGTGTGGCATGTATGTTCCCCACTAACACTCTAACATATCTCGTCAACAAATGGTTTGATGCTCTATGATTCTCTGAAAATGTTGTTATGCTAATTTTATTTTTCCTTTCGAAAAGGTTTTGTTTGTAGCATACAGCTGAGGGTCATTCCTCTATAAAAGGGGGAAGAGTAGAGACAAAGAGTGTTAGTTTATGGTAGTTTAGCTTAAGGCTAGCAAGGGCCACAAGCAAACTAGTGCAAAAATCAATATACAGTAAATTTAACAGTACCATGGTCATAAGGATACTGATTGAAACTGAATAGTCATGTATGTATGCATGCAACAAATGTATCAATATGAGATCACTCATGTGTCATTTCTTTTAGACCAAAGAGTTCTTAAAAGACTAAGGTCGATTGACAGTTGCCATGGGTATGGACGTCAAGACCAAGGCCGTGATGTGGATCATCCTCCTTCGATACAGGAGTTCCAGCCAACTCCAGATGTCGTGATGTGAATCATCCTTCTTCTGTGACAGGAGTTCCGGACACAGTCAAGCGTGGTTCCAGTGCCTTTACCAAGAACCATTGGGCAAGAGATGCCGGAGGCCATCCTAACAGAGAAGAATTTGGATCCTAGAGGAGTTCTGCCAACCTGCTTCCATAAATCACCATCCAAGAAGAATTTGATAATTCTCCCACCACCTGTTCCAAAACTGGGAGTCTGATATGATCTGCGTGCCTTTTTAGCTCAAGCCAAAACAATGGAGATCCTTGAGCAGGCCAAGCAACTATTCGTATTAGACCCAATGTCTTCCTATCAACAAAATTGGTATATGGATTCCCTCATCAGAGAGATTGTTCCAACTATTGAAGAGAACAATCAATGCCTCGTCTTTTGGGAACAAGCCGATACCATTAAGTTGTTGATGAACTGAAGCGAACTGTATTAACTTCAGAGACAATCCCAGTCACAGGAAGAAGATGACAACAGTCTCCTCCAGTTTAGCAATAATATTTTAGAACTTTTATCAAGTTAGAAAATCTTTTGCTAAAAGGGGGATTATGTCAGAGACTTTGTCCTGGGGGAGCATACAGGGTTAATTCTAATACTAGAATGTAACTGAAATTATGTTGAGGAGATGTTCAAATTACCGCATCTTTGAACAATGAGCCATTAGTCCAAGGTAGGGAGTAAAAATAACAATGTCAGTTTAATGGCAGATGGATAGTCAGTTGGAGCCAAGGTGGCTGAGAGAGACGGACTCCCTTATGTGTAGGACATAGCAAAATGACATATTTAGGAGGTTTTTGATAACCCTTTTGACCTTTCTCAGTTTTGACGAAAGCCACATGATCTGACATAAAACTGATTATAGGTAAAATTCTAAAGTAGAGTAAGAGCTCCACCTAGAGTCTTGAGAGCATTATGACTGGGATATCCGCATTCCTTGAATAATTAGGGATATATTAATATCCAATCAGGGCAGACCGGTGATGTCACGGTATAATGAGATGGCTCTTTGTCCAATCATCAGACAAAGGTGGGGATTACTGATAAGGCAAAAATTGCAAATATAATGCCCAATTACTCTTAGTTAAGGGTCTTTTTGACTTCCTAAAAGAGGGTCTTGGACTCAACTTAACTGGCTGAAACAGAAAAGGTCTCTTGGGTGACTTCCTGAATAAGAAATCCTGGGTGAATCCTGACAAAAGAAGTCTTAGCTTTGCTGATCCTGCCATCTCACAGAGAAATACAAAGAAACTTGATTGGTAACTATATCATTTATTCATTTAGATTCATTTAATCCAGAATTTTATAATTTTTCTTCTGTTTGAAGAACTTAGTTTTAAATTGTCTTAAGTGGACTGGCCAACCATTTGGGATAATTTATAATAAGCTAGATTTAGCTATTAAATTCTGGAAATAATAGAATCTATATAATTATTGGGAAATGTTATGAATTGCCAATCAGTGTAATACAGTATATAGCGTGGGTTATTTATATTAGCTAATATTAATCTTGGTATTCCTAGAGTAATATTTTGTGATTCTGGGAAGATTATAATAGTTAATATTTGATACCGGATATTCTTTGAATCCAGCTATTAACCCTTTTACCGCTACTTGTCTGTTGCTAGTTGTGTTTTCTTTAGAATTCTCTGTATATGTGCTAGGCTTATATTTTGTAATTGAAGGTATTATCTCAATAGACAAAATAACTGCTGGGTGTGGCATCTGTTTTAAATGTGTAGATTAACCCTTGGAGTGCCTATAGGTTTTATATATAGGTTGCTGTAGTCAAAATTATGATAAATGTTGCATGAAGTAATTCTAAGTAGATTATTTGTGTGATTTGGTTTGACTATATTAATTGCAATTTATATATTTTATTCAGAGGTATTCAGTATTGAATTCAGTAGATAATTAAATTATAGTGATTAAATCTGGGATTTTATTCCAGTTATTCCCTAAATTTAATTATTATTGATATATGATACAAGGAATTGTTAGAGGAATTATTTAATTCGTCTCACATTACTCCTTACATCATAATGGGCATAGTCTATACAGTTTCTGGGGCAGAGGTATTAAGAGACCCTGCAGCCAACTGTATTATATTAATTGTAACAATCAATTAACCTATTCTATGCTGCTGAATGCAATTATTGTTATTATACCTCTGAATATACCTATAGGTGGTTAACCCTTGCACCGCTGGTAATCTTTATGATAAATAGTGTGGTTTGATTTTCTGTATACCTATTATAATTGCTAGTCACTTAATTATTTCATTGTTGCTGATACTTGTATATATTGTATTTTAATAAAATATATATTTTTGCACAAATATAAAGGATTGATTCTTGTGATCAATTCGTTACTGTGAAGTAGCGTGTCAATACATATTAAAGATAAAGTTCTCGAATTATTTTATATTGTCATTTGTCTATTTAAGTGAAGAAATCCAGCCTGAGTGGTTCTCTGTTTAACCCTTTGGATACCTTCCTATAAATAGCCCGACATCACACGAACTGTTCCTGACCTGTGTCAGTATATGTATTGCTCCCTGATATATGTATACTGGACCCATGTGGGTTAATGTTATTTAGTAACCTGTCCTGTGTCAGTACTGTTAGTTAACTATTGCTGGACCCGCGAGGGTTACTTTATTCTGTCTGGTTTCAATAAAACTGTGTTTTACCAAATTGCCTGCCTCTGAGTGTACTGAAAACCATTACAGTGTGACGTCATCCAATAAGACTGAAATAGGGAAACCTGCAGGCAAACCATGAACTTGGCAGTTAGAGAAACTGGATGATGGGGTTTCGACTTCTGTCTCTAACTTGGTGAGTGCACATATATATGAACCAAAAGGGGGAAGCACTCACACTGTCAGTGTGGTCTTCTGCCTGGGTGCATGTGCAGTGGCACATAAATAGTAAGTTCATCATACACGCACTCAGGAATTCAAAAATGAATAAATAATTCCGTTTTCAATCAAGTTTTGGTTACATTAGAGAAACTTTACTCAGGACAGAATGAAGGGAAAAATAAGTCCCTTGTATACCTTAACCTACCAAAAAGGAACAAAAAATAGCTTCTCACAGACTCAGTGTCGTCAGACCTGATGGCATGCATTCCATTAGCATATGAATTGTAATAAAGAAAATGAAAATTAACCAGGAAATCAGAGTTACTTCAAAAAGTATTCTAAACCAGCACTTAATTACAAATAATCAGAGTGAAAGTACAGTGGAAAATGTGAATACAACTAAAACTAGTACATACAAGACTAGTGTGATTGCATGATACCAGTCACACAGTTGTTTAAGTCTAAAAGCGTTAAATAGGATAATACATAGAGCCAAGATACTAAGTACTCCATACCTTCCAACATTTCAAACTGCCAAAGAGGGACACTTGTGTTGTAGGGGGTGTGGCTAGGGGTGTGGCTGGTGGGCTGGGCATTACAGAGAAATTTTAGGCTATTTCATGACCTATTGACACCTTCTTGTATAACCTAATAAATGACTTATAACAAGACCAAAGTATTTTATTTACACAGACTAATTTATAAACATCTACTGATGTTTACGCAAACAATAATTTTATTGCTGTAGAACAGTATGATACACGTATATACACATCACACAGTCTGATTTCCTAAAAAGATGGACATCAGGGTGGAAAAGAGGGACAGTGGGATTTGGGTCTAAAAGAGGGTCTGTCCCTCCTAAAGAGGGACACTCGGGAGGTATGAGTACTCAGATATGTGGTTGACATACAGGGCCAGATTTCTCAATAGGCAATGCAATGTATCTCTCTAGCAACCAAGGGGATAAAGCTCTCTTTGTTTTGGCCTGTTATAGGCCAATGGTACTTTTGTGCTAAGAAACAGGGGATGGGACTGGGGGCGGGGTCATGTGTGGACCAGTTGTTGTGGTCATGGATGGAGCTTTTGGGCACCTAGATGCTTTGTCTGGGGGGGCCTGAGATGTAAATTTGGCCCTGTGGACATAGCAAAACAGACACATGGCTAAGTGTTGTGGTAATGAAACAGTGCTAAGTTGATGTTTAAAAATAGAGTGAAAGAAGTATACTGTCACAAAACACAAATATATCACTGCAGGAACACAAATATATAGAAATCATCTGCTGGAGCTGTGCACGTGCTAAAAGGCCAGCAATAGTAATATGACACATAAAAAGTCTATCCACCCTTGTGCAGTGATCACAGAGATCCCTGAAAATAGACACAGTCTACAATAATGATAAAAATTTTGGGATGCTGAGGATGTACCTCAACCCAAAACCAGCAGTAAATACCACTAACTGAATCAATGGACAAGATGTTACAATTAATAAATAAAAAAACATTGTCCCAGAAGGCTTGTAGATCATCTATGCTATCTTTAGAAAACTTCAGAGAGGCAGCAATGTTCTTTTAGAGAGCAGTAGTTTCCTCCTAGTTGTCCTCCCATTATCACCATTCTTTTTAGTAGTTTTCTGATTATTGAGTCATGAACACTCACAATAGCCAAGATGAGAGTGGCTGGCAGAGTCTCTGATGTTATTCTGAGGTTCTTTGTGACTTCAAGGCTGGTGTGTTGATATGCTCTTGAAGGGATTATCATAATACAAATGCTTCTGGGTAGAGGAACTATCATCTTGAACCTTCCCCATTTGTAGACTGTCTGGCAGTGGATAAATGGAGTCTCAAATCCTTATCAATGGTTTCTTAGCCCTTTCTAGACTGATGAGTAGCAATGATTGCCTTCCTGGAATCCTCAGAGATGTCCTTTGGTTGTGGAATGGCATGATTCCACACAACTGTATAGTGGGGCCTCCAATACTCCTGCAGTTCTACCCAATTTGTTAAACATTTTATTCTAATTTATTGGGCTAATGGAACCAGGTGTTCTCTTACTTTTTCACATACCCTGCCTCTTAAGAAATACTGATTCTGTGCCCAATTTATGCATAATATTTTTCTCAAGACATGGACTTAATACCAACCCAATAGGATATTTAGACAAGGACTGGTTTTGATTCAGAAGAGCTGTCATGGTACAATTATGGAATTTTCATAATTACAATTAAGGTTACAAACTCACAAACTTTTGCAAAGGATCCAAAGTCTTCAGTGTTTCCATTCCATTCCCAGAATTCTTGCAGCACCCACTATATTAAGACAAGTCACCTTTTTAGATAACTATGAATAGCTTATGTCACAATTTACACAGCAAAGCATGGGTTGATAATCATGAGCTAGTCAGCCTACCCACAAACAGCAGTTTTAGCCATCTAAGACTCAACGTTGTAAAACTAATAGACTGATTTCTGCAGTATGCCAAACTATGAACAAATAAATGATGGGCCAAAGATTGACAAAAATCCCTCCATTGTCACTCTTTTGCTAACCAGAATGAGTTGATGTTTTGGCATATGACCTCTTACCAGATTCGCTAGCATGACTTATTAATCTAGCCCTACATTAATGAGACCTCAAAGGACAGAATAGACACTTGTGAGAAAGCATACTGGTTTATGCCAGGGCTGGATTTTTGATTAGGTAGAGTAGGTAGCTGCATTGAGCACCACATTTACAGAGGAGCTGAAGCATCTCGTGGCCCCATCCATTTTTACCTTTTCATCTGTAAATTCTGCTTATTCATAAGTCAATGTCCCTTCATCCAGACCTGATCTTCTTGCGCTATTCTATATATTTTATACGGCACAGAAGCAAACAGAAGCATAACCTTGAATCTCACTCTCCCTTGATATTTAGAGCTGCCCTTCTGTTTGCTTTGTTACTCTGTTCATTATATAGAATTGCAAGATTAGCATATAAAAGAATAAGACCTGCATGACCTAGGCTCTGTAACTGTATTACATGCTGGCTGCACAAGGCAAGTGAAGTGTGGGACAGTGGGGGGCTCTTTCTATTAGACATGATGCCTTTTTTCCCTTTGTCTTGATACCATCCTGCCTCTATCTTCTGCTTCCAGATTTGTATTTCCCTTCCCAATTTTTCTTTATCCCTCCTACCGTCCTCACTGCACCTTCCAGCCTTCAGTACCTCCTCAGTATGTCTCTCCCTTCTTTCATAAAAAATGGAACATTTGTGGGTGGTTGTGGGTGGCCATAGGTGGGGCTAGATACTCATAATTAGCCTTGCCTAGGGGTATCTGAGATGAGAGCTGGGTCTGGCTCATACATTTACAGCCTGTGCTTTGATGTATAAGCAATGAAAACTTACTGGCATGGTTCTGGAATATAAAAATGCGATTCAGCTGTGTGCATTCATTTGTACAATGATCCAATTTAATCTTTGGTTTCTTTGGCAGAGACAGGTTCTCTATTCTGTTTCAAAAATATAAATGTACAACAAACAGGTGTATTATAAATGCATAATATAATATCTTATTATATATATTATAAAAGCTCTCCAGGGCATACTTGAAAAATGACAGAAATCTCAATGTATCCTTCTTGGTAAAACATTTTATAAATATATAAATACAAATTATAGATATTATAAATGTGACACCTGTGTATGATGAAGTTGCTGTACTTGGTTTTTGTCACTTTTTTTCACACCATAATTAAACAAGTAAATACACCAGACGCTTTAACCCTTTGAGTGCCAGAGGGGTACGTACCGCATTGCACACCCCTCAAAATGTGGGCTCTAGGCAGTTTTTGCCTAATGGGAAATCTGACCTTGTTTATAGTATTAAAAAAGATGGTAAGAAGACAGCAGCTATAAAATCCCCCCTATAGACTCTTAATCATTTTTATAGATTACACTTTAGCTTTCTTGAATGCACTTGGTAGGGGATGTGAGTTGCTCAGAAGTGGAATTCCATCATTTATGGCAAGTGTAGTTAATTGTTGGACCTCAAGCTGTTGATGACTACAACTCCCATCACTGGTTGACTGGGGATGATGGGAGTTATAGACCCAAAAGGCTGGAGGTCCATCATTTGGCAATGCTTGATTTAGGGAATATTTAGGCATATAGGGCACTATTAATAAAGGACGTGGAGCAATTCTGGGGTAAAACAGTTGCAATATAATGGGCAAATAAATATTCCCAAAATTTCCTTTGATTTAAATGGGGCTTTTAATCCCCTTTTGAATGCTAGAGAGTTCTTCAAGTCATTGACCAAAAAAAGTATCCACCTATAGTGGCAGTGGCATTAGAGCAGGCAGAAACCACTCCAGAAGTATCCGCTGTGGTGAGCCACCTCCTTAAGGAGTATGCCACCATAAGGGGATATGAACGGGAGCAGAATATTGGGAACAGGGAAATCAGAAGTAAGCAATCAGAAGTAAGCAAAGTAATAGTAAAGTTGTTTATAATAGAGTGGTGCCTATCTCCACTACTGGAGTCAAAAGCGGGAAGTGCAGTGGGTGCACCTGAGGTGGACTCCCAACGCAAACTAGATGCTCCTAGTAAATATTCTACCTCCAGAGCTTCTCTCAACAAGTGATGGTGGTCAAGAAACTGATGGGATGATGAACTTGCATTCTGGACGCCACACTTGCAGCAAGAGGTTCACTTTTAAAGCCCAAACCCTTCCCATTATATTTATCTCCTGGCTGACAAGTGTCATTTGTTTGCAGGGACTTGCACCTCCCAGCCATGGCGAAGAAGCAATGAGGGCCTTCAACCATATAATGGCTTCAGGTGAAATCTTACTCTTCATTATGTTTTTGCTTTGGATTGCCCAAGAATTGCTCCATTTTCTTTTTGCATATGGCTCATGGTGGTGTATGTGGTTCCAAATTAGGGCCTAGAATCCACTGAAGTTCGGATAGCCAAAAAGTCACAAAAAGGCTTTTGTCATTCCATTTTGGTAATCAAAGCAAGCCCTTTAGACAGGACTTTCCGTTCTAAAGGTGTTAAAGAACGATAGGTTATTGAGTTCCCAACTTCTGTTTGTTTTTCCCAATCATTTGTCTTGTGTTTCTTGTTATGTTTGGTTCCTGCCCTTCTTGTCCGCCTGACTTTGTAAAACCCGGGTGGATCTGGGGCACCAAGAAGGTACCTCAATTTTTACTTCTTGGTTTGATTAAGGTTAAGAACCCTGTTCACTTTGTAAGGTATTGTCATTGTTAGACACCTCACTATTTGCATAACTGTCTGAATCCACGTCTGATGTTTCCCAATCACTGTCTGAGAAAATGACTTTTTTCATCTTCAAGATGGATTGGTTCTTTGGACACTTAACACATTTCTGACACCTTGCAGTCCAAGAATAAACTTGATTTGATTCACAGTCCATTTTATGCCTCACAAATTTCCACCTTCAGAAATGGATGGTTCCAATTAAGCCATATTAATTTGCAATTTTGAGTCCAAAACCATGAAGTGATCTGAATTCTCCAACAATTATATTTTACCTTGTATTTCTTTGATTTCTTCATGTACCAATTTCAGTGATTCAGATTTGTAGTCAATTATTAGTCTCATCAACCTTAAAGAACAAGAGGTTAGTTCTGCATTCCATTTATCCATACAACATGAATCCGTTACCGAAAAAGACAGACATTTTTAAATACAGAGACCTCTAGGGAGTCGACTGGCCTTGATATAATTCGCCAAATTATTTATGTCCCACCAGATATACATTTCTTTATTCATCAGCTTTTCAACTTTATTAAACAAATCTTTTAGATTGGTGTCCTGATGCAAAGGTATGTCACATTTGAGATTGAATACTCTGTCTGATATGGATCTCCTAAACAAAAGAGCTCTGTAACCAAAAACTAGAGTTTGTATAAACGGTATCTGTAGCTTGATCATTAATATCTCCTTCATTCAACATTTTCTTACCTACCTACTACTCACCCAAGATTGTTTAACACATTGCTAGATGTTAACAGGTTTGTTAAATCATTGACCTTAACCCCTTCGCGTCCAGTGACGTACCAGGACCATCATGGCTGTCCGGCACTTAAGGACCTGGCACGTCACATACTTCTTACTCACAGCGCTCTTGCAGGACCGGAGCAATCTCTTTCAGTCCCCCGTTTGGCATGCCGGCACATGTGATCAGTCACGTGGGATGGCACATCAAACTTTCCTATCTGGTCCTTAAAGGACCACACACCCCGGGACTGCTGGTCCTTAAGGGGTTAAAGAAATATTTCCTGAGGTGGAAGTAGTTCCACTGAGTTCAACATTTGCTTCTCCGGCAGTCAGTCACCATTAGAAAGTTCTTTAATTACAGATAATGATATGGGGGGATCTAGATCCCAATATAATTGACTGTCCATATGTTGAAACACTCATGGAGTAGCATATTTGGTCTTTTGGTGAATAGTGTGTCTTGATGGATATGCAGTCTTTGAAGTAAGTGATGTTACTAATAGGCTTCCCATCAATATTAAGTCTATATCTACTTTCTTTCCAGTTCATTGTAGAGGTAGTTATATTGATATGTTTCAAAAGTCAGTAGAAAGGGAGCTTACTAGGATGTCACAGAACTTCAGACTCTGCACCACTGGTCGTGGTGGTGAGAATTGAGGATTATCCTAGCTTCAGTGAAGAGATAATCTGAATTTTAATAATGACAGGAGGCGAGTATTTGCTTAACTTTCTTTACTTCACCTCCAATAGCAGCAAAGTAAAAATACACAACCAATCAAAAGACAGCAAAACAGTCTTAATAAACTGTGCAACAGCGTTCCACTTCCTCTTTCTTGAAGCGAAACCGAAACTGGTAGGGAGAATTCTTTCAGGAGAACGTCAGGAAAAGAAGAACAATGGAAGAAACTTCAAACGCCGGAGCTGCATCCCTGGAGAATTGGGGAGATTCGCTGATAGCAATCCAACAGAGTATATTAGGCTGAAAAACAGTAAAAGGTAAAAATTGTCATAGTATCATATAATAGACTTGTGTAAAAACAATTAATGAATAGAATTAAATATAGACAGGATTTTGAAAAACATAACGAAAGAAAAAACTAGACAACATGTAACATTCAAGGGATGGGAAAAAAAGAAATCTCAAAGAGAAAAGAAGAAGTAGGGGAGGGAAATACTCGCCTCCTGTCATTATTAAAATTCAGATTATCTCTTCACTGAAGCTAGGATAATCCTCAATTTTAAAACATGACAGGAGGCTCCTATTTGCGATTTTAACGCTGAGACAAAAGAAATGAACCTGGATGAGAGGATGGACGAAAGTAGAATGTTCTAAATGTGGATTCTCGAGACCAATCCGCGGAATGTAGGATATCTTGTAAGGAGGCGCCAGAAGAAAACGCTGCCGACGCAGCAGCTCCACGCACTGAATGAGCACCGAACGAAATGTCAATGCCCGATGAGGAAAGGATCCAACGAATCCAACGAGCAAGAGTAGGAGAAGAAACTGGTCTGAAAGGTTTAACGTATGAAATCAACAGCTGTCTTGAGTTTGGAGAACGTACAGCTTGTGTTCTCTCCAGGTAAGAACGTAAAGTAGTGGCTACACATAATTTAGGTTCCGCCGGAAAAAAGGGATAGGAGATAGAACGAGTGTTAGATTTGGTTCGACGAGATATGGAGAAAAGAACCCCATCAGGGGAAAAAACAATTCCGTCGAAGTCAAAAGTCTTGATATCAGAAACTCGACGAAAAGAAACTAGACAAAGAAGGAAAGCGAGTTTTGCGGACAGTTGGCGAAGAGAGAGGTGTTCATTCTCAGGCCAAGACCGCAAGAATTGAAGAACAGAGGAAACGTCCCAAAGAGATGTATATCGCGGACTTGGAGGAGAGGAAAGTCGGATACCTCTCAATAATCGGCAAACTCGAGGGTCTTTCCCGATGGGGAAACCATGAAGAGGAACATGAGCGGCAGAAATAGCCGATCTATGGACGTTAATGGTCCTGTATGATTTTCCTTGATCATGTAAATGGGAAAGGTAATTCATTATGTTCAGAATAGGGGCAGTAAAGGGATCGAGACCCCGTTCCATACACCAGCCAGTCCAGAGACTCCAAGCAGATGTGTAGCACCGTTGTGTTCCTGGGGCCCAGGAATCCCAGAGGAGCCTACGCGCTGAGTCCGATAAACCTCTGACATCCCAAGATCCCCTGAAAGAGACCAAATCACCAGATGTAAACGGTGTTGAAGTACTAGGGGGTGAAAGTTCCCTTTCGGGTCCATAAGAAGAGCTGGGAAAGATGGAATCAGAAGAGGGTCCCGGTGAGAAAGACATAGAAGGTCCGGGAACCAAGGTTGGCTCGGCCAGAGGGGAGCTACCATCGTTAGGCTTGTTTTCTGTAAACGAAGGTAACGAATCACTCTGGAAATCAGAGCGAATGGAGGAAACGCATATGCCCCTGTTGTAGGCCAATCCTGAAGGAAAGCGTCCACTGCTCTGGAGGTGGGATCCGGAAGCCAGCTGAAGTAATCTCGGAGCTGAAAGTTCGTCCGAGATGCAAAAAGATCCAAAACAAGAGGACCTCTCCGGTAATTCAGCTGTAGAAAAATTGAACGATTCAACCTCCAGTCGCTGGTGTCCCGCCAGTGACGGGAAAACCAATCTGCCTCCAGATTGGAAACGCCTGGTAAAAATTCTGCCTGGAGAGATATGTTCCTCTGAAGGCAAAATTTGTAAATATCTTTGGTCACATCCGATAAAATTTTGGAACGAGCTCCCCCTAGGCGGTTGATGTATTGGACCGCCGAAAAATTGTCCATGCGTAAAAGGATACAGCAATCCGACAAACCTTTGGAGAAACTGCGAATTGCAAAGGAACCAGCTATCAGTTCCAGACAGTTGATATGGAGAGAGTCTTCGGAGCGAGACCAGGTTCCTCCAGTGGAGATCCCGGAACAAGTTGCTCCCCAACCCCAAAGGCTGGCATCGGAATTGATGACTAGATCTGGAGACGATCCAAAAATTGCGCGACCATTCCATGCCTGCATGTGTAGAAGCCACCAATTGAGCTCCGACCGAACTTCTCTGGATAGAGGGATCATCTGGTCGTAGGAGGGATTTTTTCGTAAAAATTTGGTTTTGAGACGTTGCATTGCCCTGTAATGGAGGGGGCCTGGAAAAATGGCCTGGATGGAAGAGGATAGAAGTCCCACTACTCTTGCTAGTAGTCGCAAGGGGACCTCTGGAAGTCGAAGTACCCTCCGAAGTTCTTTCCTGATCGATACAACTTTGGAAAGAGGAAGGCGTAAATTGCAAGATACCGAGTCTATCTCGAACCCTAGAAAAGTGATAGTTTGTGTTGGAAGGAGAGATGATTTGGTCTTGTTGATAATGAAACCTAGGGTTTCTAACAGATGAATAGCGAAATTTGTTTGAGAAGACAATTGAAGTCTGTCTGCTCCGAACAATAAGATGTCGTCTAAGTAGGCGATGCACCGAATGCCTGATGATCGGAGATGAGCCAAAACCGGTTTTAGGAGCTTTGTAAAGCACCAGGGGGCTGAACTTAGCCCGAAAGGAAGGCAGGTAAATTGCCATGGTTCGTTGTCCCACAGAAATCTGAGAAAAAGGCGACTCATCGGATGAATGGACACAGAAAGATAGGCGTCCTTTAAGTCTAGGCGAGTGAACCAATCGTTTTGAAGAAGGAGGTCCCTGAGAAGATGGATGCCCTCCATCTTGAAGTGTCTGTACTTGACGAAAGCATTCAAGGTCTTCAGGTTGATTATTGGCCTGTATTCTCCTGATTTTTTTGTGACGAGAAACACGTTGCTGAAGAAACCGGAAACATCTGGAGCTCTTTCTATTGCTCCTTTGTCCCGGAGAGAAATGAGTTCTTGTTGTATGAGGTCCTGATGAGAGGACGTCTGTAGAGTAGGGACTGGCCATGTGTCTTGTTGAGGGATAGAGACAAACTCGATCCTGTAACCCAAGACAGTCTGAAGGATCCAAGCGTCGGAAGAGATCAACATCCAATTTTGTAAATACAGAGGAAGTCTGCCTGCGGAAGGAAGAGGGAAAAAAGGCTTTAACGCAATTTGACTCACCTGAGTGGTATCTTGAGCGACCTCTGGCGCGAAATCCGCGAACTGGTCCTGATCCCCTCTGAGGAAGGTATTGAGGTCTGGGTGTAGATTGGAAGAAGGCTTGTTGAGCATTGGGTCTGGGGCCTGAAGGCCAGAAGCGGCTGGTGACACGGCCCCGCTGTCTCCCAGCCCTGCCAAAAACACTCCTTTGAGAGGGAGTAGAAAAAACTTTCCGTAGGGATAACTGAGCTTTGTTCAAAGATGAAAAAATATTTACATGCTTTTGTAATTGTTTGAGGAAAGGTTCACCGAACAACATTCCATTAGCAGACGGACCTAACTCTTTATCACTTAGATCGGCCAATTTGGGATCAATACGTAGCAATACTGCCTTTCTTCTTTCATTTGAAATTGCCACATTTGCATTGCCTAGAAGACATATGCAGCGCTGAGCCCATTCTCGAATAGTGTGAGCATCTAGTGAGGATTTTTCGTTAATAGCTGAATCGGACAAATATAATATTTGAGCCAATGGACCTGAAATGTCCAACAATTTGTCTTGGGCTAATTTTAGGCCCTTTTCTATGCCCTTGCGAGGATCTCTGCCAGATTTGGCCATAAAAGTCAACATGGAAGGATCAAATTGAGGGGTCAGAGCCACCTTGTCTGGAATAATAGGGCGAGGACATTCGTTCTTTAAGCGAGATCTGACTTCTTTTTCTAATGGATGGCGTAACCAAAAGTGAAGGTATTTAGACAAATGGGAAGGTGGTACCCATTCGGTGGATCTCGGATGGCGGATACTACGGGGATCAAACATGGGTTTACCCATGGGATCTAAAATTTCAGTAGTATCTGGGTTTTTTGAGCAATCTATGGAGTTGTTAGAAAAATTATCATTAAGAGGAGCAGAGTCTAGCAATTTTTCCTCATCTGAGAAATCTGATAGCTCTGCTTGCCACACATCTACCTCCCTATATTCTGGAGGATAATCACGGTCCTCATAGTCAGAGGATAAACCAGAAACCCCACCAGCCTCTGGGGCAGAGGTCATTTTGGCTTTTTTAGCCGGGCATTTGCCCTTTTTTGGATTCTGTCTGGACTCAGAACCTTTCCAGTGACGTTTTGGAGGAAAAACAACATCCTGTTCAGAAGAATCTGAATCTGGGGAATTCTCAGTGCCCTCAAGAGGAGCAGGAAGCTGAGATGAAGAAGACAATTGGGTCAAGGCACCTGCAAGTGCTTGTTTTAAGGATGCCGCAACGGCTGTGTTTATGAGCGCTACAAGCTCTTCAGATTCAATAATGGACTTTTGAGAATCGGCCATTGTGAAATATGGTAAAATATAGTGAAACAATGAAGAGGGCTCACCTCTAAAACTCTGATGTGTATTAGTAAGAAGTAGAGATGTAATATCAATAATGGGGCTCACCCTGTGTGGCAGAAAAAATATATACATATATATATATCATTGCTGGCAAGAGGGGCTCACCCTCAGAGAATATTGCTAGATTGTAAGAAAAAGTTGTCCAAATGCTCACAAATGATAATATAGAGAAGATTATGAGGCTCACCTAGTAAACTATAAGAAAAATTGAGCAGAGATAATTGGTAGCGTCTCTGTGAAGATGCGGATAGATTTAGAATGGTGGTTAGCGAGGTTAAACGTGAAGATGAGTAGAAACAAAATGGCGCCCGAAATCTCGCGAGAATAGGGAGAAAAAACGAGCTCCGGTTCGGTAGAAAGAGAGAAGCGATCACTGAGGAAAAAAAGCGGGCGAAAGTGACGAACAGTGAGTTTAGAAGGTGTATGTTTAAGAAAAAACGGGAAAAGACTAACTTAGAATGAAAATAGTAAAGGGTGGTAATATTTATAAATGAAAGAAAAGGTGGGAAAAAACCAACGCAATAAGAGTTAGTTAGAAAATAATGCACAAAAACATGTACAAGAAAAAAATAATACAATTTGTATGAAAACATATGTATATATAATGTTGCTGGAGAAAATAGATATAGTGACATAAAAACTCTGACCTGCATAGGAGGTGAGCAGCAAGAAAGAGGAAGTGGAACGCTGTTGCACAGTTTATTAAGACTGTTTTGCTGTCTTTTGATTGGTTGTGTATTTTTACTTTGCTGCTATTGGAGGTGAAGTAAAGAAAGTTAAGCAAATAGGAGCCTCCTGTCATGTTTTAAAATTTGACACATATGCAACATTATGCCCATAAAAGTTTGTCGAGACATGACACCATTGTAAACAGAAAACTCCGATAAGGGAGGTAGCATTGTGGTCATGGACAAGAAGGATTACCATGCTGACAGAGGCGTAGCGGAGGCCCCCGCAGCCCCCGCAGCGCGGGGGGGCCCCACCAGATTTTGGGGCCCCAAAAAAAGTTTTGCCCGTTAAACGTTATTGGAGCCATGGGGGCCCCCAACAATATGCTTCACTGACTTACCTTGTCCTTAACGTTTTCAGTGCTAAAGGGATATCCAACGCATTGCTAAGCAATGCATTAAATATCCCTGTCACTCAAAATGTCAAGCTTCCCCACCATCAGGGACCCCGGGGAGTCTGTGTGCACTCATAGCACTGCTCCCCTGCTCTCGCGAGATCTGTGTGATGCGCGGGCTGCTTCAATTCTGCACAGAAGCTGGACTCCTGGAGCACTTGATTAAATGAACAGCAGAAACGGAAGGGAGACTGAACATGCAGAATGGTAGTGGGGAAGTAGGTGATTAGCAAAAGAGGTATTTAGTGAGTTTGTCAGTAAAGCAATTCGTTTGAGCAAAGGAAGGGGCTAAATGTTTCACTACGAGACAGTGTAGATGACAGGGTGAAGGATTTGGGCACTTCTGAGTTTGTTTAATGAAGCAGGTTATTAAAGGGTTAATGTTGCAGCACACTGCCGTATATGATTTATTTAAGCAGACCGGAACGGAGAGATCGGCTCTGACTACATTTTTGAATGAATCTCCTTGAACTCTGTTGTTTTAAATGCCTATTTGGTCGGAGGAGGTAGCTGTTGGGTGATTTATTCAGGGAAATTAGTCTCTCCGTCCTGTCTGCTTGAATAAATTATATACAGCTACAGTTGTGTTCTAGTATGTGCTTAAAAAATCGTTAACTCTTTATTTGCCAGATAGTTCCCCTCAGGACACCTCTATGGCTCCATCCCACTGGTAACTTTAAACCCACTTTAGTCTTCTTCCTCTCTCACCCTTCATACTATCACTCTCCTTTTCATTGTCATTCATTAGTTACCCTACAATGTCCTCAGCCCTCTTTGCACCCCCACTGGCACTGAAAGGGTTATGTGCCTGCACACTGTTGTGGTATGTCGTCTGTTGGTGGGTCGTGATAATAAATCCTCCAGGGCTATGATTTTTACCTCCCCCCCTGCATTCCCAAGAGCTCCTCAGTCTGTCTCTGACCAAAAAGCAGCTTATTTACTTGTCAGACACACAGACTGAGAAACACGTGTTGTTAGGAAGCAGCTGTGGAGCATATATGACCACTGTCCACAAATGACTCACATACTAGGACAGTGTTTACACACAATTAACCCTTTCAGTGCCATACTGGTGAGAATGAGAACACATTGCAGAGCAATTTGTTTGTTATTCATTCTGCACTGAAAGGGTTAATATCAGTCTACAGGGTCCTACCCAGACTTGGTGAGGTAAGGAAGGCTGTCCCTCAACTCATGTCTTCCTTCCCCTTCTTCTTCCATGCTTCCCCCCATTAATGTTTCCCTCATCTTCATGTCTTTCTCCCCTTCCATGCATCCCCCCCTTCATAGGTGGAATAAGGCAGTTATCAGGTAGTGTATAGGCAATTCTGTGACTACCAGTGGGACATGATTGGGGTTACTAAAAGTAAACAGTGGAACAAGGCTGGGGTGTCACAGTGTATGTGTGGTTCTGCCAGTGGAACAAGGCTGAGGCATACCTCCCAAGTGTCCCTCTTTTAGACCCAAATCCCTCTGTCCCTCTTTCCCACCCTGATGTCCCTCTTTTTAGGAGATCAGACTGTGAGGTGTGTATATCAGTGTATCACATTTCTCTACAGCGATAAAACTCACATTAATGTTTGTTTAAACATCAGTGTATGTGTTTATAAATTAGTCTGGGTAAATAAAATACTATGGTCTTGTTATAAGTCATTTATCAAGTTACACAAGGAAATGTCAGTAGATCTTGAAATAGCCTAAAAATGCTCAGTAATGCCCCGCCCACCAGCCACACCCCACAACAAGACCCCCCTAAAACAGAATGCTGAGATGTTAGTGTATGTGTGGTTCTGTGACTATCAGTGGAACAAGGCTGAGGTGTTAGTGTATGTCTGGTTCTGTGACTTCCAGTGGGACACAGCTGGTGCATCAGACAGTGCATGCGGGGTTCTGTGACTAACAATGGACACTGTAACAAAAGCAGGGGTATAATTGTGTCTCTGACTACCAGAAGTGGTAGATTGTGAATGTGTGTTTCTGTAAGACACATACACACACACATCTGGCACTCAGAGGGTTTTTCAAAATTTAAAAATATTAATATATAGGGGGCCGATTTTACAAATAAGTCAAGTCCTCAGTGTGCCTTAAAACAACCCTGCTGCCAACATGTCACCAGGGAGGCAGAACGTGACTTGATTGAAGTTGGAAGTGCAGAAGGAGAGGGGAAAACCTTTTCAGAGCGAGACAATGTAGTAAAGCAAACTAGTGTTGTAACCACTGTCTCCCTCTCTGTTGCCACCATATGAGGCAGGTAACAGTTTAACCCCTTGTAGACTGGTGAGTTAAGATGTTAATTAGTGGCTGCCATTGACTGGTCCCTGTTCTAAGAGTAAAGCAGGGCAATAATATCCAGGTAAGGAGCCAAGTTTGTACGTGTTCCAGGAAGTTACGTTTTTTTCACTTGCTGGCGCGCTGCATTTACTTACTGTACAGTACTAGTGTTATTGTCACACTGCTCAGATACTATGTTTAAATGCAGCACATTGGCGGGTGAATGAGCTTAACTTCCAGGAATACAAACATGCATGGCTCCCTCATATCATAGCCTTGATTTATTCACAGCTTATATAACAGGATAATGCTGGGTGTCTGAGGAACCTAAGTGAACAGGAGGCATCAAAGATGGACTTAACATCTTGATTTGGTGTGCGTAACGTGCGTGTGTGTGTGCGCGCACACAGGATATGTATATAATTACTGTGTGTAACAGAAATACTTACCTAGGTAGGACTCCATCATACAGCAGACAGGTGTATCTATATAATTACTGTGTGTAACAAGGCCTTTCCTAGACAGGTGTCCTTCATTCATTAATAAAGTATATTTATAAAATTACTGTTTTACATAAGGACTTATAATTTTCTCCAAACAGCTGTTGGATATATCCAGGGCCGGATTTTCCATAAGGCAGAGTAGGCATCTGCCTACAGTCGCACCCTACAGAGGGGCGTCTGCCATTGCAATTGATATATATATATATATTTTTTTTTAAAGTGGCGCCACCCTCAGCATAGTAAGGTCTGTGCCTTCTTCGGCACAGACCTGTAGCTGCTGAGCTCCCCCGGCTCTTTAGTAATGCAGAGCGCTGGGAGATGACATCATCTTCCAGCGCTCTGTATTACTAAAGAGAAGACCGCACAGGAGCTCCAGCAGCTACAGGACTGTGCAGAAGCACAGCTCTCTCCTGCCACTGGACCACCAGAAAGCTAGGAAATGGATGGGGGGGATGTGAGGCTTAATGTGGAGATGATGGGGGCAATGTGAGGGCAATATGGGGATGATGGGGGGCAATGTGAGGGCAATGTGGAGCTGATAGGGGCAATGTGGAGGTGATGGGGGCATGAAGCTGATGGGGCAATATTGAGTTGATGGGGGCAATGTGAGGGCAATATGGAGCTGATGGGGGTCAATGTTGAGATGATGGGGGCAATGTGGAGCTGATGGGGGCAATGTGAGGGCAATATGGAGATGGGGGTAATATGGAGATTTGGAGCATTGTGGAGATGGCCAATGTGGGGGTTCTTCAGATTTCTGTGCCTACAGGCTCATTAGATGTAAATCCAGCCCTGGATATATCTATATATTTTGTATTTGCATTTTAATGTTGCTAATTGTTTGTTTACAATCTGATAAAAACTAAACAGCCTTATGAGTAATTCTGGACTACTGAAAGCCATTGTGGGTTTTTTTTTTGAGAAGCAGTGATCTAGTGGCAGACTCTGGAGATTACTGTGTTGAGAAAACTGCAGAAATACTTTACACCTACCATGGTAACACTATGAGTGCCTGGAAGGTATCAAAAGAATTCACAACTCAATGCTCTGGATACTTCCCTGGCACTGAAAAGGTTAAATGGCTATTATATACTGCTACTATATACTGAATATATTTAAACCCGAATCCTGGGTGTGTTACTGTTTAAATTTACGATGTTGACTTTATTAAAGACAGCATCATAAATTTAAACCGTAATAAGCCAGGTTAGGGTTTACAGATATGCAGTATATTGGTTTATATGTTAGTACAGAAATGTGGCTTTTATGATTGTAGGCCCCTGGTAGTATTGTTCCTTTTGTCTTACATTAACCTCTGGCACTCAAAAGGTTAAACTTTAACCCAGTAGTCAATGTAGTCTTTTGCCTCAATTTAACCCCTTAAATAACAAATGTGTGTACAATGGACATGGCTTCGCAAGGCATTGTGCACCCCTCTAATCCTTAAGAGGTTAATCAAATGTGACGCTGATCATCCTGCTTCATAAACTCCTTGACGATCAGAGGGATGTACAGTGTCTTACAAAGCCATGCACATTGTACACTCATTTGGTCTTCAAGGGGTTAACTTGTGACAAAAGATGACATTAATGGATTAAGGTTTAACCCTTTGAATGTCAGAGGGGTATCCAACCCATTGTGAAGTGATGGGTTGGATACCCTGACTGTCACTCAGAAGGCTAAAGCTGTTGCCACCCTCATCATAATGTGATTGCCCATCCCTGGCCAGATTTAAACTCACCCAGCAGTCAATCTCATCTTTTGTTATAAGTTAACCCCTTGGAGACCAAATGAGTGTACAATGTTCATTGCTTTGCAATGCATTATGCGAGGCCTCATGCTTGATTAAACTCTTGAGGATCTGAGTGGTGCACAAAGCCTTGAAAAGCAATGCACGATCAGACTGTGTGGTGTGTATATAAGTGTATCACCCTGGTGTCCCTGTATTTAGGAGATCAGACTGTGTGGTGTGTATAGAAGTGTATCACCCAGGTGTCCTTGTGTTTAGGAGATCAGACTGTGTGGTGTGTATATAAGTGTATCACCCTGGTGTCCCTGTGTTTAGGAGATCAGACTGTGTGGTGTGTATAGAAGTGTATCACCCTGGTATCCCAGTGTTTAGGAGATCAGACTGTGTGGTGTGTATAGAAGTGTATCACCCAGATGTCCTTGTGTTTAGGAGATAAGACTGTGTGGTGTGTATATGTGTATCACCCTGGTGTCCCTGTGTTTAGGAGATCAGACTGTGTGGTGTGTATATAAGTGTATCACCCTGGTGTCCATGTGTAAGGAGATCAGACTGTGTGGTGTGTATATAAGTGTATCACCCTGGTGTCCCTGTGTTAGGAGATCAGACTGTGTGGTGTGTATATAAGTGTATCACCCTGGTGTCCCTGTGTTAGGAGATCAGACTGTGTGGTGTATATATGTGTATCACCCTGGTGTCCCTGTGTTTAGGAGATCAGACTGTGTGGTGTGTATATAAGTGTATCACCCTGGTGTCCCTGTGTTAGGAGATCAGACTGTGTGGTGTGTATATAAGTGTATCACCCTGGTGTCCCTGTGTTAGGAGATCAGACTGTGTGATGTGTATAGAAGTGTATCACCCTGGTGTCCCTGTGTTTAGGAGATCAGACTGTGTGGCATGTATAGATGTGTATCACCCTAGTGTCCCTGTGTTTAGGAAATCAGACTGTGTGGCATGTATAGATGTGTATCACCCTAGTGTCCCTGTGTTTAGGAGATCAGACTGTGTGGTGTGTATATAAGTGTATCACCCTGGTGTCCCTGTGTTTAGGAGATCAGACTGTGTGTTGTGTATATAAGGTATATCACCCTGGTGTCCCTGTGTTTAGGAGATCAGACTGTGTGGTGTGTATAGAAGTGTATCACCCTGGTGTCCCTGTGTTTAGGAGATCAGACTGTGTGGTGTATATATAAGTGTATCACCCTGGTGTCCCTGTGTTTAGGAGATCAGACTGTGTGGTGTGTATATAAGTGTATCACCCTGGTGTCCCTGTGTTAGGAGATCAGACTGTGTGGTGTGTATATAAGTGTATCACCCTGGTGTCCCTGTGTTAGGAGATCAGACTGTGTGGTGTGTATATAAGTGTATCACCCTGGTGTCCCTGTGTTAGGAGATCAGACTGTGTGGTGTGTATATGTGTATCACCCTGGTGTCCCTGTGTTTAGGAGATCAGACTGTGTGGTGTGTATATAAGTGTATCACCCTGGTGTCCCTGTGTTAGGAGATCAGACTGTGTGGTGTGTATATAAGTGTATCACCCTGGTGTCCCTGTGTTAGGAGATCAGACTGTGTGGTGTGTATATGTGTATCACCCTGGTGTCCCTGTGTTTAGGAGATCAGACTGTGTGGTGTGTATATAAGTGTATCACCCTGGTGTCCCTGTGTTAGGAGATCAGACTGTGTGATGTGTATAGAAGTGTATCACCCTGGTGTCCCTGTGTTTAGGAGATCAGACTGTGTGGCATGTATAGATGTGTATCACCCTAGTGTCCCTGTGTTTAGGAAATCAGACTGTGTGGTGTGTATATAAGTGTATCACCCTGGTGTCCCTGTGTTTAGGAGATCAGACTATGTGGTGTGTATAGAAGTGTATCACCCTGGTGTCCCAGTGTTTAGGAGATCAGACTGTGTGGTGTGTATAGAAGTGTATCACCCAGGTGTCCTTGTGTTTAGGAGATCAGACTGTGTGCAGGGCCGGATTTATAATAAGGCAGAGTAGGCATCTGCCTACAGGCGCACCCCACAGAGGGGCGCCTGTCATTGGGATCGTTTTGGTTTTTTTACACTTTTTTTTTTTGTGCCGCCAAGCAGCCCCACAGCCGCCGGATACTGCTGTCTTCCTGCACTGATGACATCCGGAGCGCAACCACTCCAAACGCGGAGACGCCGCGTGGAGCGTGCAGGTATTTTCTTCCTCTGTTCTGAGGCCAGTTTAAAACTGGCGCCCAGACAGAGGAAGAAAACCCCTTCACGCTCCATGCGGCGTCTCCGCGTTTGGAGTGGTTGCGCTCCGGCTGTCATCAGTGCAGGAAAGTGAAAAAGAGGTACGGGGGAGAGATAGAGGCACAAGGGGGAGAGAAAGAGAAGTACATGGGGGAGAGAGGCACAAGGGGGAGCGAAAGAGAGAAGTACATGGGGGAGAGAGGCACAAGGGGGAGCGAAAGAGAAGTACATGGGGGAGAGAGGCACAAGGGGGAGCGAAAGAGAGAAGTACATGGGGGAGAGAGGCACAAGGGGGAGCGAAAGAGAAGTACATGGGGGAGAGAGGCACAAGGGGGAGCGAAAGAGAGAAGTACATGGGGGAGAGAGGCACAAGGGGGAGCGAAAGAGAGAAGTACATGGGGGAGAGAGGCACAAGGGGGAGAGAAAGAGAGAAGTATATGGGGGTGAAAGAGGCACAAGGGGGAGAGAGAGAAGTATATGGGGTGAAAGAGGCACAAGGGGGAGAGAGAGAAGTATATGGGGTGAAAGAGGCACAAGGGGGAGAGAGAGAAGTATATGGGGTGAAAGAGGCACAAGGGGGAGAGAGAGAAGTATATGGGGTGAAAGAGGCACAAGGGGGAGAGAGAGAAGTATATGGGGTGAAAGAGGCACAAGGGGGAGAGAGAGAAGTATATGGGGGTGAAAGAGGCACAAGGGGGAGAGAGACAGAAGTATATGGGGGTGAAAGAGGCACAAGGGGGAGAGAGAGAAGTACATGGGGGTGAAAGAGGCACAAGGGGGAGAGAGAAGTACATGGGGGGAGAGAGAAGTACATGGGGTGAAAGAGGCACAAGGGGGAGAGAGAAGTACATGGGGTGAAAGAGGCACAAGGGGGAGAGAGAGAAGTATATGGGGGTGAAAGAGGCACAAGGGGGAGAGAGAAGTACATGGGGTGAAAGAGGCACAAGGGGGAGAAAGAGGTACATGGGGGAGAGAGGCACAAGGGGGGTAGAGAAGTACAAGGGGGGAGAAATAGAGGCACAAGGGGGGGAGAGAAGTACAAGGGGGGAGAAGTAGAGGCACAAGGGGGAGAGAGAGAAGTACAAGGGGGGAGAAAGGGGTGCATAGACCCCATAGTAAAATAATAACAATGACACATGTTAATGTGTTAAGTTTTTTATTCTGCTGTTTGTTTTTAACACTGTTCATTAAATCAGTTTAAATAATGAAAAATTAGCATTTTTTTTATCCGATTAATCGATTAATCGAAAAATATTTCAGTCAAAACTTTTTTTTTTTTTTTGGCGGGGGGGGGGGGCGCTTCAGCTTTCTGTGCCTACAGGCTCCTGAGATGTAAATCCGGCCCTGACTGTGTGATGTGTATAGAAGTGTATCACCCTGGTGTCCCTGTGTTTAGGAGATCAGACTGTGTGGCATGTATAGATGTGTATCACCCTGGTGTCCCTGTGTTTAGGAGATCAGACTGTGTGGTGTGTATATGTGTATCACCCTGGTGTCCCTGTGTTTAGGAGATCAGACTGTGTGGTGTGTATATAAGTGTATCACCCTGGTGTCCCTGTGTTTAGGAGATCAGACTGTGTGTTGTGTATATAAGGTATATCACCCTGGTGTCCCTGTGTTTAGGAGATCAGACTGTGTGGTGTGTATAGAAGTGTATCACCCTGGTGTCCCTGTGTTTAGGAGATCAGACTGTGTGGTGTATATATAAGTGTATCACCCTGGTGTTCCTGTGTTTAGGAGATCAGACTGTGTGGTGTATATATAAGTGTATCACCCTGGTGTCCCTGTGTTTAGGAGATCAGACTGTGTGGTGTGTATAGAAGTGTATCACCCTGGTGTCCCTGTGTTAGGAGATCAGACTGTGTGGTGTGTATATAAGTGTATCACCCTGGTGTCCCTGTGTTAGGAGATCAGACTGTGTGGTGTGTATATGTGTATCACCCTGGTGTCCCTGTGTTTAGGAGATCAGACTGTGTGGTGTGTATATAAGTGTATCACATTGCTCTACAGCAATAAAACTCACATTACTGCTAGTTTAAACATCAGTATATGTTATAAATATTTTATTTACACAAATTAATTTATAATAAGTAATTTATTAGGTTACAGAAAGAGGTATAAATAGGTCATGAAATAGCATAAACATTCTTGGTAATGCCTCGCCCATCAGCCACACCCCCAACAACACCCCCTAAAACACAAGTGTCCCTCTTTGGCAATTTGAAATGTTGGGAGGTATGTTTAATTGTCTAGGACAGTGATTCTTAACCAGGGTGCAGTAGCACATTTGTATGCTGTGGGCATCAGCTCTAAGTGCCCCACTTTGTCTATGAAGTCTTTGACTAACAATGTTAAAGTTGAGTTCCTAATGTATATTTCTGGATATTTTTATACACAATATGCTTTTTGTTGTCATTCCAACTGTGAGACCTAAGAATAACTATAAAGGTGTATTGTTATTGTTCCTTTCATTAAGTCCTTGAAAATCCAAAATATACATTGTGAGGGGTCCCTGGAAAATTCCAGATTTGTTTCTCTAGTTTTTAAAAATCTGAACTACCATTGCCTTAAAACTTTATCTCTTATAAATATGGCGTATTGAAGGGGGAGGCACACTAGCAAATGTGATAGTGCTTCACAGTCTGACATACCTAAAAACTATAATATATATAACATAGTGTGCATAGTTATTTAATGCTTCTTATTATCCATCCTCTATCCACTTACAACTTCAGCTCCTCCTCCTTTGGAGGGAATGGACAGTCGATTGAGCATCGCAACTGGGGTTGCATTGAAACCTAATGGGACATAATCGGGGGAGGGGCATAACTGGGGTGGGGAACAGGGGCCCCTTCTTAGAGTTTGCAGGGGGGCCCCTGCATCTTGTGTTACGCTTCTGCATGCTGAGGCTATGAGACAGCTTCTGGATGGGGACACTTATATCCAATTAGGTGGAGATCCCACTATGGCTTTCACAAAATGGGGCTGCAAGCTATTTATGGGTTGGTGGGAGCGGTTCCATGTCCTTGGAGACAGAAACACTTATCGAGCCTTTATTACTTTATTTTATAGGTACATAGATGATCTAATTCTTATTTGATATGGGGATATCTCTCTGATTGAGGAATTTGTTAGCTTTCTGAATACCAATACTTGTGGACTAAAGTTCACATATACTGTGCAGGTCAAAACAGTCGAACTTTTGGATGAGAAATTAACAGGTGACGTGGAAACGGGCAATATACACTCCAGTATTTACAGAAAGGCCAACTCCAGTAACACGTTGCTTTTGATGAATAGCTGCCACCCTTGTCATTTAATTAAAATATTCGAAGGGGACAGTATAGTCGCCTGAAGCGTATTTGTGACACGTAATTGGACTATCAGGAACAGGCAGAAGTCTCATCTGATAAATTGTGAGAGTGGGGCTATTCTGATTTCCTGATTGGACAGGCAAAAGAGACAGTTGATGTGTTTGACAGATCTGTTGATGATACATTGAAAACCAGAAGGGGAATGAGAACTAAAAATAACTGTAGTCCTGTTACATTTGTAACTGTTACAGTTGTGAGTAAAACAAAGTATGCTGCATTATAAAAAGACTCCTTCCTATTTTGTATGGTAATACAGCTTTAAAAGACATTTGAAAAATGGTTGTAGAGTCACTCGTTTCAAGGCACACACTCTTGGGAAACAATTGTCTGCAAGTTTTTTCATCTGGCAGTTCAATGATGTAAAGGGTTCTAATTGGTTGAAAATTAGTGGGTTCCATAAATGTGAAGATAGATGTCACAGTTGAAATTTTTCTACTGTTTCTATGAATTTCTAAATCTTACCCCATTAGGACCTTCATAAACTGTTCAACCACTTCATTTATCTTGTTACCTGTTAGGTATGTAGGTTGCAAAATGTTGGCAGAATGACATGAACCCTTAAAGAAAGGATAAGAGAACATCTTAATGCTATTGAGAAAAGTGATAATAAATCCCTGGTAGCAAGGCACTTCATGACACATAATCTGGGGTTGAATAACTTCAGGTTTCAAGGCATAGAAAAGGTGACCAAGCCCATTAAGGGGTGGGAAATTTTTCTGACCCTAGCCCGTAGGGAAATGTATTGGATCCACCAATTAAAAAAACAGGATGCCAGAGGGTCTCAGCTCCGAATGGCATCTCAGTTTTTATTATTGAGACTTACCTTGTGTATGGGGTGTCTTGTATGCTTGGTGGTTTTTATAAGAATGGATTTGTTAGTCCTCTTTAATTTGATACTTTTTCTCTTTTTCTTGAACATGATATAAAGTTTATGTGACTGCCAACATAACTGCAAACTTCCTTGGGTGTTTTTGCCTTTAACAACTATCTATGTACCCCATGTGAATGTTTCGTGGTTGCAGACATAATTATCATTTTATTTGGGTACTTTGCCTTTAATGACTGCTTATGATTCGATTTTGATAATTTTCTTGCCTGGGTATGGACTGAATCACAATACACCTTCAGGGTTGTTGTGATATTTACCAATGACCCAAGAGTATTCATATGGTTTAGTTTTTTTATATTGTTTTTATACCTGTTTTTTTTTTTAACATCTGTTACTTTACCTATGACTAAGGATCTTCTGGTCTGAAATTCATCAGGTGTTTACCAGATGTGTTTATTGTGATTAATGTGCACCTACAAACAAGGTTTTATAATACTGCCAACAACAACAACAAAAAAAGATTTTACTCAACCTTAACAATTGATCAACTGAGTTGCTGTTCTTCCTTGCTCGCATACCAATCACAATCAGTCTTGTTTCTTAGTACCTAATACCTCTCTTCATTCAATACTAATTTGCACTGGGTCACTCCTGTTCTTATATATCTTTTTGTAAGGATGACACAACCTATAGTTATTATCTACCAGAAATTATTATTCTAATAACATCATCTAACAAAAAATATTATTGTAATAATAGATACTGTCAGGACAATTATTATCCTTCTATAACTATTATTATTCTAAGAACAGATATTGTCAGTCCAATTATTATTGTCCACCAATATTTAGACATCATTACCTAGCATGCACAAAAGGTCATTGTGGTATGTTAGTTTTGGGTATCTGTCAGTTGGAAGAGGCTGCAGATGTATGGTCTTTCCTGAACACTAGGCTATATGGGTATGTGGTTTGGCTACTCTCTTCCTGTTTGGCAGTCTCTCTCAGTCCAATAATTTTAGAAGGACTTTTAAACATAGTTAATCCTATTGTGGATGGGCAAGTGTATAAATATATATATATATATATATATATATATATATATATATATATATATATATATGCAGAGATATATGAGATATGTAACGCTTATAGCAAGAAAGAATATAAATTACATAATGATTATAAATGGGTAATATAAGCCAACAACAGCAGTAGTTAGGGTCACACTAGTTTGGTACATAGGAGATAATCAGGAGCACAAAGCTAGCAAGTCTATATTGCTGATGTAAACTCAATGAGGACACTTAACTGGCTTAGAAAGGAAGGTTACCAGGGGGAGCAAGAAGGTTCTGGAAGATGCTAGACTTCAGAATATTACAGGGTTGATCAGGATTATATTATACTGACAACAGGAGTTAGAACAATGAGAAATGCTGTATCCTCTCGTGCCAGCTAACCCAGGTTTGAATGTTGATAGATGGCTTTGTTGCATCTCTACTAAACCTGGTTAATACTGAGAACTGTACCTTTTTAAAAAAAGAGAGGAAAAAATACACACAAATTGTCCCCAGCCAACCATGCTGCTTCTTTAACATACCATAATGTATAAACTGAAAATGTCAAGATGTGTCCTACAATAGATAACACAATATCTCAGTCTCATTATCTTTAGTTTTTAAATGGTAAGGATGCCACCCTTATCAATCAGATTCACCAAGTGTAGTGGGTATTTTATGTTGGTAGCCCCTGAGTGTACCGAGCGACCGTCTTTGTGTACTACAGCGTCATGTTGGTACCTCTCTGGTGTCGTGATTCTGCTCTGAATTCAGTCAGCTTGGATTTTGGGGTAAGCCCTGAAGTGGAACAAATAGGTGTGAAACTGGCAGGACAGAATTTCCCTATTAGAGTGGAAGCTGTATAATCAGTTAATCTCTGCTATGTACTGCGGTTAGGGCATTTCCCTCATAATGCAACTCTTGCATGGTAATTCCCTTACCCATTTAGTAGATAAGGAGAAAGAACACAAATCCAATAATATCTGATTATACCTGATTATATACTGTAGCTTCCCAGCATTAGGGTATGTGTTCCAGTGCTAAGAACAATTCCTTGTACCTTTCTGCATTGTATTAATATTGCTGAACACAGTATATTTACTTCCTATTCTTGGAAGGAAAGGAAGCACTCCCACTGATCTACACCAGAGGGAGACCCACATTTTTGACTCTTCAACAACCATTTGTATGTGGGAAAAATGCAGTGTTTCCCTTTCTAGGTTTGATGGACACACCTAAACCTAATAATACAAAGCACCACTTATAAACAATTCTACCTTAGAGTACATTGTATCTTGAGAGAGGACATGTATTTGTGAGGTATTCTTATGACTGTGATTGCTAACACAGAGATTAGGTGCTCATTGAAATAAGTATACATACTGTTTATTTTTGTATATAATTTATACTTTATGTGTACATTGTTGATGATACCTTTTATTCTTATTTATTCTTTTATTCTTCTGTAATATAGGTGTGTAATTAAAGAGTACCATATCTGTATTACCATATGACTAGCAAAACCCTCTGAAGTACCAACATAGAAAAAGTGCTACATTTATTATTAGGAGGCGTTTTTCACTTCCAACTTTTGAGTCATTACAATATTAATGTATACAGCATTTTATTACCATTAAAGGGATAATAATACTTCGTTTTATCTTTATTTTATTTTGTATGCATTAAAAAAACATGAAGAACAATATAAGTCTTATCTCTCAAACCTTTATGGTTTAAGAGATATTCACAAGCAAAGTTTCCCCTCCTGCCCCTTTTACCTAGTGTAAGCCATCTCTTCTCAGATGTGGATCTGGTTGTAAGACCAGACAGATAACAGCAAGGGGACAATCTTCTTACAATGAAAACAATGAAAGCCCTGTTCCCACTGACAAGCTTTTCAGGTTTTTCCCTTATCTTAATTGAAGATTGTCCCTCTCTGCAGTCTACCTGGGCACCTCCCTTCTGATCTGGCTGAGCAGTGTTACATCAGTAAAAGGGGCGGGAGGGGGATACTTTGTCATTGAATTACTCTTGAACTACAACTCTGACAGAATTTAAATAACACTCTCCAAAGTCCAAATACTATGATGATTAATTAGAGCTGCTTTTATTATGAAACATACTGTCCCTTTAAATTATTTTTGTGTAAAACATCTAAATATATTTCCCTGTTCTCCATCTCATTATTTTGTACCACATGTTCTTACAATGAAATAAGCAGTATAGATTCTACAGTCAGATGAAAAAGTCATGATGCATTGAAAGCTTCATAATGCAAATCATGAAGGACATTTCAGTAATGCAGACAGAACTCTGGTTTGAAGAAGCTACAAGAGACTACTACAGTAGATGTTCTTTTTCTTTCCTGCCCATAAAAGTATAACCTGACATGAGTCATCGCTAGCTTGACATATTCAGTAACAGTCTGGCTACAGATAGGACTTCTCATTAAAAGCAGCAGACAAAGAAAAATATTCATATGTCAGCATCTTCCTCATCTCATTAAAACATAATTAACGTCACCTTTAGTTCATTTATTTTGAGCTCAATCTCTTCATTAAGGTAAACTCCTCCCAGTAGAACTCGCACATAATTATCTTGTTCACAGAAATTTAAGGTTATAGAGCATCTGGCATGGTAAAAATATATTAATTTGTCCAGAAACTATAATATAATTTTTCATTTAAATATACTGTGGTAGTGTGTAATCCATTACATGACAGTATATCTCCAAAATGCATATTTATTAATTTGCTCTGTGGGTGAAGTCATGTGATTATGTTATAATTTATGCAATGGACTGTTAATATACTCTGTATTCCTAAAACTTTGTATGGTATACACATATGCCATATTCATAATACAATTTATAGATTTTAAAATGGCATTTATTTTAATATCAACATATAACATTTAAATCAATAGGACCAGTTTAATAATCTGTAGTTGTCATTTAAAATGTCAATTTATAGTTTTCAAGCACTCCGTTTATCAATTGTTTCTTAACACTTCTTCCTCTGTTAGCATGAGCTGCAGCCCCACAATGAATAGGGATCAGTTTGTTACTGGAAGTCCACCTATACACTGATACACAACTGAGGTGGGAATCACACGTCATTGATCTTTTTGACTTAAAAACATCTCAGAATCTCACTTATGCTCTCCTGTAGAGTAAATGGTATTTACTAAACAATTACAGCTTGTTTTGTTTGCTGTCATGAAGAAGACATCTCCCCCTTCACGTTCAAGTTCATTTTTTTTTACTTTAATCTTGTATTTTATTTTTCTTTATTTTACCCTTGTTCATATCCCCCATCTAGCTCCTTCAAAAATCAAAAGTAAGGCATACATTATGAAGCTTGGATTTGTCTTTTTATTTTTCATGTGCTGTATCACACAGGTAATAGAATAGTGGCTGATGCCCATGTGGGTCAACCAACCATTCATTAGCGGTTGCGATGAGGGTCACAACCCACCAACTCAGCTGTCAGCCTCATAGGTCTCAGTGCAGATCTTGCTTACTGCAATTTTACTGCATTCCGGAGGGACCACAGTAAAGTTCCAGCATGCTTCCCAGGTGTAAGGCATCATAGTAAAGTATCTTCCCTTTCACTATGGGAGACAGATCCAATGCCACATAGCTGTGGTGGTGTCATCTGACTGTAGAGGTCTTACTTTTGTACTCTTATTTGTGGATCAATTAACAATATAAAATAACATAGATGACACTTATGCAGTCATACTTGAGGATATAAATATCAGAATTGTATTTAGTAACATTAAACAAACTCTACAAAAACAAGCAACACCAAAACAACCCCCTCCTAAAAGATTACATGACTCATCTGAAATCATACAGCATGGATTTAATGATTCATTACCCAAATAACAAAGATTGAAGCTGCAGGAAACAGCTAAATAGTACTGTTTAGGACTTTGACTGATCCCACATGCAGCAGGAATCCCCAGTGAAAGTGGCAATATCATAAAAATTAAATAATAACTAATGATCCACTGCTATTTACAGTAACTCAAATAATATTTGTGCTCAAATGGAGAAATGCAATCTTTAAACCATTAAGAATGAGAGGAGTGGGCAAGGCTTTGAAAATCAATGGTGCTTAAAGTATTCATGGAAACATATCAACATTAGTGTTGAGCGAGCACCCGATGCTCGGGTGCTCGGGTGCTCTGACCGAGCACCGCCGGAGGCTCGAGTGCTCGGCCGAGCACCCGAGCCCCATTGAATTCAATGGGGCGACACGAGCATTACACCAGGCACCCCCTGCTCTGATGAGGGGAGGGTGCCTGGTCAATGCCCCCCTTCATCTCCACAATGCCCCTCTTCCACAATGTCCCCCTTCCACAATGTCCCCCTTCATCTCCGCAATGCCCCCTTCATCTCCGCAATGTCCCCCTTCCACAATGTCCCCCTTCCACAATGTCCCCCTTCATCTCCGCAATGCCCCCTTCATCTCCGCAATGTCCCCCTTCCACAATGTCCCCCTTCATCTCCGCAATGCCCCCTTCATCTCCGCAATGCCCCCCTTCCACAATGTCTACCCTTCCACAATGTCCCCCTTCATCTCCTCAATGCCCCCTTCATCTCCGCCATGCCCCCCTTCCACAATGTCCCCCTTCCACAATGTCCCCCTTCATCTCCAAAATGTCCCCCTTCATCTCCAAAATGTCCCCCTTCATCTCCACAATGCCCCCTACCTCCAGTCCCTGGTGGTCCAGCGGAGCGTCTGTAAGATCTGTGCCTCCTTCCGGCACAGATCCCTGCCACCCGAACATGTCGGGCGAGCACATGGCGGTACTCGACGAGTACCGCCATGTGCCGAGCAGAGCGATGCTCGAGCCGATCCGAGCATCGGCCGAGCATGCTCGCTCAACACTAATCAACATGAACAAATTAATCTTTACAGAAGGCCTTGTTTAGGTGGGAGCCCTTCATATTGCAGTGTTGTATTTCTATGAACTTTTTTAATGGAATTGTGATCTTTTGTAGTCTATAACTGCTTAGGGTTTTAGTTTACAATCTGATAAACACAATAGCTCTTCAGAATTGTGCTTTTTCTCATGGACCACTAAAGCCACAGCTCTGTCTGCTGTGTTGTATTCTGTCTGTTGTTCTGTGAACTCACATTTCTCCTACGTTCCACCATCGATTTAGATGCAGAAGAGGTGTGTTTGGTGGCGGCCCATGTGAGCGCCAGCCAAATATACAAAAGGTTCACAATCTCCAATATCTCTCCTGTGAAATGTCTGTTGGTGGCCCCACAGGCTGTCATGCAGAGTTTCTTTGCTGCATCTTTAGAGAACTAGCTTGCTGGACTTTGATGCATTTAGTTTAGTTGATGATCGCTAGTATAAAAGGCACGATTACCTAGCATTGTACATTTCACGACAGTGCCATCACTATAGCCACATTGTCTGAAAGGGCCCTTAGTTCATTGTCTGTTGTGAGGAGGTGGAAACTAAAGGTGGATTACAATGGGGCTCAATAATTACAAGCAAAGGTAATTTGTTCTATTAAATTATTAAGCACTTACTCATTTAGGTATAGTTCTCTTTTAAAAAAGGGCAAGCAAGAGTCTTGCAGCTGGAGCTAGAAGATGTGAGATTTCAACTGAGCCAAAACAATAGTGTGGTATAAAGAATCTATGTAAAGCTGCATAACAGTTATAAGAAACAAGTTTAAAAGCCCATGTACACGGGCCACAGTGCCACCCAGCAGCCTCAGCTGGTGCCCGGAGCCTCTCTGTTCACTGTTCACACTGCAGTCATGCTGCGAAGATGGGCAGAGAGGACTCCGGTCTGAATTCGGAGCACCCCGCTCCGTATCAGCTGTGCGTGTTTGGGCACTTTGTACTGCTCATGACTGCAGCGTGCACAGTCTCTACTGCTCATGACTGCTTCTGACACACATCATAGTGAATTATTATATAGGATAGTATGGAATTACAGTGCCAAGAAAACATTACAGGGATTCTTAAAGACTTAATTAACACAATGTAATAGAAGATTTACCCATAGTCCTTAATTAAGAAAATGACTATTATTTTATCATTGTGTTATTTATTTTATTCTTCATTTTGAGGCATCTTTCAAAATGTGTTATCCTATTTATGAAGTCTTCAATAAAATATACTTGATCTCATTGTTGGTTATTCCACATATTTGTTTTTTAGGAGCACATCCACATTGAGTTAATTATGCATTTCTTCAGGACATTATTCATTGGGGGTGCACTTTCATTTAGAAAATAATACATCATTTTTAAAGCAAACATGGCGCAATTCTTGGGCAAAGCTATGTTATAATGTTTATCAAAAGAAAAAGCCTAAAACAGGAATGGAATATTTTTCATTTACACTTATGGTGCAATGTTTACCTTGATACATTATCCACATTGTATTCCTGTCCAAGAGTGTCATTCAGGGTCACATATCAATGAGCTGCTGGCTTCTCTCATCATCTCCAAACAGCCAAATGCCAGCTGGGGATAATGAGAGCTGTAGCTCCCAACAAGCTATCAAATATAGAGTAACATTGAAATAGGGGGATGGACTAAAAGAAGAGACAAAATCAGTCCAAAGACTTATTGCTTTCAGTACCTAGTGAAATCAGAAGCACATCACTGATGAGGCCCAAACAAGGTAGTAATGTTTATATGGGGTTTACTGGTATATCCCATGCATAGGGGGACTTGCCGTTCATTTTTCATCTGTACCAACGTTTGGGCAGGGTTTGTCTGATATATATTTGGAAATTTCTACTCTTTGATGGCACTAGAGAGATAAAATGTGATGCTTCTGAATATTGGCTAGTTGCAGAGTAAGCAATATTTGCTTTTGTTTGTTCTCAGATCCTCTCACATACTTTGGTATGGTTCTTGAAAACTCTTAAGGTGTCTCCCTAAGAGTGAAGGGTAATGGACCCCTTGCTCTCAGTGCCTAAAAAAAAAAAAAAAGCTGAACCTCACTGAATAGGCCCAAGTAAGTGTAAATCTTGGTTTAGCTGGTATTTCTGGTGCAGAAGAAGGTCTGCAAAGTGGCCTGTAGGGTTGCCAGCAGACTTCTTACACAAGTGCTGGTGGACGTTGCGATGCTCATCACAACTTTCAATTAATGGCCAATCCACATGAGTACCACGAGTGATATTGGCAGGCACTCATGTGGGTATGCCATCAGACACACCCCTTCTGCTTCCACATCATCTGTGGAACATAGGAGAGAGGTAAGTGAAAGTATACAAGCAACATAATTGTTGCAGGGGGCTGTTGTAAATCATTGTACAATCAATTCAAATTGATTTCAGTGAAATGAAAATTTAGCACTTTAACAGTGGGGGAATTTACCATTCCCATTGATTTGAAAGTGGTAAAATGTGTGGAAAATCTATATCTCCACTGGAATTACTGCAAAAACTGTAACCTTTTTTCTTGTTATTCTCTCAGCACTACTCAGTAATTTAGGAGATATATATCTACATTTCAGAGATGTCAGTAAAACCCATTAAGGGTCGAGACCAGAGAATATTTGGTGGAGCAATGCAGTCCCCAGCCCAATGGTCCTTAACCCCTTAAGGACTATTGACGTGGCAGGACCGTCACGCTGGTCTGGCACGCCACGTACTTTTACTCACTGCGCTCCTGTAGGAGCGCGGTGAGTAATACCGGGCACTGAAGTTGATTGCTCCAAGACTGGAGCGATCTCTTCCAGTGTCCCATTTGACGTGCCGCCCACGTGATCAGTCACGTGGGACTGCACGTCAAAGATTCCTATGTGGTCCTTAAGGGACGGCACGCCCCGGGACCGCTTGTCCTTAAGGGGTTAAAGGGATAGTAATGTTTCACAATAAAAGCAGCTCCAAATAATCTTCATAGTATTTGGGCCATAGAGATTTTTATTTCAACACTGTCAGAGTTGTAGTTCAAGAGTAATTGAATGATAAAGTATCCCCCTCCCTTCCCTTTTACTGATATAATACTGCTCATCTCAGAGCAGCAAGACTGACGGGATGTATTGCAGAGAGGGACAAACTTCAGTGAGCATAAGGAAAAACCTGTCAAAGGGTGCAAGGTTTTCCTTATGCTCACAGAAAGAAGATTGTCCCTTGCTGTGAGCTGTCCGGTCAAGTAACCAGATTTCACATCTGAAGGGAGGCAGCGTACACTAGGTAAAATGAGCGGGGGGGAGGGGCATACTTTATTATTCAATTTCTTTTGAGCTACAACTCTGACTGTATTGAAATAACACCCTCCATGGCCCGAGTACTATGAAGATTCATTGGAGCTGCTTTTTTTGTGAAACATTACTATCCTTTTAATGGGTTAAGAAAAAAATGCTTTTTCTGAAGGCTCTGTGCTTTCAAATAGAATTCAGGTTGGTAAAACTGTCCCTTAGTTTTGGTTTTTAGAGATGATTGCATTTCAAGAACACTTACATTTCAGTGGAGATATGTTATGTTACATTTTGATGTATTTATATTATTATATTGTGAAGAAAGTTCCCCAAAAAATCCAGTTCAGATTTTTTCAGTAAAATCCATCACCTTCCAGCAGTTCAGGTTCTTTGGGACCTCACTTCTGGTCTGACTGGTTTTTATAAAATGATTATAGAACATAATCAGAAATGCCAAGTTCAATGATTACATTGAAGCTGACTGGGATTTCAGATGTAACTGGCTTTCGATTAACAATTTTTGTTTCAAGAAATTAAGGTTGTTTAAACAGCTTGATTTCACTGATCTGGAGCCAAATATTATCCATTTTCATGTTGAAATTATGTGATGAATACATTTGCATTCACAATTCCCTGAACTTACGCTTTGGTGATTTTTAATGTCTTCCAAATCCTTCAGTGCAATATTCAATACAATAACGTTGCAATGTACCAACCTTTACAGATTGTTTAAATCAATAAAGCACAAATGCCCCAATTATGTTTAACTAGTTGAAGAGCCCGTTACACGGGCCACACAGTGCCACTGCCAGCTGGTCGCGGGGCAGTCATGCGCAGTAGAGACTGCCCGCGCCGGAGCGTCCAGCTCTGTATCAGCCGCGGTGCTGGCAGTCTCTACTGCGCATGATTGCAGCACTCACAGCAGTGTCTACTGCACATGATACGGCGTTACACACGTTTTAGCGAATTATTATATAGGATGTGCCACTGAAGCGGATGTACTAAGAAAAAGTAGAAGCATTCTGGCACAATCCAACTACTCCATAAGAGACAAATAAAAGTACCTACATATTGATTTAAATAGGGATTTTAACCTGGAGAATGCTAGAGAAACCTTTGCAATGCATCGGAAACCATTTTAGCATGCAAATAGTTGAAAGCCCAGTTGAAATTAATGGGAAGTTTGGCAGTATTCATATGTCCCCTATGGAGCATTTGGTTTGTTTAAGATTTGCTCCACATTTATATGAGCCTCACAGAGTGCAGACTACAAATCAATGTAGTAGGGCTCTCACAAGCTGAAATATCATACATCACTTTTACACTGTAATGCACTTTTTTAACTCGTAACAAGAACACTATCATTTAAACATTACATTGGAGGATGTCATTTTAAATATCACATACTCACAGCTAGCATTTGTAAAAAAAATAATTACTCATACGATACAACCCTAAAACATAATCCTGAACTTTCTTTTTAATCCTTTGAGTGTCAGAGAAGTATCCAATGCAACCCAATGCAATGCATTGTATAGCTCTCTGGCACTCAAATGGTTAACATGTGCAAAGGGTTCTATTCAGTGAGAATGTATTTAATTTTGTTTTTTGCTGCTTGCAATGAGATAAGAGCTAATCAGTTAATCTATTGTGACTAGTATCCACTGGTCATATTCAAAAAGGGTGTTGTGTTATTTCAGCCCATTTACAGACAATCCTGAACAATCACTTCAGATTGCTGTGGTTCCTGGAGCCCTGGAAATGACAGAAATGGCTGCTCACTCAGAGCATTTGTAAGACTAGATTTTAGGGGCTCAATTTAAAGGAGGCTGATGCAAAAAAAAAAAAAAAAAAAAAATCCAACGGCAGTTTTTCAAGCACAGTAAGCAATTCAAATACCTGTGCTATGAAGAACTTCCGGCAGAAAAAGAAGCATCTCAGCCATGACTACCTGAGTGTGCAATACTTTCCCTCCCTCTCTAGTCCAATTAGTTTCTCCGTTTCATGCACTACTCTCCTGCCTTGTCTCTATTCCAATTAGCTTCTTCGTTTCATGATGGGGGTTGGACTAATGACAGACCCAGACAGCCTGCATTTCCTGTTAGTGCATTGTTGGAGTTCAGAGAGAGAAGAAGAAGGAGATATTAGAGAGTGTCCAGTTGCTGTGTAGGCAGGCAGGTAGCATTAGGCACTGGCCGGCTGCCAGCATTAGTGCCTTATTGCCACTGCAAGGGAGAGTCATCTTTGTTCCTGTGAAAATATTAAAAATATTAGGGATTTGTTTGAATAATTTTCAGAGTGACACATCAGCCAGTCTCACAGCTGTGTAGGCAGGCAGGGTGCCTTATTACCACCACAAGGGAGAGTCATTTGGTCCTGTTCAAAATATTAAAAATATTAGGAATTTGAATAATTTTCATAGTTGTGTAGGCAGGCAGGGTGCCTTATTGTCACCAGAAAGGAGAGTCATTTGTTCTGTGTAAAATATTAAAAATATTGGAAATTTGTTTGAATAATTTTCAGAGTGACACAGCCAATCTCAAAGCTGTGTAGGCAGGCAATCCTAGTACCTTATTGCCACCACAAGGGAGAGTCATTTTTTAAAGCATTTTAAACTCAACGAATAGTTCGGACTGTCATCGAATTTCGTCCAAGTTGAACGGGCCTGATCCGAAATGCAGAGTCGCCGTATGGAAAAAAAACCCATTTGTCTGAAATCTAATTTTACCAAATACTTTTGTCGTGCACAAGTCTATTCAGCACCCTGGTCAGCTACTGTCCATCTCCTTTCTTCTTTCATCTTTCTTCTCCATCTTCTTTCTTCTTCTGGTCTGTCTTCTTTCTTCATTCTTCTCTCAATTTAACTGTAAAACAAACAGAGATGAAAATAAATATTCCTTAAAAACAACCCACACATCTATGTATAGTTTAATCCTTTGAGTGCCTCCAGGAGTCAAAGTGTTAAGCTTTGCATAGATGTGGGGGTCAATAATGAAGAACATGCCCAAAGTCCACAAGATATGTTCCCATTAAACATGCCCCATCATCATCAAAAAGCAGTGAAAAATGTTCTAAATAAAAATATTATCAATCTTTTCTTTCTCTGCCTCTGTTTGCAGCGGCGGTGGTGCTGGTGGCGGCGGAGAATGGAAGAAGGAGCACAAACACCCTGTGTACCTTATGTGCCAATGTATGTTCCAGCGAGAGGGAATTTGAACAGAGACTGTCTTTATATATGGGCAGTCTATGTTCAAAAGGACTCACAGCCACTGGCAGGGATGTGTGCTTACGCAGCTCCCAGCCAATCAGCTTCGTGCAGGTTCCTCCAATGGAATGGGCATTGGCCTGTCAGGTACATGGGGGTGCTCCTTCTTCCTTTCTCTGGCGGAGAAAGAGAAAATTGATTATGTTTTTATTTAGAACATTTTTCGCAGCTTTTTGATGATGGTGGGGACATGTTTAATTG
The DNA here is from genome assembly GCA_037306005.1 of Rhinophrynus dorsalis. Classification (NCBI taxonomy): domain Eukaryota; kingdom Metazoa; phylum Chordata; class Amphibia; order Anura; family Rhinophrynidae; genus Rhinophrynus; species Rhinophrynus dorsalis. The sequence continues at coordinate 257,783,918 of CM074720.1, read as the reverse complement.
GGATGTCTTTTATGGACTTCGGGCATGTTTTTTATTTTTGACCCACACATCTATACATAGCTTAACCCTCAGAGTCCCAGAAAGGTATGCAATGCATTGCTCTTCAATGTGTTGTGCACCCTTCTGGTATTCTAGGGGTTAAACTATGCATAGATGTAAGGGTTCTTTTTAAAGGGATAGTAATACTTACGTATTACTAATCCCTATAGCAAAGTACTACTTAAAAAAACCATATTGCCCCCAGTGTCATCTCTCAAACCTTTATGGTTTGAGAGATAAAAGCTTCTAAAGTTGCCCTCTCCCTCCCCCTTCCCCGTAGTCAGCATTCTAGCTGACAGAAAGGAAGAGAGTCATATGACTTTCAGGTGGCTCTCCAGCACAGCCGGATCACGTTACTAAAAAAGAAAACTTTCACTGAAATGGTCTTCTATGTGTGCTTTGCTTGCAAGCACATGTAGAAGACCGTTTTAGTGAAAGTTTTTTTCTTAGTTAACGCAATCGCGGCTCTGCTGCAGAGCCGCCTGATGATCTCTGACCGGATTTCCCTGAGTCAGCTAGAATGCTGACTACGGGGAAGGGGGAGGGAGAGGGCAACTTTAGAAATGTTCATTTCTCAAACCATAAAGGTTTGAGAGATGACACTGGGGGCAATACGTTTTTTTTAAGTAGTACTTTGCTATAGAGATTAGTAATACTTAACACCTTAAGGACCCATGACGGTCCTGGACCGTCATGGGTTGCAGTCCCGTTAAGGACCCATGACGGTCCAGGACCGTCATGGCTTAAATGATAGCAGCGTGCCTCCGTGCACGCTACTATCATTAATTCCAGGCTGAGACTGAATGCTCCGAGACCGGGGCATTCAGTCTCAGCCTTTCTTGCCTTTGCTGATTCATGCGATCGCCGTTCCAGCGATCACGTGTACCGGCAAAGTGACAGACACAGACAGCAAAGAAAGCATGCTGTCTGTGCCTGTCAAGTCTGCCTCTGGCTCCGTTGCTATGAAAGTAACGGAGACAGAAGTAGACAGGAGACACCTAGTGGTGAAAGTAAATACAGCAGCTAGGGGTATTAACGCCTTCACTGCTGGTGCCAAAGGCTTGCTAAATGCAGGTCAATTTCTGACCTGCAATAATTTTTTTTTTTTTTTTTAAAAACACAAAACACTTTTTTTTTTTTACAAAAATATTTTATTTTAAAAAAATAATAATCTAATTAAACACAAGTATAAGTGTGATTGTTGTGGAGCTATGTAATACACTTATATACACCGCCAAATGTCACGGATAAAAAGTGTCAAAATAGGGTGGGAAAAAGGGACATGGGGATTTTCACCCAGGGGGGACAGTGGCTACTTTAAACTGTGCATTTTGTAGGTATGACTGACCGGTCATACCTTTCATGCAGTCTCCATAAAAGTTTAACCCTTTGTGCCCAATTGATCCAAAGAGAAAAACCAAAAATGATGTTTTTTTTACATTTTTTTTACCTTTTTTTTTTAATTTTAATAAAGTAAATGGTGGGTTATCCATATAAGTAGGGTATCAAATGAAAGCCCTATTTGTGCTTAAAAAAACAGTATATAATTTATGGGGGTGGAATAAAAGACTTAGAGGGAAAACATTGCTGAACAAAGATATAGTCAAAAAGGTCAGAACTGCGACCTCAGATTTTCCCGGTCCTTAAGGGGTTAAGTATTACTATCCCTTTAAGGAATATTTATTTGCATCTCTGTTTTACAGGTATCTTGAGAGAAGACAGAAGAAAGAAGACTGACCAGAAGAAGAAAGAAAATGGAGAAAAAGGAAGAGAGAAGATAAAAGAAAAAAGGAAGAGAGAAGATGAAAGACAGTGGATGACAGGTAAGAATTACACAGATGAGCTATCGGTCAGTGATTGACAGTATGTCAGGCACCAATCGTTAGCTTTTTTCCTTGATTGTTGCCATTTTTGCCTCTATTTAATGGCCTAACATCAGTTGTGCTTTCAGCTGGTAGGGCCTTTGAATACCGACTTGGATATTTTATTCTGTCGGTAGCCAATTTGGCCCTGCTAGCTGTTTTACCAGCATTCTTTAAATCGAGCCATAGGTCTCAGAAAACAAATACAGAAGTTTTACAGATAGTATAATGAATTAGAGGGTTTTTAAGTGTAAGTATATACCCAGTTCATATTTAAGTGTTAATGTTCCTTAAAGGACCAGAGAAGTGTACATTGCATTGCAAAGCAATGATTTGCATACCCCTCTGGTCCTTAAATGGTTAACTTATTCAACACAAATATATTTTGACTACTTCAGAATAAAACCAGATTTGATGAAAGCCTTTAACATTTTAATTATGTTGGCATCATGTGCCAGATCATCCCTTTTTAAAAAACCTGCTGCATGGCTACCCAGGAAGCATTGCAGTCCAGTAATAACCAGTGTCCAGTGTCCAGTTTTACATGGGTAATCTGTCAAGTGTCAACCCAATCACTCTCACCACTTGACGGATGTAGAACGGAAAACTCCTCGTGGTGGGGAACCCTCCAAAGTTTCTCTGAGCAGGTAGTGTTGGTCTCCTTTAACCTAATTGACAGTTTCCAGTAAGCACACATTATGTGAGTAGAAATTAGCAAATAATCGTTTTTTGTGTGCTCATTTGTTATCTGTACTGTGCCTCCTGTTGTTCCTTTTCTCCATTTAAATAAATGTAACTTTTTATTTGTCTTTTAGGATGCAGTTGGTTTGCCACATAATTTCTCCAGTTTTTATTAAATCAGCCTCTAAAATTTGATTTGACATACGTGGCTTGTTTTTGTGATCACAACTAGACATGCCACAAAATGGCAGTTATTTTACCCCCAATAAAATAATCAAGGAGCAAAAAGAGCCTCCGATATAGTGATTTACTTTTTTTTTTAAAAGCAGCAGAGTCTAACTTTAGTATCTGGATCAAATAACATTTATATCACAAGGCAGCAATAATATCCCATTGAATCTTTTGGGTCTTATATATTCTTATTGGTTTTGCCAAGTGCTTCGACATAATTATATATTGACAATTCTAAGATCACTTCAGTCTTCTAGAGTAGAGTTGCTATGGCAATGCAGTGCAGAAATTCTTATCTCCAAAGATGACATTTTAAAATAGATGTTCTGCATGTCAGAGTCAATGTTACAACTGCTACATAAAAGCGAAGTATATTATACTACAATTCAAAAGGTTATGAAATTGATAAAATATTTCATACTTTGGTCAAATTGACAGGTTAAAAAAACAGAACTAAAAAAATATGTTGACAAATATGCTGGCCTTTTCTTACTTTTATTTTATAAACCACATTGTTGGAGTCTCTGTTTTCTTCCCCAGGAAATGCAATCGCATGTGAAAAGGGACAGACAGGATTAATTATTTCTATTGGTTCTGTTCTGTTGTCCCTTCCAGACACTTCCCACCAATGGCATAACAAAAAATGCTGCGGCCTCCCTGCAAACTTTGTTACGGATAACCCACACCCCTAAGCCAATGTTAGACTGGGACATAAAGGGCCCACTGATAGTCGCAGAATCTCACATACAGTCTGCCACCTTAGACTTGCTCTGCTGCTAGTCATATGTCCACAAATATACTGTCTGGTGCCCAATCTGTTTTTTTTTTACTGGTAGTCACAGAACCAAATGAATACTGTCTGACAACCCTGCTTTGTTCCACTATTCATTGGTAGTCACAGAGCCACACTTACACTGTCAGGCACCCCAGCCTTGCTCAGCTGCCCATTGGTAGTCACAGAGCCACCAACACACTGTCTAATATCCCAGCATTGTTCCATTGACAGCTGTTAGTCACAGAACTACACATGACACTATCTGACATCCAAGCCTTTTCCGACTGCCCTACTGGAAGTCAGAGGACTATGCACACGCTGTTTGACACTCCAGCCTTGTTACACTGTCCACTGGTAGGTATAGTGCCAAACATGCATTGTCTTATACACCAGTCTGGTTCCACTGTCCATTCACTGTCTAAACCCCCCTGTCCAGTTCTACTGCCCACTGGTTGTCACAGAACCACACATGCACTGTATGACACCTCAGTCTTGTTCCTCTGTCCCTCTAGTAGACACAGAGCAATACACATATACTGAAACCTCGGTCTGGTTTCATTATCCACTGGAAGTCATAGAACCACATATACATGGTCTGATACAGCAGCATCCACTGTAAGCAAGTACAATGTAATGGTAATGGTGCATAAGGTCTGTACAGTGCACTGATTATTCCAGCATTACACCATGCATGCAGCCTTATTGCACAATTACCAGTTTTTGAGATTAGTATGATTAGATGCCCCAAGGTCTGGATATGTAACTCTGTTAGGACCAAAGCAGTGCCTATCACTGTGCTTCAAAATGCATTGTACACCCTTTTGTTCTTTATGGGGTTACTTGTAAAACCTGGGACTTTAGTGCCCTAAAAGCATCCACTACCTATGGGTCCCCATTGCTTCATCTGGCAGTTTCAGGTGCATTGGAGAGCTCTCTAGCATCCAGGAGCTTAAAAATCAATGGGAATTTTTCATTTGTCCCATATAGTGAGTTGGTTTGCTCCAGAATTGCTACTATTCAGTCTCCTGAGTTTGGCACTAAGTATCTCGGACAGTGAAATGCCTCTCACTGGGTTATTCACTAGGTCACACTCCATTTATGTTCATACCCAATAGGGAAAATGCTTAATAAGTGCAGTGGTATCACAAGTTTCTAAGCCCAGTGCACCTTTACTAGTTAACCCAAGAGCTGCTGGTTAGTCTCTGCAGTCATTGGTAGTAGATATATGAGTGTGTTTAATAAAATAAAAATACTTGGATCTTTTAACCTCTAAAAATCCCATTTGAAGTATTAAGGGGGGGAAGTGAAAGTGACCTCCCAACAAGGAAATTGGAGTCAGATTATGCAATATTCCTGTGTATGCTGTATGGCTTGTATTTTGGTCTTACTCAAATTACAGTCTTAAAGCGGTGCCTTCAGATCTTACTATGTTGGCATTAGTGATGAGCGAGCATGCTCGGCCGAAGCTCGGTTCGGCTCGAGCATCGCTCTGCTCGGCACATGGCGGTACTCGTACGAGTACCGCATGTGCTCGCCCGCCATGTTCGGGTCTCCGCCCCGCACGTTTCGCGGCTGCTGTGCAGCCAATAAACGTGCGGGGAGGCTCTGACATCAGTGTAATGCCAGCAGCCATGTTGGCTGCTGGCATTACACTGATTGGCTGGCCAGAACCCGTGATCGGGTGCTGTATAGCACCTGACCAGCGAGTTCGGCTCAGTCTTAGCCAGGGAGAGATGAGGATAGGAAGGGAAAGACAGTGTAGGGAGAAGAAAAGTGTTGGAACAACATATAAAGACCCAAAAGTCCTTTTTAGGACTGTTGTGTGTGGGGGCAGCAGATATATTTTGTTTGGGGGGGCACAAATTTAAAAAAAAAACGTCACATATTCCGTTCAATGTGCCTAGCCGCAGATTAGCAGCACATTCTGTTTAGTGCGCAAAGTTGCAGATTAGCAGCACATTCTGTTTAGTGTGCAAAGTTGCAGATTAGCAGCACATTCTGTTTAGTGTGCAAAGTTGCAGATTAGCAGCACATTCTGTTTAGTGTGGAAAGTGTAAAAAATAAACGTCACATATTCCGTTCACTGTGCCTAGCCGCAGATTAGCAGCACATTCTGTTTAGTGTGCAAAGTTGCAGATTAGCAGCACATTCTGTTTAGTGTGCAAAGTTGCAGATTAGCAGCACATTCTGTTTAGTGTGCAAAGTTGCAGATTAGCAGCACATTCTGTTTAGTGTGGAAAGTGTAAAAAATAAACGTCACATATTCCGTTCACTGTGCCTAGCCGCAGATTAGCAGCACATTCTGTTTAGTGTGCAAAGTTGCAGATTAGCAGCACATTCTGTTTAGTGTGCAAAGTTGCAGATTAGCAGCACATTCTGTTTAGTGTGCAAAGTGTAAAAAATAAACGTCACATATTCCGTTCACTGTGCCTAGCCGCAGATTAGCAGCACATTCTGTTTAGTGTGCAAAGTTGCAGATTAGCAGCACATTCTGTTTAGTGTGGAAAGTGTAAAAAATAAACGTCACATATTCCGTTCACTGTGCCTAGCCGCAGATTAGCAGCACATTCTGTTTAGTGTGCAAAGTTGCAGATTAGCAGCACATTCTGTTTAGTGTGCAAAGTGTAAAAAATAAACGTCACATATTCCGTTCACTGTGCCTAGCCGCAGATTAGCAGCACATTCTGTTTAGTGTGCAAAGTTGCAGATTAGCAGCACATTCTGTTTAGTGTGGAAAGTGTAAAAAATAAACGTCACATATTCCTTTCACTGTGCCTAGCCGCAGATTAGCAGCACATTCTGTTTAGTGTGCAAAGTTGCAGATTAGCAGCACATTCTGTTTAGTGTGCAAAGTGTAAAAAATAAAAGTCACATATTCCGTTCACTGTGCCTAGCCGCAGATTAGCAGCACATTCTGTTTAGTGTGCAAAGTTGCAGATTAGCAGCACATTCTGTTTAGTGTGGAAAGTGTAAAAAATAAACGTCACATATTCCGTTCACTGTGCCTAGCCGCAGATTAGCAGCACATTCTGTTTAGTGTGCAAAGTTGCAGATTAGCAGCACATTCTGTTTAGTGTGGAAAGTGTAAAAAATAAACGTCACATATTCCGTTCACTGTGCCTAGCCGCAGATTAGCAGCACATTCTGTTTAGTGTGCAAAGTTGCAGATTAGCAGCACATTCTGTTTAGTGTGCAAAGTGTAAAAAATAAACGTCACATATTCCGTTCACTGTGCCTAGCCGCAGATTAGCAGCACATTCTGTTTAGTGTGCAAAGTTGCAGATTAGCAGCACATTCTGTTTAGTGTGGAAAGTGTAAAAAATAAACGTCACATATTCCTTTCACTGTGCCTAGCCGCAGATTAGCAGCACATTCTGTTTAGTGTGCAAAGTTGCAGATTAGCAGCACATTCTGTTTAGTGTGCAAAGTGTAAAAAATAAACGTCACATATTCCGTTCACTGTGCCTAGCCGCAGATTAGCAGCACATTCTGTTTAGTGTGCAAAGTTGCAGATTAGCAGCACATTCTGTTTAGTGTGGAAAGTGTAAAAAATAAACGTCACATATTCCGTTCACTGTGCCTAGCCGCAGATTAGCAGCACATTCTGTTTAGTGTGCAAAGTTGCAGATTAGCAGCACATTCTGTTTAGTGTGCAAAGTGTAAAAAATAAACGTCACATATTCCGTTCACTGTGCCTAGCCGCAGATTAGCAGCACATTCTGTTTAGTGTGCAAAGTTGCAGATTAGCAGCACATTCTGTTTAGTGTGCAAAGTGTAAAAAATAAACGTCACATATTCCATTCACTGTGCCTAGCCGCAGATTAGCAGCACATTCTGTTTAGTGTGCAAAGTTGCAGATTAGCAGCACATTCTGTTTAGTGTGCAAAGTGTAAAAAATAAACGTCACATATTCCGTTCACTGTGCCTAGCCGCAGATTAGCAGCACATTCTGTTTAGTGTGCAAAGTTGCAGGTTAGCAGCACATTCTGTTTAGTGTGCAAAGTTGCAGATTAGCAGCACATTCTGTTTAGTGTGCAAAGTTGCAGATTAGCAGCACATTCTGTTTAGTGTGCAAAGTGTAAAAAATAAACGTCACGTATTCCGTTCACTGTGCCTAGCCGCAGATTAGCAGCACATTCTGTTTAGTGTGCAAAGTTGCAGATTAGCAGCACATTCTGTTTAGTGTGGAAAGTGTAAAAAATAAACGTCACATATTCCGTTCACTGTGCCTAGCCGCAGATTAGCAGCACATTCTGTTTAGTGTGCAAAGTTGCAGATTAGCAGCACATTCTGTTTAGTGTGCAAAGTGTAAAAAATAAACGTCACATATTCCGTTCACTGTGCCTAGCCGCAGATTAGCAGCACATTCTGTTTAGTGTGCAAAGTTGCAGATTAGCAGCACATTCTGTTTAGTGTGGAAAGTGTAAAAAATAAACGTCACATATTCCGTTCACTGTGCCTAGCCGCAGATTAGCAGCACATTCTGTTTAGTGTGCAAAGTTGCAGATTAGCAGCACATTCTGTTTAGTGTGCAAAGTGTAAAAAATAAACGTCACATATTCCGTTCACTGTGCCTAGCCGCAGATTAGCAGCACATTCTGTTTAGTGTGCAAAGTTGCAGATTAGCAGCACATTCTGTTTAGTGTGCAAAGTGTAAAAAATAAACGTCACATATTCCATTCACTGTGCCTAGCCGCAGATTAGCAGCACATTCTGTTTAGTGTGCAAAGTTGCAGATTAGCAGCACATTCTGTTTAGTGTGCAAAGTGTAAAAAATAAACGTCACATATTCCGTTCACTGTGCTAGCCGCAGATTAGCAGCACATTCTGTTTAGTGTGCAAAGTTGCAGGTTAGCAGCACATTCTGTTTAGTGTGCAAAGTTGCAGATTAGCAGCACATTCTGTTTAGTGTGCAAAGTTGCAGATTAGCAGCACATTCTGTTTAGTGTGCAAAGTGTAAAAAATAAACGTCACGTATTCCGTTCACTGTGCCTAGCCGCAGATTAGCAGCACATTCTGTTTAGTGTGCAAAGTTGCAGATTAGCAGCACATTCTGTTTAGTGTGGAAAGTGTAAAAAATAAACGTCACATATTCCGTTCACTGTGCCTAGCCGCAGATTAGCAGCACATTCTGTTTAGTGTGCAAAGTTGCAGATTAGCAGCACATTCTGTTTAGTGTGCAAAGTGTAAAAAATAAACGTCACATATTCCGTTCACTGTGCCTAGCCGCAGATTAGCAGCACATTCTGTTTAGTGTGCAAAGTTGCAGATTAGCAGCACATTCTGTTTAGTGTGGAAAGTGTAAAAAATAAACGTCACATATTCCGTTCAATGTGCCTAGCCGCAGATTAGCAGCACATTCTGTTTAGTGTGCAAAGTTGCAGATTAGCAGCACATTCTGTTTAGTGTGGAAAGTGTAAAAAATAAACGTCACATATTCCGTTCACTGTGCCTAGCCGCAGATTAGCAGCACATTCTGTTTAGTGTGCAAAGTTGCAGATTAGCAGCACATTCTGTTTAGTGTGCAAAGTGTAAAAAATAAACGTCACATATTACGTTCACTGTGTCTAGCCGCAGATTAGCAGCACATTCTGTTTAGTGTGCAAAGTTGCAGATTAGCAGCACATTCTGTTTAGTGTGCAAAGTGTAAAAAATAAACGTCACATATTCCGTTCACTGTGCCTAGCCGCAGATTAGCAGCACATTCTGTTTAGTGTGCAAAGTTGCAGATTAGCAGCACATTCTGTTTAGTGTGGAAAGTGTAAAAAATAAACGTCACATATTCCGTTCACTGTGCCTAGCCGCAGATTAGCAGCACATTCTGTTTAGTGTGCAAAGTTGCAGGTTAGCAGCACATTCTGTTTAGTGTGCAAAGTTGCAGATTAGCAGCACATTCTGTTTAGTGTGCAAAGTTGCAGATTAGCAGCACATTCTGTTTAGTGTGCAAAGTGTAAAAAATAAACGTCACATATTCCGTTCACTGTGCCTAGCCGCAGATTAGCAGCACATTCTGTTTAGTGTGCAAAGTTGCAGATTAGCAGCACATTCTGTTTAGTGTGGAAAGTGTAAAAAATAAACGTCACATATTCCGTTCACTGTGCCTAGCCGCAGATTAGCAGCACATTCTGTTTAGTGTGCAAAGTTGCAGATTAGCAGCACATTCTGTTTAGTGTGCAAAGTGTAAAAAATAAACGTCACATATTCCGTTCACTGTGCCTAGCCGCAGATTAGCAGCACATTCTGTTTAGTGTGCAAAGTTGCAGATTAGCAGCACATATTCCGTGTAATATGAAGAAGGCGGGTTAAAAGGGACGGGGAAGTGGACGTGATCCTGATAGTTCAGGGCGCGGGTCAGGACGCGTAGAAACTGTGCCTGGTGCCAGAGCACAAGAAAGAAAGACATCCACCATACCTAGCTTCATGTCTCAGTTTACAGGGCGTCGCAGGACATCACTCTCGAGGTCAGACCACTGCGAACAGGTGGTCGGTTGGATTTCAGCTGATACTGCTTCCAGTCGGTTAAGCACCACCCTGTCTTCCACCAAGTCCACTCTCAGTAGCCAAGAGTCTGGTCAACATAATCCTCACTCTGATCATCCTTCCTCCCACCATAGAGGGTCTGGCCAAAGAAGTGATGCCACACTGGGATATAGTGAGGAGCTCGTCTCATCACCAATCCTTCATTTGAACCTCTCTCCAAGCACGCTTGCAGAGGAACATGAGATCTTGTGCCCTGATTCACAACCTCTAGAGGGTACCCAATCACAAGAAGATGACAGAGGGGAACGGCATTTAAGGTCAAAGGAAGTGGATGATGATGATGATGAGACACAGTTGCCATCAAATCAACCACTATTACTGTCTCAAGACCTTGATGAGGAGGATGATACACAGTTGTCAATGACTGAGTATGTGGTGGGATCAAGAAATGAGGAGGATGATCAGAGTGAGGAAGTGGAGGAGGACTTGGTGGACGATGAGGTCACTGACCCCACCTGGGAAGGTGGAGAGCCGAGCAATGACAGCAGTCCTGAGGGTGAGCCATCTGCAGCACCGCAACAGGCTGGAAGAGGCAGTGGTGTGGCTAAAGAAAGAAGGCGGACCGCACCAAACCGGCCCGCAAATGTTCCACGGAGCACCCCCTTGCGTAAATCTCCCTTGCCAAGGGCTAGGTGTTCCGCGGTATGGCGTTTTTTTAAGGAAAGTGCGGACGACAAAAGAATTGTAGTTTGCAACCTGTGCCACACCAGAATGAGCCGAGGCATGAACACTAGCAACCTCACCACCACCAGCATGATCCGACACATGGCATCCAAGCACCGTAATAAGTGGGAGGAACGCCCGGATCGCCAATCTGTGTCTGCAGGCCACACCACTGCCTCCTCTTCCCCTGTTTTCGGTGCCGGCCAATTGCCTGTCGAAGGCGCAGGCCCGCATACCTCCCGCCCTGCACCTGTACCATCTGAAGCACCATCAGCGACCACATCCACTTCCCTGTCCCAGCGCAGCGTCCAAATGTCGTTACCCCAGGCATTTGAGCGCAAGCGAAAATACCCAGCCACCCACCCACATGCCATAGCACTAACCTCACACCTTTCCAAATTACTGGCCATCGAAATGCTGCCATTTAGGCTTGTGGAGACTGAGTCCTTCCGCAGCCTGATGGCAGCAGCTGTCCCTCGGTACGCAGTCCCCAGCCGCCACTACTTTTCCCGGTGTGCCGTCCCCGCCTTACACCACCATGTGTCCCGTAACATCACCCGTGCCCTGACCAACGCAGTTACTGGGAAGGTCCACTTAACGACTGACACATGGACAAGTGCTTGTGGCCAGGGACGCTACATTTCCCTGACGGCACACTGGGTGAATGTCGTGGAGGCTGGGAGCGACTCGGACCCTGGGATGGCACGGGTGCTACCCACGCCGAGGATTGCGGGCCCTACCTCCATCAGGGTTTCCACCAGCACCTACGTTATTGGCTCCTCCTCCTCCGTTTCCACCTCCGAATTCTCTGCGCGCAGCGCCACTCACCCATCAGCCGGTAGCTGGAAGCAGTTTAGCACTGCAGTGGGGAAGCGTCAACAGGCCGTGCTGAAGCTGATCTGCCTTGGGGACAAACAGCACACGGCCTCAGAGCTGTTGCAGGGCATTAGTCACCAGACCGAGCAGTGGCTCTCGCCACTCAACCTGCAACCAGGCATGGTTGTGTGTGATAATGGGCGTAACTTGGTGGCGGCTTTGGAGCTCGGCAAGCTCACACACGTACCATGCCTAGCGCATGTATTTAATTTAGTGGTTCAGCGATTTCTAAAAACCTACCCCAATGTGCATGATCTCTTGACCAAGGTGCGCCGCGTGTGTGCACATTTCCGTAAGTCATCAACAGCTTCAGCCGGCCTGTTGAAGCTGCAGCAGCGCTTACAATTGCCAGCTCACCGGCTGCTGTGTGACGTGAGCACGCGCTGGAACTCCACCTTCCACATGTTGGCCCGGCTTTGTGAGCAGCAGAGGGCAGTAGTGGAGTACCAGCTGTTACACGGTCGTCGCCTCTCCGTTCAACTTCCTGTAATCAGAAGTGAGGAGTGGGAATGGATGTCAGACCTCTGTGAGGTTTTACGCAATTTTGAGGAATCGACACAGATGGTGAGCGGCGATAACGCTATTATCAGTGTAACCATCCCACTTCTGTGTCTACTGAAATGCTCGCTGCTCACAATTAAAACCGACGCTTTGCATGTGGAAGAGGTGGAAATGGGGGAGGAAGAGCTTACACAAGGTGATAGCCAGAGCACCCTCACTTCGTCTTCTCAGCGACAATTGGAGGAGGCGGAGGAGGAGGAGGAGGAGGAGGAAGACACGGTTGCCTCCGCTACAGAGGGTAACCATGGAACTTTAGTTCCATCTCTTCAGCGTGGGTGGGCAGAAGAGGAGGAAGAGGATGAGGAGATTGAGAGTCATCCTCCTGGTGAGGACAGCGAAATCTTGCCTGTTGGTACTCTGGCACACATGGCTGACTTTATGTTAGGCTGTCTTTCCCGTGACCCACGCGTTATACGCATTTTAGACAACACGGATTACTGGGTTTTCACCATTCTGGACCCCCGCTACAAAGAGAATTTCTCATCTCTCATTCCTCCGGTGGAGAGGACAAGCAAAATGGTGCAATACCAGAAGGTTCTTGTTGAAAAATTGCTCCAAAATTTTCCATCTGACAACGCTGGCGGCAGAGTACGTGCTACCTTGGCCAACCGAGAAGGGGAGAAAAGGGGAGCACACAGCAGTTCCGACAAAGGCAGGGCAACACTCTCCAAGGCGTGGGACACCTTCATGACACCCCGCCAGCACCCTCACCCTGATGCGCAGCCTAGTGTCACAAGGAGGGAAAAGTTTTGGAAGATGGTGAAGGAGTACGTAGCAGACCGTGTCAGCGTCCTCAATGATCCCTCTGTGCCTTACAACTACTGGGTGTCCAAGCTGGACACGTGGTATGAACTGGCACTCTACGCCTTGGAGGTGCTGGCCTGCCCTGCCGCCAGCGTTCTGTCTGAGCGGGTATTTAGTGCTGCTGGTGGCATCATAACAGATAAGCGTATTCGCCTTTCCACCGAAAATGCTGATAGGTTGACACTAGTGATGAGCGAGCACCCCAATGCTCGGGTGTTCGGGTGCTCTGACCGAGCACCCCCTGAGGCTCGAGTGCTCGGCCGAACACCCGAGCCCCATTGAAGTCAATGGGAGGACTCGAGCATTACACCAGGCACCCCCTGCTCTGATGAGGGGAGGGTGCCTGGTCCATAGGAAAAGGGCAGAAAATTATGGAAACACCACAGAAATGGTTCAGGGACAGCATAGGGAGGATGTCTGGATGCATCTTGGACTCCAACATCGCTGCTGGGAACGATCTTTCGCCCGTAGTACGCCATTTTTACAGACTGACCATAAAACACACAAAAAGGAAAATAAAAACGACTTTAGGCGAAAAATTGTTACCAAACAATATTTGCTGTATATTTACTTGTATATCATCTGCAAATTCTCCCAAAAATTTCCTTGATTTTCGGAAGTGAGGCCATGATTAAGAGGGAAACGTGCGCAGAGGCAAATTCTCCCAAAAATTTCCTTGATTTTCAGAACTGAGGCCATGATTAAGAGGGAAACGTGCACAGAAGCAAATTCTCCCAAAAATTTCCTTGATTTTATTGAACTGAGGCCATGATTAAGAGGGAAACGTGCGCTGAGCCGACCATCTAAAACATTATGGGTGAGGGTCTGCTGCAGAGCTGACCATCCTAAACATTATATGCGAAGGGCCGCTAGTGAGCTGACGCTATAAAACATTATATGAGAGGGCCCGCTAGAGAGCTGACCCAATAAAACATTATATGAGAAGGCCCGCTGGTGAGCTGACCTATATAAAAATTGGCAAACAGGGCCCGCTGGTGAGCTGGCCCTATATAAAAATTATATCACAGGGCCCGCTGGTGAGCTGGCCCTATATAAAAATTATAGCACAGGGCATATGGAAGAGGAGGAGGAGGATGAGAAGATTAAGAGTCAACCATATATCCGTTTTTTGGGTGGAAGGGGTGAATGGGAATACAGAGTATTCACATCATTGTAAATAACATATATAAAGTGAGTTTATGTTCCCCCGGGGCTTTCCTCCAGTGGAGTGGAGAAGTCAGGGGAAATCCAGGCCTTGTTCATTTTTATAAGTGTCAACCTATCAGCATTGTCGGTGGAAAGGCGGATACGCTTATCTGTTATGATGCCACCAGCAGCACTAAATACCCGCTCAGACAGAACGCTGGCGGCAGGGCAGGCCAGCACCTCCAAGGCGTAGAGTGCCAGTTCATACCACGTGTCCAGCTTGGACACCCAGTAGTTGTAAGGCACAGAGGGATCATTGAGGACGCTGACACGGTCTGCTACGTACTCCTTCACCATCTTCCAAAACTTTTCCCTCCTTGTGACACTAGGCTGCGCATCAGGGTGAGGGTGCTGGCGGGGTGTCATGAAGGTGTCCCACGCCTTGGAGAGTGTTGCCCTGCCTTTCTCGGAACTGCTGTGTGCTCCCCTTTTCTCCCCTTCTCGGTTGGCCAAGGTAGCACGTACTCTGCCGCCAGCGTTGTCAGATGGAAAATTTTGGAGCAATTTTTCGACAAGAACCTTCTGGTATTGCACCATTTTGCTTGTCCTCTCCACCGGAGGAATGAGAGATGAGAAATTCTCTTTGTAGCGGGGGTCCAGAAGGGTGAACACCCAGTAATCCGTGTTGTCTAAAATGCGTACAACGCGTGGGTCACGGGAAAGGCAGCCTAACATAAAGTCAGCCATGTGTGCCAGAGTACCAACAGTCAAGATTTCGCTGTCCTCACCAGGAGGATGACTCTCAATATCCTCATCCTCTTCCTCCTCTTCTGCCCACCCACGCTGAAGAGATGGAACTAAAGTTCCATGGCTACCCTCTGTAGCGGAGGCAACCGTGTCTTCCTCCTCCTCCTCCTCCTCCGCCTCCTCCAATTGTCGCTGAGAAGACGAAGTGAGGGTGCTCTGGCTATCACCTTGTGTAAGCTCTTCCTCCCCCATTTCCACCTCTTCCACATGCAAAGCGTCGGTTTTAATTGTGAGCAGCGAGCGTTTCAGTAGACACAGAAGTGGGATGGTTACACTGATAATAGCGTTATCGCCGCTCACCATCTGTGTCGATTCCTCAAAATTGCGTAAAACCTCACAGAGGTCTGACATCCATTCCCACTCCTCACTTCTGATTACAGGAAGTTGAACGGAGAGGCGACGACCGTGTAACAGCTGGTACTCCACTACTGCCCTCTGCTGCTCACAAAGCCGGGCCAACATGTGGAAGGTGGAGTTCCAGCGCGTGCTCACGTCACACAGCAGCCGGTGAGCTGGCAATTGTAAGCGCTGCTGCAGCTTCAACAGGCCGGCTGAAGCTGTTGATGACTTACGGAAATGTGCACACACGCGGCGCACCTTGGTCAAGAGATCATGCACATTGGGGTAGGTTTTTAGAAATCGCTGCACCACTAACTTAAATACATGCGCTAGGCATGGTACGTGTGTGAGCTTGCCGAGCTCCAAAGCCGCCACCAAGTTACGCCCATTATCACACACAACCATGCCTGCTTGCAGGTTGAGTGGCGAGAGCCACTGCTCGGTCTGGTGACTAATCCCCTGCAACAGCTCTGAGGCCGTGTGCTGTTTGTCCCCAAGGCAGATCAGCTTCAGCACGGCCTGTTGACGCTTCCCCACTGCAGTGCTACACTGCTTCCAGCTACTGGCTGATGGGGGAGTGGCGGTGTGTGTAGAGAATTCGGAGGTGGAAACGGAGGAGGAGGAGCCAATAACGTAGGTGCTGGTGGAAACCCTGATGGAGGTAGGGCCCGCAATCCTCGGCGTGGGTAGCACCCGTGCCATCCCAGGGTCCGAGTCGCTCCCAGCCTCCACGACATTCACCCAGTGTGCCGTCAGGGAAATGTAGCGTCCCTGGCCACAAGCACTTGTCCATGTGTCAGTCGTTAAGTGGACCTTCCCAGTAACTGCGTTGGTCAGGGCACGGGTGATGTTACGGGACACATGGTGGTGTAATGCGGGGATGGCACACCGGGAAAAGTAGTGGCGGCTGGGGACCGCGTACCGAGGGACAGCTGCTGCCATCAGGCTGCGGAAGGACTCAGTGTCCACAAGCCTAAATGGCAGCATTTCGATGGCCAGTAATTTTGAAAGGTGTGAGGTTAGTGCTATGGCCTGTGGGTGGGTGGCTGGGTACTTTCTCTTGCGCTCAAATGCCTGGGGTAACGACATTTGGACGCTGTGCTGGGACAGGGAAGTGGATGTGGTCGCTGATGGTGCTTCAGATGCTACAGGTGCAGGGCGGGAGGTATGCGGGCCTGCGCCTTCGACAGGCGATTGGCCGGCACCGAAAACAGGGGAAGAGGAGGCAGTGGTGTGGCCTGCAGACACAGATGGGCGATCCAGGCGTTCCTCCCACTTACTACGGTGCTTGGATGCCATGTGTCGGATCATGCTGGTGGTGGTGAGGTTTCTAGTGTTCATGCCTCGGCTCATTCTGGTGTGGCACAGGTTGCAAACTACAATTCTTTTGTCGTCCGCACTTTCCTTAAAAAAACGCCATACCGCGGAACACCTACCCCTTGGCAAGGTAGATTTACGCAAGGGGGTGCTCCGTGGAACATTTGCGGGCCGGTTTGGTGCGGTCCGCCTTCTTTCTGTAGCCACACCACTGCCTCTTCCAGCCTGTTGCGGTGCTGCAGATGGCTCACCCTCAGGACTGCTGTCATCGCTCGGCTCTACACCTTCCCAGGTGGGGTCAGTCACCTCATCGTCCACCAAGTCCTCCTCCACTTCCTCACTCTGATCATCCTCCTCAAGTCTTGATCCCACCACATACTCAGTCATTGACAACTGTATAACATTCTCCTCAACAAGGTCTTGAGACGGAAATAGTGGTTGATTTAATGGCAACTGTGTCTCATCATCATCATCATCATCCACTACTTCCTTTGACCTTAAATGCCGTTCACATCTGTCATCTTCTTGTGATTGGGTAGCCTCTAGAGGTTGTGAATCAGGGCACAAGATGTCATGTTCCTCTGCAAGCGTGCTTGGAGAGAGGGTCAAATGAAGGATTGGTGATGAGACGAGCTCCTCACTATATCCCAGTGTGGGATCACTTCTTTGACCAGACCGTGTATGGTGGGAGGAAGGATGATCAGAGTGAGGATTATGTTGACCAGACTCTTGGCTACTGAGAGTGGACTTGGTGGAAGACAGGGTGGTGCTTAACCGACTGGAAGCAGTATCAGCTGTCATCCAACCGACCACCTGTTCGCAGTGGTCGGACCTCGAGAGTGATGTCCTGCGACGCCCTGTAAAATTACACATGAAGCTAGGTATGGTGGATGTCTTTCTTTCTTGTGCTCTGGCACCAGGCACAGTTTCTCCGCGTCCTGACCCGCGCCCTGAACTTTCAGGATCACGTCCACTTCCCCGTCCCTTTTTACCCGCCTTCTTCATCTTACACAGAATATGTGACTTTAATATTTGAGTTTGAAAACTTAACAGTATTTCTTATTATTCTGCAACTGTACAGAGTACACAGAATAGGCTGCTAAACGGCGGTGAAACACACTGAATGGAATATGTGACTTTAATATTTGAGTTTGAAAACTTAACAGTATTTCTTATTATTCTGCAACTCTGCAGAGTACACAGAATAGGCTGCTAAACGGCGGTGAAACACACTGAATGGAATATGTGACTTTGATATTTTAGTTTGAAGACTTAACAGTATTTCTTCCTATTCTGCAACTCTGCACAGTACACAGAATAGGCTGCTAAACTGCGGTGAAACACACTGAATGGAATATGTGACTTTAATATTTGAGTTTGAAAACTTAACAGTATTTCTTATTATTCTGCAACTGTACAGAGTACACAGAATAGGCTGCTAAACTGCGGTGAAACACACTGAATGGAATATGTGACTTTAATATTTGAGTTTGAAAACTTAACAGTATTTCTTATTATTCTGCAACTGTACAGAGTACACAGAATAGGCTGCTAAACTGCGGTGAAACACACTGAATGGAATATGTGACTTTAATATTTGAGTTTGAAAACTTAACAGTATTTCTTATTATTCTGCAACTCTGCAGAGTACACAGAATAGGCTGCTAAACGGCGGTGAAACACACTGAATGGAATATGTGACTTTGATATTTTAGTTTGAAGACTTAACAGTATTTCTTCCTATTCTGCAACTCTGCACAGTACACAGAATAGGCTGCTAAACTGCGGTGAAACACACTGAATGGAATATGTGACTTTAATATTTGAGTTTGAAAACTTAACAGTATTTCTTATTATTCTGCAACTGTACAGAGTACACAGAATAGGCTGCTAAACTGCGGTGAAACACACTGAATGGAATATGTGACTTTAATATTTGAGTTTGAAAACTTAACAGTATTTCTTATTATTCTGCAACTGTACAGAGTACACAGAATAGGCTGCTAAACTGCGGTGAAACACACTGAATGGAATATGTGACTTTAATATTTGAGTTTGAAGACTTAACAGTATTTCTTCCTATTCTGCAACTCTGCACAGTACACAGAATAGGCTGCTAAACTGCGGTGAAACACACTGAATGGAATATGTGACTTTAATATTTGAGTTTGAAAACTTAACAGTATTTCTTATTATTCTGCAACTGTACAGAGTACACAGAATAGGCTGCTAAACTGCGGTGAAACACACTGAATGGAATATGTGACTTTAATATTTGAGTTTGAAAACTTAACAGTATTTCTTATTATTCTGCAACTGTACAGAGTACACAGAATAGGCTGCTAAACGGCGGTGAAACACACTGAATGGAATATGTGACTTTAATATTTGAGTTTGAAAACTTAACAGTATTTCTTATTATTCTGCAACTCTGCAGAGTACACAGAATAGGCTGCTAAACGGCGGTGAAACACACTGAATGGAATATGTGACTTTAATATTTGAGTTTGAAAACTTAACAGTATTTCTTATTATTCTGCAACTGTACAGAGTACACAGAATAGGCTGCTAAACGGCGGTGAAACACACTGAATGGAATATGTGACTTTAATATTTGAGTTTGAAAACTTAACAGTATTTCTTATTATTCTGCAACTGTACAGAGTACACAGAATAGGCTGCTAAACTGCGGTGAAACACACTGAATGGAATATGTGACTTTAATATTTGAGTTTGAAAACTTAACAGTATTTCTTATTATTCTGCAACTGTACAGAGTACACAGAATAGGCTGCTAAACGGCGGTGAAACACACTGAATGGAATATGTGACTTTAATATTTGAGTTTGAAAACTTAACAGTATTTCTTATTATTCTGCAACTGTACAGAGTACACAGAATAGGCTGCTAAACGGCGGTGAAACACACTG
This sequence comes from Rhinophrynus dorsalis, assembly GCA_037306005.1. Classification (NCBI taxonomy): domain Eukaryota; kingdom Metazoa; phylum Chordata; class Amphibia; order Anura; family Rhinophrynidae; genus Rhinophrynus; species Rhinophrynus dorsalis. The sequence continues at coordinate 257,764,347 of CM074720.1, read as the reverse complement.
AATGGAATATGTGACTTTAATATTTGAGTTTGAAAACTTAACAGTATTTCTTATTATTCTGCAACTCTGCACAGTACACAGAATAGGCTGCTAAACGGCGGTGAAACACACTGAATGGAATATGTGACTTTGATATTTTAGTTTGAAGACTTAACAGTATTTCTTCCTATTCTGCAACTCTGCACAGTACACAGAATAGGCTGCTAAACTGCGGCGAAGCACACTGAATGGAATATGTGACTTTGATATTTTAGTTTGAAGACTTAACAGTATTTCTTCCTATTCTGCAACTCTGCACAGTACACAGAATGTGCTGCTAAACTGCGGCGAAGCACACTGAATGGAATATGTGACTTTGATATTTTAGTTTGAAGACTTAACAGTATTTCTTCCTATTCTGCAACTCTGCACAGTACTCAGAATGTGCTGCTAAACTGCGGCGACGCACACTGAATGGAATATGTGACTTTGATATTTTAGTTTGAAGACTTAACAGAATGTGCTCTAATCTGCAACTTTGCACACTAAACAGAATGTGCTCTAATCTGCAACTTTGCACACTAAACAGAATGTGCTCTAATCTGCAACTTTGCACACTAAACAGAATGTGCTCTAATCTGCAACTGTGCACACTAAACAGAATGTGCTCTAATCTGCAACTTTTCACACTAAACAGAATATTTTTTTTTTTTTTGTTTTTGTTTTTTTCCCCCCACACAAAATAACCTGCTGCCCCCACACACAGTAGTCCTAAAAAGGACTTTTGGTTCTTTTTTTCACAATTTTTTTTTTTCCTCCCTACACTGCCTTTCCCTTCCTATCCTCAGCTCTCCCTGGCTCAGACTGAGCCGAACTCGATGGTCAGGTGCTATACAGCACCCGACCACGGGTTCTGGCCAGCCAATCAGTGTAATGCCAGCAGCCAACATGGCTGCTGGCATTACACCGATGTCAGAGCCTCCCTGCACGTTTATTGGCTGCGCAGCAGCCGCAAAACGTGCGGGGAGGAGACCCGAACATGGCGGGCGAGCACATGCGGTACTCGTACGAGTACCGCCATGTGCCGAGCAGAGCGATGCTCGAGCCGATCCGAGCATCGGCCGAGCATGCTCGCTCAACACTAGTTGACACTTATAAAAATGAACAAGGCCTGGATTTCCCCTGACTTCTCCACTCCACTGGAGGAAAGCCCCGGGTGAACATAAAGTCACTTTAGGTATGTTATTTACAATGATGGGAATACTCTGTATTCCCATTCACCCCTTCCACCCAAAAAACGGGTATATGGTTGACTCTCTTCCATATACCCTGTGATATAATTTTTATATAGGGCCAGCTCACCAGCGGGCCCTGTGATATAATTTTTATATAGGGCCAGCTCACCAGCGGGCCCTGTTTGACAACTTTTTGTATAGGTCAGCTCACCAGCGGGCCTTCTTATATAATGTTTTATTGGGTCAGCTCTCTAGCGGGCCCTCTCATATAATGTTTTATAGCGTCAGCTCACTAGCGGGCCTTCGCATATAATGTTTAGGATGGTCAGCTCCACAGCAGACCCTCACCCATAATGTTTTAGATGGTCGGCTCAGCTGCAGACCCTCATTCCTAATGTTTTAGATGGTCAGCTTAGCGGCATGCCCTTGCCCCTAATGTTTTAGAGGGTCACCAGCAGGCTATTAATCCTAATTTTTCAAGGGTGTGTATGATGCCCTCCTTTATGTGTAATAAAGGGTGTATTGGAGTGACATTTCAGCCTAATTTTTGGCAGCCCTTTCACTTAGTGCATCGGCTTTATGAGTGTTGGACCACTACCTGAACTATTGTACCACAATGTGAATGAGGCCCTCCATTTTGTGATATACAGGTTGTATCGGAGTGCCTCAGGTCCTCCCATTGAATTAAATAGGGCTGGGGTGTTCGACAGAGCAGAAGGTAGTTCTTGGCTTCATCCACTAAGTCACTTCGTCACTTTTACTGAATGGATCAGACCCCACTGTTCCGACTATACATTTTGGACTTAACAAGGGCAAACGGACATGTTGTAAAACCTGTGGTAGCTGCGGCCTCCGTTCCTGAATGCTGTACCTTACCCGGGCCATAACCACGTTGAACACCTGCTTTACTCTGCGCACGTTTCCCTCTTAATCATGGCCCCAGTTCCGAAAAATCTATGAAATTTTTTGCAGAATTTGCAGATGGTATACAAGTAAATATACAGCAAATACTGTTTGGTAACAATTTTTCGCCTAAAGTCGTTTTTATCTTCCTTTTTGTGTGTTTTACGGTCAGTCTGTAAAAATGGCGTACTCCGGGCGAAACATCGTTCCCAGCAGCGACGTTGGAGTCCAAGATGCATCCAGACATCCTCCCTATGCTGTCCCTGAACCATTTCTGTGGTGTTTCCATCATTTTCTGACCTTTTCCTATGAACCAGGCACCCTCCCCTCATCAGAGCAGGGGGTGCCTGGTGTAATGCTCGAGTCCTCCCATTGACTTCAATGGGGCTCGGGTGCTCGGCCGAGCACTCGAGCCTCCGGGGGCGCTCGGTCAGAGCACCCGAACACCCGAGCATTGGGGTGCTCGATCATCACTAGTTGCCACATTTTCTTCAAAAAAATACCGGCCATGGCATTCCCTCCATAGACTTAACATTGGACAGAAGCAAATATTTTACCTGCCTGCCGGTAAAATGCCGGCTGGGTGGCACTGTTAGACATCGGTATCCAAGCTAGTCGTCATTCAGTTAATGAATGCATGGCGATTTAGTAAGATCTGAAAGTTTTGCTTTAATGATGGTGATTCTGATAAGAATGGAAGCATACTCTTCAACATTTCTCTTTGTATACTGATCTATCAAAGGCCAGACATGACACATAGGAGAGCTGTGCATGGAAGTGGTCATATGCTTAATAATGAAATTGTCCTTACAAGGCATGATATCTTTCTGTCCTGTAAATTAATTCACATTACATTGGATGTCTGTCATCACTCCTGTGCCTTTGTTTCTCTCTCTCTCTCTCTCTCTCTCTATCTGCATAATAAATCCAGAAGAGCTCTCCCTTACTTATGTGCTAAAAACTGTACAAAGGTTTTATTAGTTACAAAAGCACAAAAAGATAATGTACACATACTAAAAAAGGTATAGTTGAAAGTGATCATATGTGGAAGTACATACCCTGGAGTGCAGGCACATGATTTTAGGCCTTGACTCACAACAGGAATTGAGCTGCACTGGTGGATTTGTGCATTTTCACTTCTGTATTGTTGTTCTTACATTCTTTATGACATGTGATATCCACTTACATAGTGCAGAAGAAGTCACACATTTATAAGCAATTTTAAAGTGTTTTTATTGCCAAACTGATCACAGTTAACAGAATGCAATAGGATTTCTCATGCAGACTGTTGGAGAATAATGCATTATTGTGAAGAAGATGTGTGAACTAAAGTCAGACTAAAATATGCAAACAGCTCACTAGGAATAATTCCTTTCCTCTTTAAAGTGTCTTTCTCTGTCGTCCAATATAGCTTACAGGTTCCATGGGAGGCGACAGCTCCTCCTAGTAGGTTGGAACAATTCTTCAAAGAAGTTGCAGGGGAGGAGCCTCCCTCTCCTCCTAGCAGGCTACCTAGCTACTCCCCTCCCCAGTTTAGATTTGTTCCTCACTTTAGTAGGAAGGTTGTGAACAGTTTTGTTTAGTTTTAGTTATTTTATTATTTTTACTTAGATATGGGGTGTCCAAATTCCCCCATTAGGCGGATTACCATTACAGGCTTCCCCTAGTGGATTGCCCAGTGTACAGGAGCTGCTTCTGGACCCTTTCAGCCCTGGGAGAGAACCATGCAACCCATCTCTCTCTCTCCAGAGGGAGTCTCTCTGAGGCTTCTTCTTTATAATGGTAATCTGAGGAGGGAAGACTTGCAGAAAAGGTGAGCAACCCTTTGAAACCCTTTCTGCACAAGGGTTTCATTGGAGTTCTGTATGACTCCTGCACTCATGTTGGGTATTATTACTTCATTAATGGCTGCTGATCTGGGATCTTTGCTGCATTGTTTGCTGTGTGGTACTTAACCCCTTCCCTGCCAGTATTGGTCAGTTGGGGGTCTTATAGACATATTTTATTTAATTTGCTTATAGTATATGGTGTTTTTATGTGTGTTTTACACTTTCCAAACACTTTTTCATTTGTGTATAAATTTTGTATTAAGGGCGCACTTACCGCATAGCCGCGATGCACCATTACTCTCTATGGGACAGCTGTTTCTGGGACATATCTCCGTAACCGCTCTGAGTACTGAGCTGGGAGATGGCTCTTATTATCTCTACTGCCCTAACTATCCAGTGGACATTGTCAGTGTCCTGGCGGTCCTGTGGGGATTTGGTTCAGCTTTTTGCTACTCTGTATAGAAGAAACTACCTTCCCTTAAATGCCCGTTTCGTGGGCCGTTTTCTGATTGGTTCCCTGTGCGGTCACCATTTTGTCTTCCTCTCTTCATGACTATCACACACAGGGCTTGGTCTCTTCAGCACTCCTCCTCAGGTTAACCCTTCCCTCACCAGATAAGTACATTTTAGGCTTTCTGGGGTGAATCCTTAATCTGGGTAACAGTATTTGGGTCTTACCTTACTGTATTGACACTTTTCTCCTGTTAGGATGATGGATCCACTTGGACATGGGGCTAGGCCTAAGGCTAAGGACTCAGGGGCATCTCAGACCCTCCTCATGTATTGTTCCTCATTCAATTCAGGGCTTCCTATGGGGTATTCTGGGCATTTATGCCCCTCATGTGCTGCAGCCCTCGCATCTCCGCCAGGGCCTTCCAGCCATGATCAAGAGCCACATTGGGTCAATGACTTAAAGTCCTCTTTGGCACAGTTTCCTCTCTCTATTCAGGGGGTTCTTCAGTTGTGGAGACCCCTACCACCTTCAGTTATGTGACCCCTAAGGCTCCTGGCATTCCTGATTTATCTGATTCTTCTTTTGAGGAATCAGATGGGGACTCTGAGGATAGTGTTTGTTCTGAAGGGGCTTATTACCACTTATGGTGACCCCTTTGAAGCTGACCCTGAACCCTTTGCTGGGGGTCTCATTAAAGTGGACTTGACCACTTTAAATATTTCCTCTACTTCTGTAGAGCAACAAGCTACTTCTGATGTCTTTCAAAAGCCTAAGAAGTCAAGCACTATTTTTCCACCGAATCCCACTCTAGATCAAATTATCCTGGATGAGTGGAAGACTCCTGATAAGACACTCATCAGTGAAGCCACTGGGGGTAAGAGCACATTACTGCCTCCATCTCCTAAATGTACTCCTCTGGCGAAAAGACATCACCTTTTTTGTCGCAAACAAGGCAAAACATTTAGGGCAAACCCGGTGGTGCCTCAGGCCCTGTGTTCCACCCCCAAGCCCAAGCAGCAGTTGAGGTCAAAACACACCTCTAACAAACCCAAACCCACCAAACCTTCTTCAGAAGGTTACAGGATTACATTCAAATCCCTGCCCCCCTTCAGGTTCTTCCCTTCTTGCTCCCCTCAGGGACAGGAAATGGGGCTGTCCAGTCTCTCTTGGACAAGAGAGTTCTGGTACCGGTCCCCCAACAGCAGAGAGGTTTAGGCTTTTATTCCAGCCTCTTTGTCGTTCCCAAGAAGAACATTGGCTGCCGCCCAATCCTGGACCTCAAGGCCCTCAACAAGTTTGTGGTCAAGACCCACTACAAGATGGAGTCCTTACACTGTCATCGCAGCAATGTGTCCTGGGGAATTTCTGCCATCCATGGATTTTCAGGATACCTATGTACAATCTCTGTGCATACAGAAAATCAACTGTACCTCAGGTTTGCCTGTGAACTGGGTAGGTAACAGTTCATTGCTCCCCTCTCTGGGCTCACAACAGCTCCTGTTCAGTCGAATTCTGGGTACATTGATTGCCTTCCTGCACACCAAGGGGATTCAGGTAATGCCTTACATGGACGACCTTCTCCTCAAGCAACCTTCAGGGACCTCCTGGACCCTGAAGTCCAAGACTGCACACAGATCCTCCTCCAACACGGTTGGATTCTGAATATGGGCTCGTCAGACCCGATGCCCTCCCATGAACTGGTGTTCTTCGGTCTACCTGACAGAGGACTCCATTCAACAGCTCACCCCCAAGGTGTCTTCAGTCCTGTCTTGGACATCAGATCCAGTGAGGAAGTTCTCCTCCCTGGTGGGGAAGATGATATCAACCATGGAAACAGCCCTATTTGCCATGGCTCATGCCAGAGAACTTCAGAGGTTTGTGATTCATGTTTGCAGAGGGAACAGGGATCTCCTGGATCAGCCTGTCTCCCTTCCTCCGGAGGTAGCTCAGAGCCTTCACTGATAGTTGAACATCTCCAGTTTGGAAAAAGGGAGGCCATCTGTGATTCCATACTGGACCACAGTGACGACGGATGCCAGCCTGCACAGTTGGGGCGCAGTCTTGGGTCACCTAAGTGTTCAGGGCCGCTGGTCAGAGAAGTAGACTCTTCTTCCCATCAACATCATAGAGCTCAGGGTGATTTCCCATGATCTGAATTATTGGACCTCCCATCTGATGGGGATCTCTACTCGTTGGATGTGGTGCGCTGCCTTTTATGTACACCGCACTGAGTCTGTCCGTCAGACTGATGCACTTTTTGTCATTCCTAAAGGTCCCAGGGCTGGTAAGGAGCCCATCTAAGGTGACTATTTTTGACAGTTTTGCCTGTCTAGGACTTTACTTTCCTGTGCCTTCTAGTTCTTTATCCTGTTGAGCCCTGATGGCTCTTGTTCTGTTTGCTGTGTTACAGTTAATCAGTGTCTGTTGACACTTTGTTAGTTTGGGCTGTTCCATGTTTGGATAGTCCATGGGAGCTCTGGTATCATGGGGACTGGCGCTTGGTCCTTTCTTTCATTTTCCCACCCTTGAACTCAATATTGATACATCCCCATGGTACCTGTAAGCTATATTGGACGACAGAGAAAAGAGAATTTTAATCTTACCTGTTAAATCCTTTTCTCTTAGTTCATATAGTTTTCAGGTCTCCCACCTAGTGAAAGAGACCATGCTTTGTCTCCTGTGGCTGGAAGTGGGAGTCCTATTGGGTTCATGATCACAGGAGTTTTCCTCTTCTTCTTCTTGCTATCTAGCTCAGTAGGTTTTATGTCACAAATCTAACTGGATATGGTTTATACTGAAGTCAGTTATAAATCTTGCTTGTTGTTTAGGTTGTGCTGTGTTAAAGGGATAGTAATACTTCATTTTATCTTTATTTTATTTTGTAGGCATTAAAAAAACATGAAGAATGATATATGTCTTATCTCTCAAACCTTTATGGTTTGAGCGATATTCACAAGCAAAGTTCCCCCTCCTGCTCCTTTTACCTAGTGTAAGCCATCTCTTCTCAGGTGTGGAATGCAGTCCATAGACCAGACAGATAACAACAGTGGACATTCTTCTTCCCATGAAAACAATGAAAGCCCTGCCCCCCTTGGCAAGTTTTTCATGTTTTTCCCTTATCTTAATTGAAGATTGTCCCTCTCTGCAATCTACCTGGGCACCTCCCTTCTGCTCTGGCTGAGCAGTGTTACATCAGTAAAATGGGCGGGAGGGGGATACTTTGTGATTGAATTACTCTTGAACTACAACTCTGACAGAATTGAAATAACACTCTCCAAAGACCAAATACTATGATGATTAATTAGAGCTGCTTTTATTATGAAACATTACTATCCCTTTAAGTATTGTGTCCTTTCTTCTTGATAATACCTTTGTGAAAACCTTGCAGACCACTGGCAATAGGCTTTAGTCGGTAGTTTTTTAGATCCGCATTATCACCTTTTTTGTGCAGTAGGATAACTTCTGCATAGTTCCATGTTTTAGGAACTTTACCAAGTAGTAGGCATTTTGAAAATAGTTTAGCTAGGGTTTTAAATAAGGGATGTCCTCCAGCTTTCAACATTTCAATAGTAACTTCATCAGTCCAGCTGCTTTGCCATTTTCATTGATTTTATTGCAACTTCTGCTTCTTCGACCACTGCTAATAAAAAAAGTTAGACCTCATGGTGGGGCATAAGGACTAGGGTTGGGTGAAAATTTTCGACTTCAACCAAAATCGGTGAACAATGGCACTTCTCACATGGCGAATAATTTCCCCTGGAAAGTGACGTTTTTCTGCTTTTTTAGCCTAGCTCATTCCGTTGAAGTCAATGGGAACAATTAATTTACACACACAAATAGCAAGTGTTATTTTATTTCCCAAAGGCATAGTATAAAAGGGGAATAAGGGTGCCTGTGTTTGAGGAGTGTGGGGAAAGAATCAGTTGAAAAGGAAATGCTTTTTTGGGGGTTGTTTACTGTGACTTGGGGGACATTTAATAAAAACTAAATACAATATAAAAAAAGACATAGTATAAAAGGAGTCTGAGGAGGATGCCTGTGTTGGTAGGCATAGTCTGGGGAAAGAATCAGTTGAACAGGGAATTTGTTTTGGGGGGTTTCGGGGGACTGTTAATAAAAAATGAATAGATAAAATAAAATAAGAAATTTGTATGTACGTGACAGAGAATGGGACCCCTGATGTAAGCTGCCACTGGGGTAGACTGATATTTGACATGATAGAGTATTTTGTAGAGGATGATTTGTAAGATTTGTTGTCACATTGATTTATAGGACTTAGCCTTATTAGAGGCACAAGCCCTAAGGAAACATTGATTTGTAAGACTTAGGTTTGTTTGAAACAAATCCCTAAAAATGTTTTATTTTTTTGTTAGGCCTATGTTTTTTTGTTTTTTTTTAAAGTACAAGCCCTAAGGAAAAAAAATGCCCTACTAGCCTAGTGCCACTGGCAACTGTCAAATGCCCTGATGTAGTTGTGGAATTTGCTACTGCTGTTCTTGCTTCTGCTGCTCAAGCAGCAGGATGATTAGGCAGCTCAAAGGGAATAATGGGATCAACAAAAGCAGTAACATGGGTCATGGATGATGAAGGTACCACTTGCCACGACTAGCTCCAGTGATGCTCCTTAGGCAGTAACAGCACCATAACTAGTCCCCACTAGTTCAGGTATTTGTGGAGAAAAGAAGAAGTTGGCCACTAATGCTTCTCCACCTGCCCCTCCTCCAAAATCATGGGTGTGTTGAGAATATAAATGTTTCCCTTGAGAACAAGAACTGTGCCTCTCACATCAACAACTGAAATGTGCACAGTGTAAATAAGGTAAGGGCTGGAAACAATGGGTATGTCTGCACTCACATGAAGCACCTGGCACAACTTTATCTAAACACCATGACACTTAGGGTCCACAATGTGAAATCCCCCCACCAGAAACCAAGTACTGCTGCTGTCACTATGCCCCTTGTCCACAACCCGCTAAGGACAAATGACAACTTGCAGACAGTTTATTATTAATGATAAACCCTCCCTGCCACCAGCTTAGCATTTTCTGGGGGATGGAATCTCCTTAGATGCTGCTTGATGCCCTATATGCTATTCTTCTCAACTGCACTGCCATGTGTGGTCAGTGCACCACACAGTGTGTAATGGGTGGACACAAACTGCCACATCCTGACATCTGCAGAATGGCTATCACTTGGTGGTGGGAGGTAACGATGAATGAGGTGGATTGGCAGTAGATGTAGTTACCCTGGAGCAAGAAGGTGATGGTGAGCTAGTTGTTACGCTCCTCATCAAACTACCAGCCTCTGCCTGGGTTTCTCTATTCTTCCTCCTCTTTGATCTCTGCCTCACCTCTTGTTGCCTTTCAGGAGAGTCAAGGGGTACAGCAACAGCAGTGCTCGATTTCTGTGGTGGGTGTTTGGCTTTAACCTATTGAGGGTTAACCCAATGCATTGCGTACCCCTCATATAAATGTCATGGTGTCTGTGTTTCATGTATGTGTTATCAGGGTAGTCCTGCCAAGGTGTGTTCCCTACTTTTCCCTTCTCACTGACTTGTCACAAATTGTGAATGCAAAGAATATCGGCTCAAACTACTATGTAAACCATAAAGTAACTACCACAGTGTTGGTAGTTTCCTCTTTCTAAGAGATATTATTTACATATTGTTTATATATATATATTCTCAACTAACATGGACAGCTTTAAATTTAATTATGAATGTATTTCATTTAAATTTGTTTTTTAATAAGTTTTATTACAGATTTTGCTGGAGTGGATGACTTGGGATTTATTGATTTTTGGGGTTCGCCCAACATTAGTTCTCACCCTTTATACTGGATGCAGGCGCTTTGTTTTTGTGGCATTTTGGGTGCGGTGCCGGTTCTTTGTTGTTGCTCCGCTGTGTGCCGTGGGCGGACGCGAGCCGTTTGGATATGTTTGTGGTGGAACATGGGTCCGGCCCGCGGTGTGGGTTCTGGTGGAGCGGCAGCGTTTGAATTGGGACTGTTTATGTTTTGTATTCCGGCACTGTGCTTCCGGTTAGGAGAGATTGATGAGTTTCAGCCTTCTTCATTATTCACTGTTGCTGACGTGGGATGACCTTTTGGTATTTAGAGCTGTGTTTTTTCAAAGTCCTGCCTTTGGGGGATGTCGGTGACGATCATTTGTGTTCCGCACTGGGATTGGATAAAGGCAGTTTTGTGCTCTTTGAGCTAGGTTCTCTACCAGGTCCGACACTGTGACGGTGATGATGCTGAGGGCTGATTGGATGAGGGACATTTAAATTTCGAATGGTTCACTCCATCGATATCCAGAGATCATGAGTAAGCGTCTTGTACACGAAACTCGTGGATCTGACATGTAAGGTGTCCTCGGATCTAGCTGTTGTTTAAGCCACACTTTCTCTTTTGGATATCCAGCCTGAATTATTTGAAGGTATTTTTTATATGACCAAAATACAGAATGTTGTTTTTATTACAAGCTTTGATTGATCTTATTAGTGGTTGTGCATGAATCTGTTGTGTTTTATTGTCACAAATTGTGCACAGTGCCGTTGTTGATGACTGCACTGTGCCTGCTCCAAGAGAAAAATATTCCCTCACCCATGACTTCAAGGGGGAGGGGAAAGGTAGAGAAGAATGGCCTCTTTCTTCTATTCCTCCACATTCCCCTACAATGGCTGGGGCTGAGGATTATGTTGCTGTTCTTGCTGATACTACCTCAGAATCAACACTGCAACTAGGACCAGGAGTATTGCTGCTGCTGGCAAGTGGAACCTGTCCTAGTTCTACCTCACTTGTTGACCCCATCCTCAGCATCCTGCTGCCCTTGCAACTCAGAAGCAGTAGGAATTAGAGCGGTTGCAAACTCAGCAAATTCCAAAAGCTCACTGGTGGTGGTAGTGATGTCCATCCTCATTCCTGTCTCCTGTTCCTTCTCAGTTTGGGCTAAAAAGGACATCAATGTTTCTTCTACCCCAGCTTCTCCACCATCACCATCACCACCAGTCCCTCTATGCTGCTGCTGCTCTATTACACATCTCACTGTTTGGTGGAGATGATGAAAAATGTTACAGAGGGTCCCGTAATGTCACATTTGCCATTTCTTGGTAACCTGAAGAAGTCAGACTGGCAGCACTAGCAGCAGGCACAGGCAGCTGATCTGTGCTCCTGTTGGTGGTGGTATTATTGCTTCTAGGCAACAATTCTGCCTTCTTCCCTGAGTCTTCCTCCTCACAGTCACTAGTAATATGAAGATAATTCCCTCCTTCAGTTCTAACGCTAACGAGTTGCTGGACCTTCTTCGTTGTAGTACTAGTGGCAGGACTGTTTGGGGATGGCAAGTGTGACTTAGGGTCCCCTCCTGTCACACTTGGCACCATCTTCTCCTCCTCTCTCCAGAGAATTACAAGACACACTGGCATCAGGTTCAGCACTGGCAGCAGGCACAGCCCTGGTGGCAGCAGGGGCAGCACTGGCAGCAGGCACAGGCAGCTGACCTTTCCTGCTGTCACTACTACCCTCTTCTTCTTTCCGTGAGAATCATTTCCCCAAGATCTCTAGGAGTGATTTATTGGGACTGGCTAGCAATGGGTCTGTAGTGGTCAATTCCTACTCAGACTCACTGGACACATAAGGGTCCTTCCAACTCCTCCTTTTATTGTTTATAAACATGCTCATAGTGATAGCAGTCACTATGAGCCTCTTTTCCTTCAGTTTTGCAACAAATATCACAGCATAGCACTAAAAACACGCAACAGATGTTTGGCCGTAAGTCAGATTCTTTGGCCCAACGTCCCTTGTGGTTTTAGTTGCTACGAAATTGAATACAGATGTAGACTTTTTTTTCACTGGTTGGTAGTCAGTTTTGCCATACCGCACATTTTACCAGCCTCAAGTGAATGAAGGCCTTGAGGCCTTCAGGCATAATAAGAATGAAGGCTGAATACGCAATACATGACAGGTTGAACACTCAAATTATTTTAACGTTTAAATTCCAATGACAGTAAACATTCTTATCAATCATGTATATATCTCATTCCCTAGGCTTCTCTCCTATAAACAGAGCTCCCGTATGCATGCAACAGAAAACGGTACTTCTCCTTGCCTACAAAAGACAATAGAATCTAAATGTTAAAATTATTTCTGAGACCTGGGGCTTGCTTCAATTACTACCGATAAAACACATTGTAGGGCCAAAATGATTTCCGAACGGTACACACACAGTGGTGTGATCTAAGATGAGCGTTGGCTGACAGAACATGACTTGTGGTCCAATGTTCACCATAGCTTTTTGTTCCCACAATATACGCTAAATAGCTTGAAAAATGTGAACAACATAGGAAAGTAGCTACCACTTGGTGTTTGACACAATGTCAAACATCGAGCATGAACACAGCCCCCCCCACCTTCCAAACATTAACCTTATCCTTGACACTACACTACACCTACCCTGTGTAACCCCACATCCCAGCCAATGGGAGCGTGGGAACATTTTTGAACAGGGATTGGCCATATAAAAGCAACAGTCCAAAAGGTCCAGAAATAAGGGCTTTTTGTTTTTTTTGTTCTGCCGTCCCCACTGCAGCACTTTAAGGGGGCCATTGGAGGTAACACATATTCTTCTTTTAAAGGGGCAACACAACTTTACAGATGAAGACAAAAGAAGAAGACAGATGAACAAAAAGAAGAAAGAAGCTTATCGAAGAAGAATTAAAGAGGAAAACCAGGATGCAGAAGACACTCAACTACAGTATTACAGGTAAGTGTTGAATGTTAATGAGATGGTGTTAGCTTTAGGGGGATTAAACCTTTGAGTGCCAGAGGTGTATGCAAAGCTTTGCAATGTGTTACACACCCCACTGGCACTCAAAGGACTACTTTCTTTTCACTCATATTTTTGGTACCTTGGATGTATTGGTATAGGGCTTAGAGCCCCATATCAATACATTCATGGGTCACTGGTGTAGGGATCCCTAGTTGCCCAAGTGTCTATTTTTTTTTTCACACTTCACCTACATATCGGAGGTTAGGAACATGTGTTGGGGAGTCAATGCCTTGTTTTCTAGGTGCAAATTTTAGGCAATAAAAGTGAGCCCTTAATGCGCATTACTAGTCACCACATGTAATTGAATCACAATTTTATTGGCTATGTCATTGATCCCAGTAGGTGCAAATTTAGGGCCCTTTGTGAATTTTTACCATTCAGTAGTGTCAAACCACAGGTAATAGAATACCTAACTGTGACTTAAAACTACCAACAGTAGTTTACTTTTTCTAACAGAGTAATTAATTTGAGCCACTAGTGTCCTGAAAGCTTGCATCAGTTAGCCATTAAGGGTATCATTTTCACTCTACCAGTCTCCAGACTTATTTCTGACATCTAATAAATGTAAATATTACTTCTACAAATCCCATATTTCTCAAATAAACTTACTGATGAAATAGGCTAGTCTAAAAAGCACATTTTTACTCTACTAGTCTCCTGCTTTTACAATGACTAACACGGTACCATGCTTTACCCATAAATTAGTCTGGTCCATGGGTGGATCCTCCTATCGGGGGATCGGGCATCCCCCGGTGGGCTGCTAGATCATGGGCTGGTAGGGGAGATCAGAGGATCTCACTTTACCGTCCCACGATATTTTGAAGGAGAGGTCTGTGTTGCCACAAGCACTCTCTGTGACAGCCTTCGTGTTCCTTGTTAATGCAGTGGTCCAGGATATGACATAATATCCTGGCACCTGCTCTCCCATGCCACACGGGGACCACAAGGGGGCGTCGATAGGGACATTGGTGCAGATAGTGGGCTGCTTTAAAAAAAATGCCTGGGCTGGTATTCCCCTACAATCCGCCCCTGGTCTGGCCTCAATTAATAAGATTTAGGAATAGCCAGAAATAATGTGGTGCTACAGATATAGTGTTACTGGACCTAGCATTACTTCATAATAGTCCTGTTTTCTCTTTTAAACATCATGCTGTGTAGGTAAGTGGTATGATGCAAATAGCTTTGCTCAAGTGCTACAGTGGAACTTCCACTGGAAGTCAATGGGAAGCACATTATGTTATAGTTCATAATAGTTCATAATGGACCATCACTCTATGGGTCTCTTGCGGCATTTGATTGTTGTGGTTGATGTGCTAAAATTAACTGTAGTACTCTGGGGCAAACCTACTGCACCACAGGGCAGAAATAAAATTACATTGATTCAAATGGTGCTTGCATAGTTTCTGGTTAAAAGTCCCATTTAAATTCATGGGAATTTTAGAAATTTGTATGAAGTACCCATGATGCAGTTTTTTGCTGCAGGATTATAATATATCAGCATCAATGCACAATTTACCTTAACAAGGCCAGAAGTAAACCACAGAGTGATGGTCCATAGCATATTTACCATAATGTGCTTCCCATTGCCTTCCTTTGGATGATCTTGCTGTGGCAGATGAGCATATCTAATTACATCACACCACTTCTCTCCTATGATACAGATGGTTATCTTCAGAGTTACTCCTGTTCTTCTAAGGATAACAGGTTCATTGTCCATTGGTTACCATGCTCTCACTTTTTGGATGTGGTCTTTTGCCATACTCCCAGATAACTGTACCTTGCTTCAGATCTAGTGTTCCTGACCATCATCTGTCTCTCAGTGCTTTCTGTTGCTGAATTCTCAGGCAAGTGAACCTGTCTCTGGTTTATATCCATATTTCTTCACCAAGCTAATAGTCCTTGGCTTATGTGCCTTATGTGCCCACATACTTCATGATAGAATTATTTTTGATGTTTTTCCAGATATTGGAATCTGGCTACCACTACTACACTCTCTATAATCATGGTCACAGTACTACTACCTCACTCAGCATGTTTCTGGCTTTATCTTGGTTCCCTGCAACTTCTCTATGTCTTGTCTATGCCATCTGTTAGATACTTGTTACTGGTAACTTCTCCACTGCCTGACTGTGCCTGTTGCTTTCATATTCCTCCTGTATATTTCAGTTGTCTAATGCCATCTTATCTGTATCAAGCAGTTCAAAGCGTTTTATCATGCTCCTCTATGTTTACCAAGGTGAGTATCCAGTTCTGACTAAAGTAACCACTGAGGATGCTACATGGGAATCATTTTGCCTGTGGACTCTGTCAGGATCTTCTGTTTGACAACTAATAGATGGAATCTATTTGTATGAATTTCTATCAATTTCAGTATCCAGTTTATCAAGTGCTAATTCCACCAGCACACCCAAACAAACAAAAACACTAATAAATAAATAAACTTGGTGCATGCTACAAACTTAAACTTTCCTAGAGACTGGAGAATAAGTGTATCCTAGAAGGTGCTTATAGGGTAATATTTAAAATTTAGAGAAAAGCATGAACCAACAAATATAGCCTGCTGAATACCACTCTCCCAATGTCACATACCAGTTCCCATAAAGGAAGAATAACATTATGCTATACAATCATCCTTCTAAACCGCTCAAAAATAATGAGCTAAATCCAGCACAGTGCATATTAGTGTGCCATCCAGTTAAAATTACCCATACCAGTTCTTATGAAGACTTTTGATTAATTAGCCCTTGTAAGGGCTTTGGACCAGGGCTATATCTTCTCTTATGGAGATGATTACCTATTCCTTTAAAAAGGAGGGAAATGTGTTTTTAAAAAGATAATGGCAATGGAAAACAGTCTGCACTGACATGTATTTTTCCTGTCTGGCTTGATCACAGTCTTCCTGCCTGCCAAAATGCACATCAGCGCTGACTGTTTTCAGAGCCCATTATGCTTCAGGTTAACCCTTTGAGTGCCATGGGTGGAGCAGTGCAGTGCTTCAAAATGCATTGTTTACCCCAACTGGCACTCAGAGGGTTAAATACCTTTTTTCCACTCTTTTGAGTGAAAAAAAGTAGAAGTGGTATGTGTAATTTTAACCTTATGACTTTCTAATACCCATTGTGTTGCATTTGGCTCATTATTTTTGAGCTGTTTGTAGCGTGATGTCATTCTTACTTGCTTTTTTTTTTTTTGCGTGATCTCAATTTTGCCTTAAACTGGGTACGTTTCTGCCTAGATGTGGACTACAATCACAGATCCAGATCTGATTTTGGAATGTCTGATGGGATCCAATGGTAATTTAAGTTGGAAGTGGCAATCTGAACAGCCTGTGTGACAATGACATAGGGTACAACCCCATATGTTTTCTTCATATACTTTTGCCAAGTTTTTAGGATTCTTTTTAAATAAAAAAGTAACATTTTAATTTTCCCATAATTATTTTCTATACCTTTGTGGGAACTGGTTTAAAGGGATAGTAATACTTCGTTTTAACTTTATTTTATTTTGTAGGCATTAAAAAAACATGAAGAATGATATAAGTCTTATCTCTCAAACCTTTATGGTTTAAGAGATATTCACAAGCAAAGTTTCCTCCTCCTGCCCCTTTTACCTACTGTAAGCCATCTCTTCTCAGATGTGGAATGCAGTCCATAGACCAGACAGATAACAGAAGGGGACACTCTTATTCCTATGAAAACAATGAAATCCCTGCCCCCCTTGACAACTTTTCAGCTTTTTTCCTTATCTTAATTGAAGATTGTCCCTCTCTGCAGTCTACCTGGGCACCTCCCTTCTGATCTGGCTGAGCAGTGTTACATCAGTAAAAGGGGCGGGAGGGGGACACTTTGTCATTTAATTACTCTTGAACTACAACTCTGACAGAATTGAAATAACACTCTCCAAAGTCCAAATACTATGATGATTAATTAGAGCTGCTTTTATTATGAAACATTACTATCCCTTTAAGTGAAATTGCAAAGAAACCACACAGCTGTTGCAGGTAGCTGCATTTTCCCTGCAGTTTTATCTCTTCTGTTTCTACTGAGAAAAATGTGATGGTGGGAAAAACCTTGTTACACAGTAGCACTAAAAATGCACCTGTGACCAGAGTAATTTAGAACTATAACATTTGAAATATTGATCACTGTTGTGTACATTGTGTGACATTTGGTAATAGAGTGTGTGTGGGGTTATACTGTGAATCCTGCAAAGGGGATGGCAGTGGGGAACCAGAATGCAGAGTGGGCTGTTAAGTCGAGCACTCTGGCTTGTTTAAAGAATACTCCATGTGCTAAGGAATATTTGGAATGTGAATTGACTCCTGCTGTGCTTCATTGACCAGTCAGGGGAGGTTATTATGGGCCAGTTAAAATGTCTCTTTTTCAAGCACTTATTTTGTATTCTTATCTTGATAAGAGTGTCTGGACGTGTATATAAGCAGTGTGTTTTATCAATAAAGGCTGTTCTGTTCTACCCTCCTTAATACAAGTCTCGGCTGTATTTCTGGAGGGGGCTTGGGCTGGGGATTCTCTCCTTAGCCACTGCAAGAGCTAATTCACTTGCCTCGCCGGTCTACTGGCATAGGGCCTCTGGAAACCCCACCTAGGGTTCTGCAGCTAAATTCATTAAGTCTGCCAGTCTGCCAGGAGGCAGCATCCAGTTGTTCTTGCCTGACTATCCAGGACCTCCAGACACCAGGAAGTAGCAGGGCTCCAGCCAGCCCTGGAAGAGGGGCAGCAGCAGTGGTGGTTCAGGAACCGACGACCCCAAAAGGGTCCGGTAAATCCTGGTACTGTCACAGCACCAGTAGTTTCAGTTCTAACAAAAAAAGTCATGCCATGAAAAATTCACTTTAAAAAGTCATCTAAAATCACTAAAATAACAGGTGCCATTAGAATATTCTGGTCATAGCAAAGCAAGTGGGGCGTTATTACTAGGAGATGTTAGCTCTCTATTAATCTTCTTAAGGCCAAAAGGGGTGTGTTTAACAGCCCTATGATTTTGAGAAAATTGTAGCTAGAAGAAATATCTGACCACAAACATGGTGTCTTTGGTGTCAAGCAATGTTTGGTTGCAATACTGTGACATCCTGTGCACTTGTAGCTCCAGCTCCAGTCAATCAGCATGTGAGCTATACTAGGTGAGATAAATGTGAGATAAAGAGTTATACTACATTTTTATAGGTTGAAGTTCTTCAATGCCTGTTCTACATGAGAGGTTCCTAAACCTCTCCTCAGGAACCTCTAACAGGAAATGACTTCAGGATTTAATTAACTCACTTATGCACAAGCTGGGAAATTCTAAAGGCATGACCTGTTAGGGGTCCCTGAGGATACTATGCTTAAATAAACAATTAAATTAATTTAAAATGGGAACTTGGAGAATTTTTATTTCTCCCCAATGGGCAGTTTATTTGCTGTTTTGTATATAAGGTACACTCAGGTCTCCAGTGATGTACTGAAGTTTTCTTATGTACAATGAAGATGGAGATATTAAAGGGAAAATCTAACATTTTAAAAAAATAAATGTTTACATTTTCCTTAATTTGCTTCTGATTGCATCATTGTTCCTCCTTTAACTGAAGTGCTCTAAGGCCATTTGTATTTCAGCATTATTAATAATATCCATCTTGTTCTCCAGTCAGTTTACCCATAACCTGGGAGTGAGCAGTCATCCTTTACTCTTAATAGGCTTCATACTGGAAGAACTCTGTGGCAAACAATTTGCACTATAGGGGAGAGTTAAATTTTCAACTTGATTTATATGAGTAATTTAACCCCTTTAATGCTTTGCCAATTATCTCTAGCATTCAGTGATTAAGATACCATTTGAAGTCCATTGAAAATTGGAGAATTTGTTTTGTTCTTCCCATAGTGAAAATAATTTGCCCCAAAATTCCTCCACTTTTCTTTTGAACTGGCAATAATTGCTTCTGTCAACGCCTGTTCCGGTATCCTAAAAAATATGGCTTACTAAACCCAATGATTCAAGTTGATTGACACTGAAGCTGGTCAATCAGAATATGTTACAATTTATACCTCTAGAAAAAAGAAACCAGAAATAGTGAATGTAAATAAAATGTAATGTAATAATGAATGTAAATAAAAGTGATTTCTATGAGGAGGGAGAGATGAAAACAAACCATATGGGGAGAAATTAAAGGGGCAAGTGCCCAGGAAATACAGAATTGCAATCAGGGGAGGGCTGACCTGGGGGGCAGGGGGGCAATTGCCCCCTGGGCTGGCCATGTGTCTGGGCTGGTGGGCCAGTGCCTCACTCAATCTCCCACTTGCTGCTGTAAATGGAGCTACACTAGTGATACCACAGAACTTAATAATTAATCTATGTGCAAGTGATACCGCAGAGCTACAATCCAAACAGCTGCACTAGTAGCATAATCCATTTCCCTTGCAAGCTCTATGGCATCACTATTGTATCGTTACGTAACCATTTGAGTGCCAGAGGGATACACAATGCATTGAAAAAGCAATGTGTTGTGTACCTCTCTGGCACTCACAGGGTTAAATTGTAAGCACTGTAGTATCACTAATGTAGCCCCATTTCAACAGTAAGCTCTGTGGTAACACTTGCTTTAATTCACAGCATTAAGGACAACTTTACAATTTTACATTTTAGGTATTACTATCCCTTTAAGGAAACAGGGGTGGGCTGGGACAATGGGCTTGGATGATAGTAGATATGGGCCACTTAATTGTATTTGCCCCCTGGACCGTATGTTGCCAGCCCTCCCCTGATTGCAATAAGTTTCTACAAGAAATATATCCTATTGTTCTTTTCAGTCAGTGTCTCCAGATTAGTAACCCTTTAATTTAATGTTACATAATTTGCAAGTACATAATATGTAAAGTCAAACTGACTATACTTTGTTTTTTTCTCCTCATCACATATATTTTCCTCTTTCTTGTACCTGATATTGTGCTCACTGAATTTCTGTTTCCAGAGCGTTATCTGGTCAGTAGGCCATCAAAAAAGGTTGTAATTCCCAGCACTATGTATTATTTCACAAGGATAAAGTGAAAAAACCCAAAGACCGTGAAGGATTAATCAGAGTAGATGAGCAACAGGGGAGATGGGGAAATAATAAAATGTAACCTTTATTTTGTATTAATATATATTTGTTTAAAACATTCACAGGATTAACACATTGCACACACATACAATTGTGATACCAGCCTGACAAATCAAGCATATTCTACTGCAATGGTTCTCAATCTTGTCCTGCTCAAGGCACCCCTGACCTGCAGTCTGGAATTTTCAGGGCACCCCTTGCATTTTATAGGTCATTGTTCAAGGGCTTAATGGAGGGAAAAAGATATAAATATATAGCCATTCTTAGCTCCTAAAGTGAGAATGACAACAAGGAATGTATTGTGCATAATAATTTCCTCAAGTATACATTAGGAACTTCACATTAACATTTTTCTCAAAACCTTCATGGAAAAACGTGAGGCACCCTAAACTGGTCTTCGAGGCACACCAAAGTACCATGGCACCCTAGTTGAGAACCACTGTTCTACTGTAAAATAGTTGAAATAAAAGAAGTTCACCCCTAAAAAATGGTAATAATAGGATGGCAATACATTAACTCCTTGTTTTCCATTGCCACATTCCAAGTGTTACTGAAAACACACATTACTTATCAGAAATGCTGCCAAATCACAGTCTAAGGATAAATATTATACTGAATAACTCAGTCTTGAATCGGGTAAGCAAAAGAAATCCTCTGTACCAAGCAACAAACTTGTAGGTGACAAATTTGAACCTCAGATTTAATATAAAAGTATCAACAGAGGCGTTTCATGTGAGCCAAGCTACATTCCTCTGATGTGCTTTTGTGCTAATGAGCATTTTCAAGGGAGTTCATATGCTTGTCCAGAGGATTTCTTTTGCCACCTAATGATTTTTGACAGCAGAGATCCATTTTGTATATTGTCTGACCTCTTGTGGAGTTCATTGTTACAGCTCAGTGTAGACACACTGAGCAGTAAGACTGAATGATTCAATAAAATGTTTATCATCACATTGTGTTTTGCCAGCATTTGATGTCTATGTATTTAGCGTTTCTTAACATCAGTTTCAGGACACACCAACAAAACAGCAGGTTTTCAGAGTATCACTGCTTGTTAAAAAGGAGAGGAATCAGTGGCTCAGTCACTGCGATTTCTCCATCTGTGCTTAATCAGGAATATCTTTCAAACCTGTCCTGTTTGGGTACCTTGGGTACTAGTACTGAGGATCACTGATTTAAAGATAAATTAGTGGAGAACATGTATTTTACTTCTAGGCATGTATGATCACAAATCTTCAATCATTAAAGGACTATTAAACTTTTTTTTTTTTTTTTTTTTTTTTTTTTTTATAAAAACCTATATTATATAGCTTTTCCTGTTGAGTAAAACAAGTGCACTCCCATGCTGAAAGTTGTTTTATTCAAAAGCTATAAGAATTCAGATAATCAGGAAGTGAATCTACTGGGCTCTTCCTGCCTGAAAGTTAGAACGGACAGGAATCGACTTTGTGGTTTCTGCCACATTCTATGGAGAAATGTTTGTCACTGACCACTAGACGGCAAAGTTAATGTGAAAACCCCCCCACAGACTTAAACTGTTATAAGTCTGGAAATTTGCGTCTCTCAGCAGTGGGTGTACCCATATTTTACTCAACAGGAAGAGCCCTACAATATACATTTTTCATAATAAAAGTTTACTTCTCCTTTAAGCTTAGTAAGCAATAAATGGAAAAATATGGTTAAATTCCAACCTGCTAAATAAACATTGTAATATACAGCAACATAATTCATCAAACTAAAGTGAATCATTTCCAGGGCAAACCAGCTGTGGAAAATAGAACGAATACAAAATTCACTTTGATTGCAAATAGGCTTTAAATCCCTTGATTGCTAGAGAGGACTACAATCCATTACAAAGAAAGGCACTGGAAAACATTCTAGTAGTAAAATATTCAAAATCCCATTTTACATCAGTGGGTATTTTCATATGTTGCCTATCGTGCAGTTGATTTGCTCCATAATTGCTCCACTTTAGATTGCTGAATTAGGCCCATATTAATATATAACATATATGTCCTTCAATAAATATTCTGTGTTGTCTCCTGGTACAACTCAGAGTTCTGCATTCAGAACAATAGTTACATAGTAACATAGTAACATAGTAAATTAGGTTGAAAAAAGACACAAGTCCATCAAGTTCAACCTTCGCCTCATACCTCAGTAACTGAGAATTTTATAGCTTTCCTGCTACCAATTAAATTAGTCTTTATCAGACCTTCCTGATCAGCCTACCGATAAACAGTATAACTCTGTATGTTTCCTTTTGAAAGAAATGTATCTAATCTTCTCTTAAATGTATCCATTGTAACTGCCATAACTATCTCCCTGAGCAATGAATTCCACAATTTGACAGACCTTACCGTAAAAAAACCCTTCCTCTGCTGAAGTTTAAACCTCCTTTCCTCTAATCTCAAGGGGTGTCCCCTGGTCACCTGATCAGGCCTTGGAATAAATAGCTCACCGCAGAGATCCTTGTATTGACCTCTCATATACTTGTACAATGTGATAAGGTCTCCTCTTAGTCTTTTCTCTAGAGTAAATAAACCAAGTTTGTTTAGTCGTTCCTCATATGTGAAGTCCTCCATTCCCTTAATTAATTTTGCTGCTCTCTGCTGTACCCTCTCTAGTTCTAGCATATCCTTTTTCAGAACCGGTGCCCAAAACTGCACTGCATACTCAAGGTGAGGTCTTACCAATGATTTGTATAATGGCAAAATAATGTTATCCACTCTTGCTTCCATACCTCTTTTTATGCAAGACAGGACTTTGTTTGCCTTTGCTACTGCTGTTTGACACTGGCCACTGTTTCCAAGTTTGTAGTTGACAAGGATACCCAGGTCTTTTTCTAGCAATGAGTCACCTAAAATTATTCCATTAAATTTATAAGTAGCCTTGGGATTGTTTCCTCCCAAATGCATGACTTTACACTTCCCCACATTAAACTTCATATTCCACCTGTTTGCCCAATCTGACGTATGTAAGTCCCTCTGTAGAGAGAAAATATCCTGTTCTGAATTAATGACTTTGCATAATTTAGTATCATCTGCAAATATTGATATTTTGCTTTCTATATCTATTTCCTAATACTGAACCCTGAGGTACTCCAATCTCCACTTTAACTGTACTGGAGAATTTTCCATTTACAACCACACACTGTTCCCTATCCTTCAGCCAGTTTTGTATCCAATTGCAAAGGTTATCTCCTAGCCCCAATTTCCTTATTTTATACACCAGCCTTCTGTGTGGCACTGTATCAAATGCCTTTGCAAAGTCTAGATATACTACATCTACTGCCTTGCCATTGTCAAGATTGCTGCTTACCTCCTCATAGAACAGTTTTATCTCTCTGTACAATAATATTGAATCACAGCATAATTTATTGAAATGTCGACTGATGTTTCCTTGCTTTACAATGTATTACTACATATTATACTACTACCAGTGTAAAAGTCTGTGTACCTGGGCCAGCTTTCTGTGTGTTCGGGCAGTCCCTACTGTGCATGACTGCATCGGACAAACATATATTAGAGGATACTTTTTTTTCATTAGGGTTGTCATATCATCTCTTTAAAAAAGGATGCATGGAAAATGCTTGCTACACTGACAAATAGGAACCATTGCAACCTAATAATTAGCCATTGGAGCCCAGCAGCAGGCCTTTTTCATTTGAGTCTTCTTTTAAAGGGATAATCTGGAAACCCTAGTTTCACTGTCTACAATCCTTCTACTGTTCAGAGCAATAGGTATTTGACATGAACATCAGAACATGCCAAGTTAAAGGAGCAGTAAACTCTTTTCTCATAATACTTTTCCTGCTGAGTAAAACAAGGGTTGTTCCATTGCTGGCAGTTGTTTTATTAAAAGGGACAACTACTCACTTTGTTTTATTCTCTGGAAACAGAAATCCAGGGAACCTACTTCCTGAAAGTTCAAACTGACAGGAAGTAGCTCAGCTTTACTATAATATTCTGTGAAGAACTGACATCAGTGACTCACCTCTACTATAGATTGCAACAGCATAACTGTATGAAATCTGGTCACTAGAGGGCACTATGCTATTATACTGCTATTTTCAAAATTACATAAATGCAGATAGATTTTTTGTTTAATAAATATATATGAATAAAAGATGTTAAGACTTTTGGTTTATTAATTGACTTTATCAGATTTTTCGGATGCATATATCAACATTTTAATGTATATAGCATATTGCTTAATAAATATGAGTAAACATTTGCTAAATTAACTTGCATGTAAAAAAATCTAGTTTATACCTTAGTAAGCGTACAACCTCAACATATGTCTGCGTGCTCCTGAATTAACTCAGATTTATTATGTCTGTTTCATAAACAATAAACTGAAGGGTCAAACCCTGAAATATGTTCCAAAAGATAAAATAAATATACAATAAAAACCATAGAAACTTGCAGCTTTTGTCTATATGATGATGGGTTGCAATTCCCATTATCCTTAGCTAGACAATGGCTTTCAAAGGATGATGGGAATTGTAGCCCAACAACAGAGGGCTCATATAAGCCTCAGATGAAAGTAAAGTGTAGTCACATAACATCTGTAGGAGAGCACTCCTAACGTACGTATACCCACCAGCAGCATATATTTGTCATTACTGGGGTATTAAAACTTTTCCTCATAAGGGCAGCTGAAAACCTCCTCTCGGCTTGTCCTTGAACTGAGATATTTTTATTCCAAAACAGTTAAAATTGTTATGCTATACAGTATCTATGTTTGTAACTTCTCCACATGCATTAACAACTCTCTTTTCCCTAGGAGAATTTACTGTACATTATTAACTAGCTTCAAAAGAACACATTTTGTTGTGTATTTTAAAATTTAATTATAACAGTTGCATACTGTTTAAAGAAGTCATACTTAGACACAAAATGTAAGTACTTCTCAACATGTGTAAGTAATCATTTTCTAGCTGTATCTTCAAGAATACCAGAAACCTTGAGGGGATACAATATTATAATTTTAGAGACTCTATCTATGAATTCTATACCAGCTAAGGGGCTATGCTTTATATCTGTGAGTGCTATGGATTTTCACATGACATAAATATTTTATCATCCTGCATTTCAGTGCAGTAAAGAGCACATGAATACTAAGGAATAATAAAATATAAATCAAAAGAAATAGTACTGAAAGAAATTTCTGAGGGATTTTTTTTACTCTAGTGCATCAAAAGAACTGAAAAGAGTAAAGGTAAAGTCTCATAGCATGAAACCAGTAGGCAAATACTCCATTAAATTAGACCACAAAGAAAAACACATTACATGAGACAAACAGTACAATGATGAGTCCAGCAAAGTAAAAATGAGACCACCAGGGCAATATGGCATTACACAAGACCAACAGATCAATATGCAATTACAGGCCACAAACAGGGCAATACACCATTATATGAGTCTAGCTGGGCAATACACAATTACATAAGAATAGCATTGTATTACAGAAGTCCCATAGGACAATATAACATGAGACCAGCAAAATAAAAAAATTAGACCAGCAGGGCAATGCACCATTACTGTTGACTTACAGAATAAAACAAGAGATCAACAGGCAAGATACTATTACTGGAGACCAGTGGAGTAAAACAGGACACCGGACAGGCACTGCACCATTATGTTAACCCTTTGAATGCCTGTTGGTGGCCAAATCACTGCATTCTATTGCAATATTCAACACTCTATCAGTCAAAGAGGAAATCTGATATCATCATGCTAATCTTAAACAGTGGGAAACAGGGATGAAACAGAGGTACCCAGTGAGGCAGCAGATGACAGACTAAAGCTTCAGGAGAAAGGAAGAGGAGGGAATCTTGTCTTTACTTGCATCCATAGAGATGAACATCAGAGCTTATCAGATGTATGTATGTATGTATGTACACATGCTAGTACACTCAAGCACATAGGAACACGCACATAAATCCTGATTCTCCCTAATATCAGGAAGCCCTTTTTTAATTTTCTGAGAGCTAGGTGTATCCAGACACAAAAACTCATTTCCCCATTTACTGGTAGCAGCCTCGGTCATCATGCAGCCTGCTGCAAATGCACACTTTGCATCTATGGGTGTACCTTCCCTGCACACAGATCAAGCCAATCAGAGTGGACGACAGTTTATTTATCCTGACTGGCTGGATTCTCCTGACTGACTGGATTTCCTCGCCCTACTCTCCCCACTTTTGATGCTGCTCAATACACTTTGTGACTGGTAAAGAGGAAATAATAATAGTAATATACTATTACTATTTAATTGTAGCTCAAAATATGTCCACCCCAAAAAAGTATACATGTTATTGGGAACCCTAAAATTGCTAACAAAAACATATATCTGTTTGTTTGCCAATTAGTATGGTATTGCTTATTCTCTCCAACTAGATTTTATTTCAAAACATATAATATATTTTGATAAATATTCCACTTTGTCATAAGAAGTAAGCAAACTCCTCTTCCTTATCTAACCATTTAAATAGTAACACAATTAATGGGTTTGAAAAAGGACATGCATACATCAAGTTCAAACGTTACCAACGTTACATCAAGTTCAAACGGAAGGACCGCACCCCACCCAAAAGAAAAAAAAATTGTATTGAAGCCATTTCCAAACAGGTAAATCAAAAGTCCATCCTAAATCAAAAAGGCAACATGCTATCTCCCTGGATTAACATCGTATTCGCACTGAAACCCACTGACATAACGTACTATATATGTTCTGAACTAGAAATTATCAGGAATTATCAACTTTTTTCTGCTTTGCAACACACCTAACTAGTTTTTGAATTGGCATAACTTGGTTACATTCTCATATTCAATATGTTTCCAAGCGTGAAGCAATAAAATTCTCCCCCCTCCATTTAATTTTATTTTAACAAACATTTTGTTGAGACAGGCATGGCATTCATATTACACAAACAAACACCATAAATAGATACATATGCAGTCACTCACAGTGGCATTTTCATTCACACACACACACACACACACACAGACACACACACACAAATACACACACAAAAACACGCAGACATGCACTCATTTGCCTATAGTGGTCATATACATTCTCCAAAGTGACAACACGCATACACACACACATACCTCCCAAGTGTCACTCTGTAGGAGGGACAGTGCCTCTTTTAGACCCAAATCCCTCTGTCTCTCTTTCCCACTCTTATGTCCCTCTGTTTAGGAGATCAGACTGTGTGGTGTATATATAAGTATCACATTGCTCTACAGCAATAAAACATTATTGTTTGTTTAAACGTCAGTATATGGGTTTATAAATTAGTCTGTATAAATAAAACATTTTGGTCTTGTTATAAATCATTTATTAGGTTACACAAGGAGGTGTCAATAGGTCATGAAATAGCCTAAAAATTCTCGGTAATGCCCTGCCCACCAGCCACACCCCCCAGCAACACCCCGTAAAAAACAAGTGTCCCTCTTTGGCAATCTGAAATGTTGGGAGGTATGCACACACACAAAAATCTACCCAAAGTAGTTGCAAGTAATATCTCCTGCAATGTACCCTACCATAAGCACTTACCCACAGTGCCTTTTGCCTGCGTAGAAAGTCACACAATACTGACAGACCAATCACTCACAATTGTTATAGTGACACCACTTGAGAAAAGCAGAGCAGTGAACTTCAACATATTAGCAGATCAACACCTTATAGATATATTCACCATACATGAGCCAAACATCAAATGAGATCCCCAGAGCGTTGGATCATTATAATTGTACAAGTCAAGTATGTGAGAGGTTCTGAAGACCATCAAATGTAATGTTGCCTGTTCTATGGCTAGTCATCACATTTTAGCTCTCTAGTGCCATTGTTGGGGAGAAATTTCAATGTATATATTTTAATAATACCACCCAAAAGGGCAGTCTATTTCCAAAATGATGGGCAACTCTGTTCTGTGTGGGAAATATCAGTTTACCCCAGTTGTACTGTTTGGCCTTGTTTAGGCTTATTTATCAATAAGGACTAATGCTAATGTGGTGATCCATTCACACAGTTAAAATAAGATAGCATGCACT
This sequence comes from Rhinophrynus dorsalis, assembly GCA_037306005.1. NCBI lineage: Eukaryota > Metazoa > Chordata > Amphibia > Anura > Rhinophrynidae > Rhinophrynus > Rhinophrynus dorsalis. The sequence goes on along the minus strand of CM074720.1, from coordinate 257,735,969 downwards.
TATGAGTCAAGACCTAATGGAACTATCTAGAGACTACACCAGTTATATGCTGCCACCAGAGAAATATAGTTATATGCCACCACCAGAACAATTCAGAATTATATGTCACCTCCAGAACAAAACATATATGCCACCAGCACAGCAAGACAGAGTGATATACCATCACAGTGCTTCACTGCCACCCGCAAAAGCATTGTAATTCACAATATGTGCCAAAGTGGAACATTTTATACACATATTGGTACATTGGCAACAGCAGCTGGTCACATTGTGTAAATGATTTGCCACTCCACTTGTATGTGTGCCCATTTGGTGCCCAGACTTATACAATGTGATGTGGATCATGGTATTTAGAATAATTTGGCCCAAATTATTCTAAATATCAAAATCCATACCACATTGTATTAATCTGGACTGGGCACCAAATGAGCCAACAACTTGCAAATATAGTAGCAAATTAGTTATACAATGTGACCCACTGATGTTGCCAAATGTACCATTATGAATTTAAAATACTCCACATAGGTTGTAAGTTAGAATGCATTTATGGGGGAGGGGGGCAGAAAACAGTTAAATCACCTTTTAAAACAAATTCCATACTGTATTTTTCAGGTTAACTTCTGTTTAAAATAGAACAAAATGTGCTCAGTGAAGAAATTCACAGAACATGCTCTTGCAATTGTACTTAGATGGTCGCTATATAATATGTGCTATCTCATATATTAACAAAAGCAGTGCAATGACAAAAGCATTATATTTTATGAATTTATGAGCATGTGGTTCTGTTTTAATCTGAACTTAATATTAACCCTTATGTCAATGACAAGAACATGTTTTATCAATGTCTACATTTATTTCAGTACTCTGAGCACATATGATTAAATTGTAAACATAAATCAATATTAATTAACCCTTAATGTGAATGACAGAAGCATGTTTTATGAATATCTTCTTCACTTAATACATGTGGTTCTGTTTTAAACAAAAGTTAACCTGATAAATACAGATTTGTCAGATTAACTAAAATAGTCGTGTACTCAGGGAAGAAATTTATAAAACATGCTTTTGTCATTGCTTCGCAGCATTAAGGGTTAATATTAACTTCTGTTTAAAATATAACAATATGTGGTCAGTGAACTCAGAGATTCAAACATTCTGAAATTCTAAGCTCATTGAGCACATATGGTTTTATTTGAAATATAAGTTATTAATTACCTTTCTGCTGATTTTTTTCTGATTTACATTATGAGGCTTAAATTATTAGTATTAGAGTCACTGTTGTATCGCTTGGTATGACGCTTCTGCGTCATTCCACACTTCGACGGTTGGACTGGGCTTGGACATGCTTGGAGGTTGTACTGGATGCCTGTGTCCTCGTGCTAGGAGACTAGGGTTCACCAATTGAAGCAGCAGGGGTTCAGGCATATGACGCATCTCGTGGTGAGATGCATCAGTTACGGGCGTGTGAGATGTATCTGACGCAGGCTACTTTCTTATCTGTTTGGTCTGGTCTGGCTCCTGCTATCTGCTTCCTGGCGCCTTGTATTTAAAGGGAACTGGATGCTCATACAGTTACCCTTATGTTGGTGTGCAGTACAGTTCTCTACTTGCTCCTCATCTTTGTGTATGACCTGACTTGTCTGACCATCCATCCTGGTGCTGACCTGTGGCTCTGTCTGACTACTCTCTATTGTTGCCCTTGGTATTGGACACACAATCTGGTGCAGACCTGTGGATGTGGCTGACTACCCGTTCCGTGTATGACCTAGGCTTGTCTGACCATACATCCTGGTGCTGACCTGTGGCTCTGTCTGATTACTCTCTGTTGTTGCCCTTGGTAGTGGACACCCAATCTGATGCAGACTTGTGGCTCTGGCTGACTACCTGCTCCGTGTATGACCTAGGCTTGCCTGACCATCCATCCTGGTGCTGACCTGTGGCTCTGTCTGACTACTCTCCATTGTTGCCCTTTGTAGTGGACACCCAATCTGGTGCAGACCTGTGGCTCTGGCTGACTACCTGCTCTGTGTATGACCTAGGCTTGTCTGACCATCTATCCTGGTGCTGACCTGGGGCTCTGTTCCACTGGCTCCTGTATTACCTCCTACTGAGAGGATATCCTATCTGGTGCAGACCTGTGGCTCTGGCAGACTTGGACCTTACTGACTGCAGGTGTGAATCAGTGGGTTCTTTTGTTGCCGCTCCTTCTAGCGACGGTCATCTCCTAGCTGAATGCAGGCGTGAGTCAGTCATCTTCTGATCACCATCACTGGGAGAACTGTCTGGCTTACTCCTCCTCTCTGACATAGGGACTACCACTGGCTTCGACCTAGTGTCTGCGGTTCTGGGATCTGGAAACATACTACTATTGCTGATAGGGTCCCTGTCTCTTGGTTACCTCTGCTCCATCCTGAGTATCGTTATCACTACACTTAAATTAATAAAGGTGAATTTTACTTTACTGTCTGACTCTTGTCTTTGCTTGCAAACCGTGACACCACCTCCACACCCTTTCCACACTGTGCTCATTGTCCCCCTCCACACACTGTCCAAATCCACACTGTCCAAATTCTCCACCTCCACACATTGTCCACCAGCACACGCTGTCCACACAGTCCACTTCCACATCCTGTCCACACTATCCACCTCCACACACAGTCCAACTCCACACTGTCCACATTGTCCACCTCCACACACACTGTCCAAGTCCACACCCTGTCCACCTCCACACTTCCAAACTGTCCACCTCCACACACTGCCCACCTCCACATTATCTACATTGTCCACCTCCACACTGTCCATCTCCACATTCTCCACATTGTTCAAACTGTCCACCTCCAAACACTGTCCACACTGTCTACCTCCACACACTGTCCTCCTCCACAGTGTCCACATTGTCCACCTCCAGACTGCTGTGTTTTCTGGTAAGCTCCATGCGCCTACTTATGTTGTCCCAATGTTTTTGTCCAGGAGGTAGTGTACCATATGCATGACCAATCAGCAAGAGTGGAGGCAGATTCCAGTGTGTGACACAGCTAAAATATGATGCTTCTGAGCTGTGATTAGCAGCAGAAGAACTAGCAACATATTTTTTTAGTCCTCAGAGCATCTCACACTTTGGTATGCTCATTATAGTAGTGCATTACAATTTTACACCATTTAATTAGAAGAACACCCTACTACATGAGGCCAGCAGAGCATACCATTACATGAGGACAGCAAAGCATCATGTTAAAGGAAGGAGGATGGGAAAACATCCTTCTTCTCAATACTGCCCCATCTTCTATTTTCTCCATTCTCAATTTGTCTTCCTCTTTACTTACTGTTATTTTCTATATTCACTTCTTTACCAGAAAAAAATGATTGACAATGAGCAACAATAACAGAACATTCTTTGTAGAAAATTCATTGTATTCAGATGATTACTTTCTATGCTGTAGATTGCTGATGTTCATATTTTAGAAATATATACTGTAGAATTTGTATAGACAAATAATACCACTCTTTTCAAAGTCTTGGACAACATAATTCATCATCCTTTGGCACCCCCTGTGAATAAAGCAGGTTTATGTGGATCAACATCTTACAGAGATCTTCGCAATTACATGAGACTAACAGACTATCAAATGAGACCAGCAGAGCTTCTAGCCTGCTGGTCTCTCATCAGAAATGATGTGACCAGAGGAACCTCCTATATTACATGAGGCTGGCAGAACATACTGTTACATGACAACAACAGAACATCATGTGAAAACAAGGAGGATGCAAAGACAGCATTCTTCTTTATCTTGCCCCATCTTCTCTTTTTTCCATCTCTATCCGTCTTCCTTTTTATTTTATGTTATTCTGTATATTTCTGTTTTGTACCCGGACAAAATATTGACCAGGAGAAACAAAGATGGAAAATGATTCATATTTGGATGGTTACTTTCTATGTTGTAGATTGCTGAAAAAACATATTTTAGCAATCTATATTGTAGAATTTGATCTGTCATGGCTTTTATGACAGGTTCTGAACATTAAATCTTATAATTGCAGTCACCTTCACCGGCCCTAATTTGAAAAAACACTGACAAATTATGCTACTCTTTTCAAAGTCTTGACCAACGTAACAATTCATCATCATTTTATACCCAAGAGGTAATGAAGCTGGTTATGTGAGTTATAAGACAAACTAATAGTTTAACAGATTGTACACAAGCAGGAATTGAATCTGGTACCCTGGAGACCATTACCAGGAGGAGAAACCTGGCCCGGTTTGACATATTGAGCAATATCCTCAGTTTAATTACAGGGCCTCTGATCAGGGAGTTCCACTACAGCAATATCCAGTGTTTACTCTTCCTCAGGGCCTTGTACCCAACTGAGAATTGATCTCAACCCCTTGGATGCTAAAAACATCTACAAATCATTATGTCTTTCACACCTAAAGGGTTAATAAAAACCTTGCAGCTTTACAATTCTACCTTAGTTACCATAAATCTTTTTGGATAAAATGATTGTGTTTAAAGTTGGCCTTTCATATTGAATTTGTATTCATATTTGAAAACAATCAAAACTGGCCTTGTGTTATGTTAGCCACAAGACAAGCAGATGCATAGAAACCGGTACTTTGATTTCTGTAAAGGAAAGTATCTGCTGAATTAGCTTGATCTGCGTAAACTGGCATATGTACCAGACTCCAAACTCACCATTATAGAAAAAAGTATTACTATTTCTAAAACTATAACTCTGCTAGTCTTTAAGTCAACTGGATACATAAAGAGTCATTATTGATGTTTTCAGATATGCAAACAAGTTCAAGATGATAAGTGCACTTTAAAGTGGAGAAGGATTTGTAACATTACTGCTTCATATTCCTTTTTTCTGGTATTCAGGACTGGCTGACCACGTATTTTTTTTTTTTTACCTGGCATTACATAAGACCATCAGACCATTATACCATAGCATGCCAACAGCTGGGCAATAAACATTTAGAGAACAAAGGGTTGTACTCAGAAAGCTAAGGTGGAACAATCCTGGTTTAAACCATTAAATGCATGGGGGGGCAATATATCATCACTGCACATTCCAGTCCTTGGGCAATATTGTGCAGCGTAAGGCCCTTAAGCACAAAAGGAAATTGGCAAACCAACTGCACCATATTCAGACAGCTACAGTGGAGCGATTCTGAGACAAGCAAATTAAAATTCCTATTGTCTTAAATGGAGATTTTTAGCCCTTACATGTACAATAGATGTCTCTAGCATGAAGGTGGTTAATATCAAATCTCTATACATTCTAGTCCATGGATAAGGGCCTCATGTACAATAAGAAAGTGACACCATAGGGAGCAAAGAAAAATGCCCATTAATGTTAAAGCGGAACTATCACCCATTTTTACTATAATGTTAAGTATATAAATCCTTTTATAATCCTTATTAAAGGGATAGTAATATTTTTAAAAAAAACAGCAGCTCCAATTAATCTTCATAGTATTTGGGTCATGGAGAGTGTTATTTCAATATGATCAGAGTTGTAGTTCAAGAGTAATTGAAGAGTATTTGAACTACAATTCCTGCCCCTTTTACTCTCAGATGTGGAATTTGGTTGCTTGACCTGACAGGTTGCATCAAGGGACAATCTTCTTACTGTGAGCATAAGGAAAACCCTGCCCCCCTTGACAGGTTTTTCTTTATTCTCACTGAAGATTGTACCTCTCTGCAATCCAGTCTTGCTGCTCTGTGGTGAGCAGTGTTACATCAGTAAAAGGGGCGGGAGGGGGATACTTTATCATTCAGTTAGAACTACAACTCTGACAGTATTGAAATAACACTCTCCATGGCCCAAATACTTTGAAGATTAATTGGAGCTGCTTTTATCATGAAACATTACTGTTCCTTTAAGCCCGGCATTATTTAGAAATTTAAGTTCTTCGGAGACACTTGTAGACAACAGCGCAGACATCTTGCTGAAGAGGCATCTATGGACTTGAGGTGCCTATCCCTGTCTCTTCAATGACTGGCAAGGGGAAGTTGCATTTTTACCTTAAAGGAGCAGTAAACTTTTTTATAAAAATATATATATTGTAGGAATTTTCCTACTGAGTAAAATAAGGGTGCTCCCACTGCCAAGAGATTCATATTTCCAGAGTTATTACAGTTTAAACCCATTTTTTTTACATTAGCAGTGCCCTCTAATTGTCAAATTTTAATTAGTTTTTCCTGTTACATTCTAATGGAAAGGAAAGTCAAGAAAGTCAGTTCTCCATAGAATGTGATAGAAACTTCCTGTCCCTTCCTGTCAGTTAGAACTATCAGGAAGTAAACACAGTAAATTCACTTCCTGATTATTTGAACTGTTATAAATTTTGAATAGAACATCTGACGGGAGTGCACTTGTTTTATTCAGCAGGAAAAGCTCTATAAAATATGTGTTCTTATAAAAAAAAGTTTACTGGTCCTTTAACATAAAGACAGGAACAGACAGGGACAGACAGCACAGGGGCACAGATGCCTCTTCTGCAAGATGCCCGGCGGTGATTCTCCAAAGAACTTAGATTTCTAAATAATGCTGGACTTAATAAGGATAATAAATTGATTTATATACTTAAAGCTATAGTAAAAATTAATTGGGGGCACTTTTATATGAGTGATAGTTCCGCTTTAAAGGGGCTTCTAACCCCTTAACTACTAGAGAAATCTCCAATACAGTGTAGTGAATATTTCTCTAGCTGTGAAATGATTAAAAGTGCCATTTAAATCAATGGAAATTTCATGAATTTTTAATTGTTCCTTAGAATGCAGTTGCTTTGCTCCAGAATTGCTTCTTGAATATGGTCCATAATGACTTGGTACATTAGAATGCTTTAACCCCTTAAGGACCACAGACCGTTTATTTTTTCAACTGATTCAGGGATCACGCAGGAACCCCTGAAATCCAGGACATACATGTACGTCATGGATCCTTTAGGCACGTTCTACCCACGACATACATGTACGTCCTTGGTCCTTAAGGGGTTAAATGCCAGAGAGGTACGAAACACATTGTGAATCACTCAGTAGATTAAAGAAGATTCCCCTTTGGTATAATCTTTGAGTTGCTAAAATAATTCTGTAACCCCCCCCCCCCCATAAAAAAGGTGCAACTCATAAACAAAAGTATGTAGATGTGAAATGAATTACAAATGTAAAGAAATGTAATTAACTGAAACGCAGTGAGACATAGAAACATATTCCCATGGTAATCACAAGCATTCAGATGTGATTCCAATTGACATTACTTGCCCCATGAAGTTACTTCAATGGTTTTTTTAGTGTTCTATATCTGATGAGAGACCACTTCAAAGAAACCAATCAGTGATTACTACTTTGATGAGAAGTTCAACTCAAACCTTCATTATCAGTCAGATAATTTTCTGTGTGAAAGTGTAACGAATATTACAGATGAGACATGATTAGAAATATGAAATGAACAATTGACATTCCATGCTGCTGAAATTCTTCAATCTCTCATTCTGAATTGGTATAATAATGCTAAAAACATTTGCCCATCATGAAGGTTCACAGCTAGATATAACCCTCTAGGTATTTCAAGTATCCATTATGTTTAAAGGGATAGTAACACTTAACATTGTTATGTTTTATTCAATTATTGCTGCTGAATCTTGAGTTGTTTAGATGCAATATCTCAATGCCCTGAAAAACTACAGTCTCGCTATTGCTTGTATTGCAAGAAAATCCACCTGACAACAGATATGTGGACTAGTGGGCAAAGCACACATTATGTGACTGTGAATGCTCACTGGGGTTGCCTCTCATACCCACCAGTGGGCAACACTATTAGCGTACAGCATCAGGTGACAGCCAGTAATTTTGCCTCTGGTTCTGGAAGTGTGATTAAAAGGCAGCAGCAGGATTGATCATATAATTGGTACTCCACCTTGTGCATGCAAGGTTTTGAGAGACAGTCCCACAAAGCATTAGATGTATTAAGTAAACTAGAGCAGGTGATAGAAGAATGCCTTGGACCCTGCTCCTTCAAAGCTGGTATTCTGTCTGCTGACAATGGCTCCAACATTGAGAATAGGTGATATAGTGCATGTGCCCTGCTTTGCCCACGTGCTAATTTTTTTTTTTTTTAAATATATTTTATTATCAGGTCACTCCATACACATACAAAGAAAAAAAAGGTACATGTAATATCTGTCAAGTACAGCAAGAGTATGCAAACATTCATAACAGATGAAAGGAATAGATGCATATTAATAGGGCGTACAGAGTCAACCCGAGGTTTTTACAGAAATTCAACCCAAACTCCAAACATCTAACCAAACTAAGCTAAATCTATACCCCTCGATCCCAGTTCCTCTCTCCCTCGAGCCCGCAGCACCCCCCAAACCCCCACCCACCAGCCTGTGTCATCACAAGATCCCGTCATAGATAGGTGTCAGTCACAGAGGTGTACAACAAGCACATGCCACAAACATCCACATGGCAAGTAGAGATGAATTCATTTGCTCAGCTCCAAAATGTTACACATCGCTGGGAGCTACAGTAGTGTTTGCTCTAGCTGTCCACCAGGCCTGCCACCGTCCCCAGATCTTATCAAACTTAGCCGGAGAACCTTGGTGTAAATAAACCAATTTATAATGTGGAAAACATTGTGAAACCAGGTTTATCCACGCTCTACAATTGGGAGCTCTGTTCGACATCCAGTTCAAGGCCACCACCTTTCTCGCCATCACCAAGAGTTCACACAGGAGAGGCCCATGTGCTAATTTAGTTGTGACCAGATTCTTGGCAGAATCTGACACTGGACACTGCCCACAAAATCTGTACCCATTTTAGCCGCTCCTACAGTGCACACAATGCTTTATATTACATACAAGAGTATAACAACCTGCCCCATCACCAGATGAAAATTGAGGTCCTTACCAGGTAGAAATCCACAATGTACTTGTTAGAGTTTGTACGAGCAGAATAAGGCCATTAGCTAATATACATTAAAAAACTGGAAGGCTTTGGGGGGATCCCCTTTGTCACCTGGGCAATGGCAAATAATGTGTGATGTATGTGCCCTGCTGAAACCCTTTGAGTAGGTAACTATGCTGGTTAGTCACGTAGGGGCAGAAATTAGTGAAATTCTGCAATTGACATATGTCAACCCCCCCCCCAAAAAACGGGGAGCATGGCTGAAGAATCTTATCATAATGACAACACAAACATGCAACAGCTGGTCAAGGACATGTTAGTGTGCTTTGAGCAAGATCCTCACATAGTGTCCATTAAGACAATGAGGAATACGTTCTTCCCGCTTTGCTGGATCCCTGATTTACAAAATTATAGAATTTCAACAGGTTGTGACAACAAAGAGTCATGATGATCAGCAGCATTTCTCTGAGGAATCAGATTCTGTGAAATAATGTAAAGATATGCTTATTGTGGAGGGAGAAAGTCAGGGCCAAAAAAATGGCTAGATAGCATAGTAAAAAAGAAGGCAGCAAAGGGTTTATACCAGCAGCAGCAGTTGCAGCTTAATAATCAACCAGAACATCCCCCTCCCATTCTGAACACAGTGTGATTCATGGGTCTCTGAAGGGCTGCAAATATCCAACATTGATGGTGGTGGTGGCAGCAGCACATCTCTGTAGGACTTGCTCACTGAGTATGGGTTGGTAACTGATACACAGTAGGAGTGGTCCTACTGCATGTGAGATGGTTTCGACATACTTGCAAGATAGGGACATTCTCGGCAGAAACAATGAATACATGAACTTCTTGCAAACAAAACAATGTGTGTGGGCAGCACCGACACGTACTGCAGTCGAAACCCTTAGTTACCGTCCAGCAAGTGTTGAGTCTAAGTGGTCTTCAGTGCAGCAGGTTATATTGTAAATGACCGTAGGAAGTGGCTATTTAGTAGTGGACAAAATCACACATGACAGAGAAAACCAGGGCACGTGTATTATTAACAGCAGCACAGACAGGCCTGGACTGGCCATCGGGCATACCGGGCATTTGCCCGGTGGGCCGGTCCGGGCAGTGCTGGCCCTTACATGCCCTCCGCATTAATATTAACTTTTCTGGGACTCTCTGCAAAAATGCTGTGCTCCCCACTCACCACTTGCAGCCCAAGTCAGTGGCATAGCGGGGAAGCAGTGAGCACAGAAATGTATTGGCCAGCCCAAGACTTTGAAAGCAGCCGGGACCATGTCATGTGACACGCAGCTACGCAGACATGATGCATGCTGGGGTTTTGTTTAAACTGTCTGGATGCCACTTTTAAACTTGCACTGTCCTCAGAACAAGTGTGAAAAGTGGCGCCCAGAAAGATGAAGAAACCCCAAGCATATACCACGTCTGTGTCGCACGTGTCACATGGTTCTGGCTGCTGTCAATGCGGGCCGTGGGAGAAAAGACATTGGACTCAACAAGTCACTGCAGACCTTCAGGCCAGGACTCAAGAGGACTTCACAAGTGACCAGCTCCCTTCCTCCTCGCATAAAGAGGTAAGGGGAGGGGAAATGAGGCACTGGGGGGAAGAGGCAAAAGAGGAGTCAAGACTAGAAGGGGAGAGAAAGAAAAGGGGGGAGAGACTATGTGAAAAAGGGGAGAGACTGTGTGAAAAAGTGGAGAGACTATGTGAAAAAGGGGAGAGACTGTGTGAAAAGGGGGAGAGACTGTGTGAAAAAGGGGAGAGACTAAGTGAAAAGGGGAGAGAAAGAAAAGGGGAGACACTGTGTGAAAGAGGGGAGAGACTGTGTGAAAAAGGGGAGAGACTATGTGAAAAAAGGGAGAGACTGTGTGAAAAGGGGAGAGAAAGAAAAGGGGAGAGACTGAGTGAAAAGGGGAGAGTCTATGTGAAAAAGGGGAGAGACTGAGTGAAAAGGGTAGAGACAGTGTGAAAAGGGAAAAGAAAGAAAAGGGGAGAGACTATGTGAAAAAGGGGAGAGACTGAGTGAAAAGGGGAAAGGCTGAGTGAAAAGGGGAGAGAAAGAAAAGGGGAGAGACTGTGTGAAAAGGGGAGAGAAAGAAAAGGGGAGAGACTGTGTGAAAAGGGGAGAGAAAGAAAAGGAGAGAGACTATGTGAAAAAGGGTAGAGACTGAGTGAAAAAGGGGAGAGACTGTGTGAAAAGGGGAGAGAAAGAAAAGGGGAGAGACTGAGTGAAAAAGGGGAGAGACTGAGTGAAAAGGGTAGAGACAGTGTGAAAAGGGGAGATAAAGAAAAGGGGAGAGACTATGTGAAAAAGGGGAGAGACTATGTGAAAAAGGGTAGAGACTGAGTGAAAAGGGGAAAGACTGAGTGAAAAGGGGAGAGAAAGAAAAGGGGAGAGACTGTGTGAAAAGGGGAGAGAAAGAAAAGGAGAGAGACTATGTGAAAAAGGGGAGAGACTGTGTGAAAAAGGGGAGAGAAAGAAAAGGAGAGAGACTATGTGAAAAAGGGGAGAGACTGTGTGAAAAGGGGAGAGAAAGAAAAGGAGAGAGACTATGTGAAAAAGGGGAGAGACTGTGTGAAAAAGGGGAGAGAAAGAAAAGGGGAGAGACTATGTGAAAAAGGGTAGAGACTGAGTGAAAAAGGGGAGAGACTGTGTGAAAAGGGGAGAGAAAGAAAAGGGGAGAGACTGAGTGAAAAAGGGGAGAGACTGAGTGAAAAGGGTAGAGACAGTGTGAAAAGGGGAGATAAAGAAAAGGGGAGAGACTATGTGAAAAAGGGGAGAGACTATGTGAAAAAGGGTAGAGACTGAGTGAAAAGGGGAAAGACTGAGTGAAAAGGGGAGAGAAAGAAAAGGGGAGAGACTGTGTGAAAAGGGGAGAGAAAGAAAAGGAGAGAGACTATGTGAAAAAGGGGAGAGACTGTGTGAAAAAGGAGAGAGACTGTGTGAAAAAGGGGAGAGAAAGAAAAGGGGAGAGACTATGTGAAAAAGGGGAGAGACTATGTGAAAAAGGGTAGAGACTGAGTGAAAAGGGGAAAGACTGAGTGAAAAGGGGAGAGAAAGAAAAGGGGAGAGACTGTGTGAAAAGGGGAGAGAAAGAAAAGGGGAGAGACTGTGTGAAAAGGGGAGAGAAAGAAAAGGAGAGAGACTATGTGAAAAAGGGGAGAGACTGTGTGAAAAAGGGGAGAGACTGTGTGAAAAAGGGGAGAGAAAGAAAAGGGGAGAGACTATGTGAAAAAGGGTAGAGACTGAGTGAAAAAGGGGAGAGACTGTGTGAAAAGGGGAGAGAAAGAAAAGGGGAGAGACTGAGTGAAAAAGGGGAGAGACTGAGTGAAAAGGGTAGAGACAGTGTGAAAAGGGGAGATAAAGAAAAGGGGAGAGACTATGTGAAAAAGGGGAGAGACTATGTGAAAAAGGGTAAAGACTGAGTGAAAAGGGGAAAGACTGAGTGAAAAGGGGAGAGAAAGAAAAGGGGAGAGACTGTGTGAAAAGGGGAGAGAAAGAAAAGGAGAGAGACTATGTGAAAAAGGGGAGAGACTGTGTGAAAAAGGAGAGAGACTGTGTGAAAAAGGGGAGAGACTATGTGAAAAAGGGTAAAGACTGAGTGAAAAGGGGAAAGACTAAGTTAAAAGGGGAGACAAAGAAAAGGGGAGAGACTATGTGAAAAAGGGGAGAGACTGAGTGAAAAGGGGAGAGAAAGAAAAGGGGAGAGACTGTGTAAAAAGGTGAGAGACAGAAAAGGGGAGAGACTGTGCGAAAAAGGAGAGAGACTGTGTGAAAAAAGGGGAGAGACTGAGTGAAAAAGGAAGAGACTGTGTGAAAAAGGGGAGAGACTGAGTGAAAAGGGGAGAAGATTGAGAGAAAAGGGGAGAAGACTGAGTGAAAAGGGAGAAGACTGAGTGAAAAGGGAGAAGACTGAGTGAAAAGGGGAGAAGACTTAGTGAAAAGGGAGAAGACTGAGTAAAAATGGAGAAGACTGGGTGAAAAGGGGAGAAGACTGAGTGAAAAGGGGAGAAGACTGAGTAAAAAGGGACAAGACTGAAAAGGGGAGAGACTGAATAAAAAGTGAGAAGACTGAGTGAAAAGGGAGAAGACTGAGTGAAAAGGGAAGAACACTGAGTGAAAAGGGAGAAGACTGAGTGAAAAGGGGAGAAGACTGAGTGAAAAGTGGAGAAGACTGAGTGAAAAGGGAGAAGACTGAGTGAAAAGGGAAGAACACTGAGTGAAAAGGGGAGCAGACTGAGTGAAAAGAAGAGAAGACTGAGTGAAAAGGGAGAAGACTATGTGAAAATGGAGAGGACTGAGTGAAAAGGGGAGAAGACTGAGTGAAAAGAGGAGAAGACTGAGTGAAAAGGGGAGAAGACTGAGTGAAAAGGGGAGAAGACTGAGTGAAAAGGGAAGAACACTGAGTGAAAAGGGAGAAGACTGAGTGAAAAGGGGAGAAGACTGAGTGAAAAGTGGAGAAGACTGAGTGAAAAGGGAGAAGACTGAGTGAAAAGGGAAGAACACTGAGTGAAAAGGGGAGCAGACTGAGTGAAAAGAAGAGAAGACTGAGTGAAAAGGGAGAAGACTATGTGAAAATGGAGAGGACTGAGTGAAAAGGGGAGAAGACTGAGTGAAAAGAGGAGAAGACTGAGTGAAAAGGGGAGAAGACTGAGTGAAAAGGGGAGAAGACTTAGTGAAAAGGGAGAAGACTGAGTAAAAAGGGAGAAGACTGAGTGAAAAGGGGAGAGACTGAGTGAAAAGGGGAGAAGACTGAGTAAAAAGGGAGAAGACTGAGTGAAAAGGGGAGAGACTGAATAAAAAGGGAGAAGACTGAGTGAAAAAGGAGAAGACTGAGTGAAAAGCGGAGAAGACTGAGTGAAAAAGGAAGAAAGTCTAAAGGGGGGCAAGACCAAGGGTGGATTGTGGTCATATACCTTTTTGTGTAAGAGAGCTACATAAGGGCAATTCAAAAAGCCAGAGAGTAAACCACCTGCTTTATAGGGGACAAAACAGAATTTCCAAATGATTTAACCCTTTGAATGCCTTGCAAAGGGTTAAATGGGGCTTTTAAAATATATATAAATATATATATATATATATATATATATATATATATATATATATATATATATAAAACATATGGATGTGGGCGTGTTTTGGTGGGCATGGTTTTGGTGGAGGGGGGGCAGCATTTCATCCATGGACCCAGGCAGCACAATGTCTTGGGCCAGCCCTGGGTCCAAGGCTGGTCCGGGCGTTTAAAAAAAATTAATGAACGCCCACCCCCCCACCACCACCATGGGCTTATCAAAAAATAAAAATGGACTGCTCAGCCTTAAATGCCTGGGCCTATTTTTTGTCCCAGTCCGGGCCTGAGAACAGATGACGATGATGATGATGACAAGGAGGAGGGATTTGAAGGATTACTAGCATCTACCACTGTTAAGCTTCTGCATGGTGGCCATGATACTCAGACTGTGGCACACTAGCCCTCTTATCACCATCCTGCTGCTGAGACAGATGAAAATCTGCAGCTCCCAGATCACAAGGGAGATGTTAGGAGACCCTGTCTCATTGTGTCTGGTGAATATGGACTCCCAGACTTAAGCACTGGTGCTGCCACTGCTAGTGTTAGTGACACCTTTTCCTCAGTTGTTTACCTCAGGGTCCATTCAACTTCTCTATTTTTTTTTCTTTACAACAGTGGCGATGCTCATGGTGTCAACAAGCACTGTGAACCACTAAATAACCACTTTATTTTTTTAATATTTGATTTAAATATTTTTTTCTCTTCCGCTCTGCTTTTCTCCTAAAATACACCACACCAGACTGCAGGAAATTATGTATATGGGCAGGAAGTTTCACCTCATTGAGTAACATAGGAGGGAAATTGAAGAATTTTCAGGAATCTTTCTGTTCCCAGCGAAAAGTCAATGAATCTACATATTTCTATATGGGTAAAGCATCCTGCTGGAAAGCAAAAAACATGCTTTTTTTCACAAAATTTCCTGTGGAAACACAATGGGACTTTTTGCCCATCTCTACTTCCAGGTGAGAAACTTTAGCACTTGATAGCTTTCATCCGCCTTCCAAAAAACGTTGCCTTATTCATCAAGCTAAAGAAAAGTAATCAATATCATATCAACATAGAAAAAGGCGTCTGTATGAGGATGTATAAAATATGGTCCCATCCCAAGCAAGAAGGGGTTAATCAGGGCATAATAAGGGGTTCTTGAGTAGTGATGGGCGAAAATTTTGGCCGCAAACTGAAATCAGCAAATAATGGCACTTCCTGTTTGGCGAATAATTTCCAGTGAAAAGTGCAGTTTTTCTGCATTTTTCGACTAGCTCATTCTATTGAAATCAATGGGAACACTGAATTTACACATAAATAAATAAATAAAATAAGACATTTGTATGTAACGTGTTAGCGACAGGAACCCCTTAACATAAGTTACCACTGGGGTGTGCTGATACTTGACTAGAGTTGAGTTGAGTATTTTGTAGAGGATGATTTGTTAGATTTGTTCTTAGAGACCCTGAGGAAACATTGATTTGTAGGACTTAGACTTATTAGAGGCACAAGCTCTGAAGAAACATTGATTTGTAGGACTTAAGCTTGTTTGGCACAAGCCCTGAGGAAACATTGATTTGTAGGCTTGTTAGAAACAAACCCCCAAAAATAGTTTATTTTTTTGTAGGACTATTTTTTTTTATTTTTATTTTTTTAAAACACAAGCCCTGAGGAAAAAAAATGCCCTGTAATGTTAGCCAGTGGACATTGGCCGTTGTCAAATGTCCTCCTGAGTCCATAATTGTGGAATTTGCAACAGCTGTTCTTGCCTCTGGTGAGTTGTTTAAGCAACAGAATGATTGAAAGGGAATGGGATCAACAATAGAAGTAACATGGGTGATGGATTATGAAGGTTCCACTTGCCACGGCTAGCTCCAGTGATGTGCCTGAGGCAGTATCAGCACAATAAGCCGCCCCCAGTATATATGGAGAAAAGGAGAAGGATGGCGCCAATGACATACTCTTCAGAATTTTCCATGAAACTGGTGGAGGAGGAGATGAGGAGGGATGAGAGGCATGAGCCTGAACGTAAGGCTTAAGTAAGGATACTGATGTATTTTCAAGATCCAAGTTAAGAACAGTCAGCAAGAGACCGGGAAAGACAGGACTGAACCTTACATGGACCTAGACAATGAAGACCCAATTTGTCCAATGGATGTCGAAGGTGAATATTTTTAGCAGAGGGACATACTAGATCTCCCAGAGCAAACCTAGGAGCCAAGGAATGATGTCAATCAGCTGTTACTTTTTGCAGCATTTGTGGTGATAAAAAAGGGTGGCAAATAGCTTGCCAGTCATCTGCCAAATACCGGTTGTGAGCCTCGGAAAAGAGCGAACCTTGTATACAGAGGGGCAGAGTGTCAAAGCTGGAGGGTTATAACCTAGAGACTAGGACTACAGAAGACAGTTGTAAGAGAATGAAACAAAATGCCCCTGTTTGGAAAACATGCCCACGACAACCCAGATGTCCATATTTCCTTTGGAGGCATGCAGATCTACCACAAAGTCCATGGAGATCAGTGTCCATGGAAGAGCAGGGACTAGCAGATGCTGTAAGAGACCCACAGGATGAGATCTAGGTATATTCATGTTGGCACAGACTGTGTTTCTTTGCCATCCATAATCAAATTTGCTGGGGTTAGCTGTATCCTTGGTGTGGGCATCCGGTGTCTAGTGATGCGTGACTGTTGCAAATGATGTCACTGGCAGCACCATGTGTCACCATTGACGACAACGTCAGCAGCATAAGATGGTAAGTGGTCTGACGTTTTCTATATAATATAGATGTGTATTTAGCCCTGAGGAATATCTATCTATCTATATATGTGTGTGTATATATATATAGCTGCAGAAATTGTCAATCGCCATTGAAGGTCTCCACAGCACACAGCAAGCCAAGCTGAGGCTATAGACCAGTGTGGGTTGGCAGATAGTTGACCCTGAGGTTTATACAAATTCTTCAGCTGGTGCATTAGTCAACTGAGCTATCTTAATTGGATATATAAAATAATGTTGGGACCTATGATGCACTACCTGACTGACACCTTAGCCTTATTCCACTGGTTTCCCATCTCTCAAACTCAGATTCTCCTCCACAGTCAGGTCTCTTCAAACACAAGCAGGTGTCAGAGGTCAGCCTAACCTGCTCCTCCTCCACCCACAGGTATCTAATCCCACTATCCAGAACTGTCTCCCACTCCCCCCATCTCTACCCTAGCCAGGTTTCTTTCTGACTTTTTCTAAAATTGTTCTCTCCCTGGTCAGAAAGGCTATGACTCAAGATTGTGATGATAATGGAGTTAGGGAGTCTTACAATAATGCTGCCCCCTCAGAGAATATGTAAGACTAGATCTTCAGCTTTTTAACAAATGGAGGAGATGCACTAAGAGTTGATGCAATAGCGAAGTGTAGAGATCTCTTTGCCATGGGAACACAACACACTTGGCCATATGCGCTAAGAATTATCTATGCAATGGGTGGGGGGAGAGACTTTAATTATTTGCATATGATTTGTCATAATGCTAGTGAGGTGGTAAGGAGGGAAAGTGGGGGAGCAGAGAGGATGCAGTCTGACTTCAGCACCAAGAACACCACCAGCCCTCCCTTAATCCTTTGAGTGCCATAGGGCTGTGAAATGCATTGCTCTGCAATGAGTTGCACCCCCTGTGGCACTCAAAGGGTTATAACATAAAAAAATCCCCTGCCCAATTATTAACAGAACTGAAAAAGCAGCTGTTACATGTAACAGCGTATTTGTTAGTTCTGTCTTTCCCTTTTGCCTTTCAGAATATGGCAGAGTATTTTGTTTACATGAATCAGCTGATCTGTGGTTAGTCTGCTGTGGACTTGAAACAGTTCAGGTAAACTGGCACAGAAGCTGCTACATGTAACAGTTGCTCTGCCAGTTATGTATGTATTTGAATAATCCTCAGAGAGGTAGAGTAGGGAATTGGATTGTTTATGTTATAACCATTTAAAGGGATAGTAATACTTTGTTTTAACTTTATTTTATTTTGTAGGCATTAAAAAAACATGAATAATGATACAAGTCTTATCTCCCAAATCTTTATGGTTTAAGAGATATTCACAAGCAAAGTGTCCCCCTCCCGCCCCTGTTACTGATGTAACACTTTTCAGCCAGGGCAGAAGGGAGCTGCCCAGGTAGACTGCAGAGAGGGACAATCTTCAATTAAGATAACAGAAAAACCTGAAAAGCTTGTCAAGGGGGGCAGGGATTTCATTGTTTTCAAAGGAATAAGAGTGTCCCCTTCTGTTATCTGTCCAGTCTATGGACTGCATTCCACATCTGAGAAGAGATTGTTTACAGTAGGTA
The DNA here is from genome assembly GCA_037306005.1 of Rhinophrynus dorsalis. Taxonomy (NCBI): domain Eukaryota; kingdom Metazoa; phylum Chordata; class Amphibia; order Anura; family Rhinophrynidae; genus Rhinophrynus; species Rhinophrynus dorsalis. The sequence continues at coordinate 257,717,663 of CM074720.1, read as the reverse complement.
AAAGGGGCGGGAGGGGGAAACTTTGCTTGTGAATATCTCATAAACCATAAAGGTTTGAGAGATAAGACTTATATCATTCTTCATGTTTTTTTAATGCCTACAAAATAAAATAAAGTTAAAACGAAGTATTACTATCCCTTTAAGTGCCACACAGGTATGCAACACATTGCAGAGCTAAGTGTTGCACATCCCTATGGTACTCAGAGAGTTGAGGGAGGGCAGATGCTGTTTCTGCTCTCCAGTAGAGACTGCAACTGTCCTCTGTGGCTCCATAGAAAGCTATGGGAAGATCCCAACATTGCCATTTCAGATTGGTGAAGTTGGGATTGTACACTCTGACAGCATAGCCAGCTATCAGGGCTTGGTACATATGGTGAATACCCACATTATAATGTAAACACACATGCATGAATAGGACAATGGCTCATTAAGCCATATTTCAATATGCAGATGAGCAATTGTCGAAGTAGACACTCCAACATTGTAAACCTGAGCATGGCGATGTCAATGTATTTGTAATGTATTCATAGGGATATGCAGTTGAAGACATCTTAGTATATATGACAAGATGGAATCTGTGCAAGTACTCCACAATATCACCAACTTGGACTCTTACCAAACCTTAGTGCATCTCCTCCATAGAAATATTTTTACAGGGCATTGCATGAAGTGCAATGTGTTTAAGTGTTTATGTCTCCAGTTATTGTTTAGGTGTTCATTTAATACGTATTTAGAGTGCAGCACAGCCAACTTGATCCATTATCATACATGCTAAGATTGTCAGCATGTGACCTGGGGCCTTAAACACAGACACAGTTCTAGGTTAATGTATTACAAATATTTTATCAAGTATATACTGTATGCTGTATTGTTTAACTGTTTAGTGGCTAATCATATTTTTGTGTTTTTATTCTACTTAACTATTTGTTTTAGTTTACATATTGTAAGAATTGTAAGTGGGGTATTACATAATGAGACTTTGGAGCTTATAAAAGACTAGTGTTTAAGACCCGTGTACATGGGCCAAAATGGCACCCAGTGGCCTCGGCTGCTCCCCCGGGGCCGGGAGCAGAGACAGGCTGTTGGCCATTTGGAGCTCCCCACTCCAAATCAGCCCTGCCTTGGAATGGAGGCCGACGCGTTTGGCAGTCTCTGTGCATGACTGCACAGTTAGGGCAGTTTCTACTGCACATGTGCTCTAATGCACACAGGGAGCTTCACATTCTAGCACTTTATTTATATTGATAATAAGGATGATAAATTCTGGAGCAAATCAATTGGACCATGGAGTGGGGATGAAAATGTCAGTGATTTAAATTGGCAGTAGAAGAATTCAGAGATGCTCAACTAGGCTCATGAGCTTGCAAGGGTATGCAAAAGCTCAGTGGGACTGTGTCCTCTCGCCCAGGGTACAATCTCTTTTAGCTCACAAATGCCTTACACAGAGAAGAAATATTCTGAAGCATATCATACAGGTCCTGCCAAAATGACAGTCCAGCCATGAAATGCCAGACAATTCTTCCTGATGCCAGAGAGATCTTCAATGCATATATCCAACACCCATTTAAACCAGTATGGATTTGTGTTTGTACGCTGTGGTACATTGGGTTTGCTCCTAAATTGAACCTTTATATATTCTAGAACACGGCCCTTTGAAATGAGAAATGGTTGCTTCTACCCAAGTGAGGCTCTGTGGTCACAAAAATCGTATTCTTCCTGACTTTTCATTACTTATCTTAATACAAATTAACTGGATTAGTCACATCTGCAATATCCAGTTCAGTAAATATATTTAAATGAGTTCATAGTTTAATATGTAACTTAAGTTCTAATGGATTAACCTAAATCTAGCTGTATGTGTGAAAAAAAGAATTTCTTGGCACACAAGTAGGTTGTTAAAAAGTGCTCACAATGGAAATGCTGGGAAAGGGTAAGGAATTAAGAAGTTGAAAATGCAAAGCTTTATCTAAACATACAGCTTTTTGTTAAAATGATTACTCCTCCTGTATTATCGCCTTCAGCTAGGAAAATACTGCAGTTTGCTGAGCACAATTTGTCAATGTCACTGCTCCCATACACAGACCTTACTGGAAGTTAACTTGTACGAGTCATCTTGTTACCTGAAATTAGCTTTTCAACAAAACATTTAAATTATATTCAGCTGCAGAAGCCATATTGAGGCACCTTCAAGAAATGTTTATTTTCTGTGTTTAGTCACAATATCAGATTTTGAAAAGCTTAATACCTATAAATTACAAATAACTTTTATTTTTAGTAATCAGGGGAAACTAAGTTTGCATTCACGTCCCCTCAAAAGGCCTAGGGGGATTGGATGATAGCACAGGATTATGTTCCCCTGTGAGTAAGATTTAGTTATAGACCTGTGAAAAAGAGTTGGGGCCCATAGATCAGTCCCTAGAGAGAAGCAGATTAGGTAGCAACCTTAAAAAAACTTCTGGGTTGCTTTCGCAGTATGTTTTGGGTCATTGTCTATCTGTAAAGTGAAGCGCTGTCCAATCAACTTTGCTGAATTTGGTTGAATCTGAGCAGACAAAATATCCTTATACACTTTAGAATTCATCTGACTGCTTCTGTCTCCTGTCATCATAAAAACTAGTGCAGCTATGTAAAATGATAGAAAGGGTTGCTACAATCTTATTATTTATGCATATACAAACAAACACTCACCCGGCCTCTTGGCCCTGCGGATCCAGAGCTGCCCTTGTATACCACAGCAAGTATCAGCAAACTTCAGAGAGAAATAGAACAAAGGGCGCTCATGGAGCCTCAATAAAGCATCAGCCAGTCCTCATATAAAAACGATCCACGTTTATTCAAACTCTTGTTTAAAACATATCAAGTTTCATACAAAGGCAATGGAGTATAAACACAGACTTAAGAAACACGTCCACACCTATCGCGTTTCGTAACAGAGTTACTTAATCATAGGCATGGTGTAATCCGCCACATAGTATCCTTATATACAATTCAAAAAATGCTAACACAGCCAATCCTGTTAAAGAATCAAAGACCATTTCCAACAAGATCGATATCAGTCACTACGGAAACTCCATAGGAACAATATTAGCAATACAAATGGATACAATGTAGCGGAACAGCGGCCACATAGGTTTAAACATAGAACTACACCTATACAATAAATTTAAATTCAAAACATATCATAAATAGATCCAATAAACAGACAAAATAACATTTTCCAGAGGATATATTCTGTTGTTATATATATATATAGATATATATATATATATATATATATATATATATATTAGTAGAAGAGCTCCTACTTTAGGTAATATTCTTTCCCCTAGTCTGTATAGGAGTACACCCTTGATTCAGCCAACGTGGTTAAATACTGTCGGGATGTTCGGTTGTGGAGCGAGGCAATGTATTGCATGCTCTTATGTTTGTATTGGTAATAAGTTTATGAGCACAGTGACTGGTAAGAGTTATAATATAAAACAATATATAAATTGTCTTACAGTTAATGTTGTATATCTTCTTACCTGTCAAAAATGTAAGTTCCAATATGTAGGGAGGACCAGTAGACCGTTAAAAGATAAGATTAGAGAACATGTGTTATCTATCAAAAAAAGTGATGTAACAAAACCTGTTGCTCGTCACTTTATTAGTTGTTCTCAATCTGATATACAATATTTCTCATTTCAGGGAATAGAGAGAGTTATGACTGCTGAAAGAGGAGGAGACATAGGTATGACTTTAGATAAATTGTAAGTGAAATGGTCCTATATTTACGGACGAGATATCCAAGGGGCATAAATTCGGAACACGATGTTAGTGTTTTTATACATCGTTAGTTTTCCTTTTTTTAAAAAGTGTATGTAACAACAGAATATATCCTCTGGAAAACGTTATTTTGTCTGTTTATTGGATCTATTTATGATATGTTTTGAATTTAAATTTATTGTATAGGTGTAGTTGTGGCCGCTGTTCCGCTACATTGTATCCATTTGTATTGCTAATATTGTTCCTATGGAGTTTCCGTAGTGACTGATATCGATCTTGTTGGAAATGGTCTATGATTCCTTAATAGGATTGGCTGTGTTAGCATTATTTGAATTGTATATAAGGATACTATGTGGCGGATTACACCATGCCTATGATTAAGTAACTCTGTTACGAAACGCGTTAGGTGTGCACGTGTTTCTTAAGTCTGTGTTTATACTCCATTGCCTTTGTATGAAACTTGAGCTGTTTTAAAGAAGAGTTTGAATAAACGTGGATCGTTTTTATATGAGGACTGGCTGATGCTTTATTGCGGCTCCGTGAGCGCCCTTTGTTCTATTTCTATCATAAAAACTAGTGACCCAGTGCCATTGGAAGCCATGCTTGCCCATGCCATCACACTGCCTCCACCGTGTTTTACAGATGATGTGGTATGTTTCAGGCTCATGAGCCGTTACACACACACACACACACACACACACACACACACACACACACACACACACACACACACACACACACACACACACACACACACACAGCACTGTTAACCCTTTGAGTGCTAGAAGTGTATGCAATGCTTTGTTCTGCAATGCATTGCATACCCCTCTGCCATTCAAAGGGTAAATGATTCCACACTGTGTGCATAAAATATTGTGTCTGAAAACTGCTTCAGTGCTCATGTGGCTCAAAACTAAGAGTGCCACATGGGTATCCAAACCATGAAAGTGAAATTTTCTCCTCATGTGAAGCAAACACTATTTAAATATGTGTCAGTGTGTGTTTCTGCTTATCTGCAGCTATGTATTCTGCTGTGTGTGTGTGTGTGTACCATGACCCCTCTTCTCCTGCCTGTATGTGAGTGTCCATGCCTCTGACTCAAGATCCCCTTTTCTCATTGCTGTGTGTGTGCGCGTGTGTCTGTCTGTCGTGACCCTGTATTCTTATGTGGCTGTGTCTTTATACATTCCCTACATAGCATAATGGGCAACACATCCCACATTGCTAATATATATATATATATATATATATATATATATATCCTCAGGAGACACACACATAGAGGGGAATGGCTCATTACATAATTTATGTCTTCTCAGGAGACACAGACACCCAGGGGTGGCAGTAAGAACTAGTTACTGCTCCCATTGGGTGATTCAGTGACGGTGTGATTTTCACAGGACTATCCAGCCTGCCTACCACTATCCAACTGAGGAAAAACACAAAATGGCCGCCACTTGCTTCTATACCACAGATGCACACACACATGCCCCACTCACACAGCACCAAACAAACACACACAGCACCAAATACACACACAAAACCAGAAAGAAATATGGCTGACACACACACACCACTTATTTCAGCATCTCTGACCCCAGCAACTGCATTCAGTTGTTAGTCTTGGTGGTGGAAACCTAGTTCTTGATATCATGATTCATTCTTCTAGTTTTTGACTTCAGACTGCTCCTTGACTCAAACTGTTGCTTCTTTGTTGACTTTACTTGAAATCTTCCTGCCCCATCCTTTTTGTTTCCTTTTAGATCTGATGTTTGTGGTATTCTCTGATTACTATTGGTCTACTAGTATGTTGAAATACATAAAGGAAAAAGACACACAGCACCAGAACCTCCTCTTATAAACTAAATGGGCATCATTAATTAGAAGGAAAAGGGGAAAAGAAAGAAAAAATAATAAAACCTAACTTTTATTATTTACATATAAAAATCAATCCCATAAGTTAAAATCAAATTTGCGATTTATAAGTGAGTGTGTTCCACCACAGTGTGTTGTTACCAGTGAATAGCTCTATGTACTGCATCCAGACACGTTAGAAACAACTCTTTATCAGCATAAAATTCATATATCCTCCACCCGTTCCACCAGGTGTCTCATAAATTCTACCCCACTCGTCCTTTATTTCGTATTGACGAGTGTATTCTACGTTTATTCCACACTTATACTAATAATCCTCTAAGTATAAATCTATTAACCCTATCAGAGATTATCCTTAAGAGGTTATATTTTGAGGGAAGGCAGTGTTCAGGTATATACCTAACTGGCTCTACTCAGCTGCGGCTTATTCATTAATTACAAAGCCTTCTAACCAAGTGGTTAACCCTCTGCCATCCATCAATTTCAATATACCTTAAAGGGTTAAGATACAGGCGGCCTACAGGTCAATGATTGCTGGACTACTTTCTACAAGTGTATCTGTGAAACTTTGACAGCTATCTCTGTCTCCCAATCAACCCTATGCTTGCCGGATATATTCTAACCGGCTTTATCCCTTAGTGGTGATTTACTCCAGGTTTGTGTCGATAATACATGTAGGAAAAGGCCATATAAGCATCATATCCCGCATATACAGGACTTGGAGATTAACAATCCCCAGCCTGACAGCGGAATTTATTAACCCTTTGCCTTCCTACTATTAGCACAAACCGGGGAATAGCGCAATCAACAGGTTGTTGGTTATTGATTCACTATATACACATTTACCTGAGCTTCATCAACTGTCCAGTTTCTTCAATTGACCCTCTGCTTGCTCAATATCATTAACCCACTATATCTCTAAATGCTCAAATCCTTGAGGATTATCATTTCTAAGTAACGCTAAGGTAGAACGCTCCTAAAGTACTTTAAAATACTGCCCCTGCTGCCAGTGCCACCATTGCTGTACCTGCAGCCACCATTGCTGTATCTGCTACCACCATTGCTGCCCCTGCTGCCACTAATGCTGTACCTGCTGCCAGAAGTGCTGCCCATGCTACTGCTACCACCATTGCTCTGCCTGCTGTCAGATGTGCTGCCCCTGCTGCCACCAGTACTGTACCTGCTGTCAGTGCTGAACCTGCTGCCACCAATACTTTGCCTGCTGCTAGTGTGTCTTGTAGTACTCAGGAGGGGGGAAGGAGAAGATGATGCCAAGTGTGATAGCAAGGGACCCTAAGTCACACTTGCCGTTCCCAAGCAGTCCCACCAATGCTAATACTACTACTACTACTAAGGACCAGCAGCTTGTTAGTGTTAGGAGTGAAGGAGGGGTAATCAACAATATCATCATATTACTAGTGACTGTGAGACTTAGGAGGAAGACTCTGCGGCTGAACTTGATGTGGTTGGTGTCAGCAGAAGTAGTAATGGTGAAGCAGCTGAAGTGGTAGGGGAAACATTTGAGAGCATACAGACTGAGGTCAAGGGAGCCCACACCATTCCTCTGACCCTGGTAGTCCTCTCCTTCCCATCACTATACTATCCAAGTGGAACAGGATCCTGAAGACTAAGAGGCCAGAACTGTTGTTGGGAGAGAGCAGACGCACAATTAATATCACCACCACCAGCAGGACCACAGATTAGCTGCCTGTGCCTGCTGCTACTGCTGCCAGTCTGTCTTCTTCAGTTCATAAGGAAATGCCAGCTTTGACATTAGGGGACCCTCTGTCACATTGCATGTCATCGTCACCTCCTCCAAGCAGCAGTGAAATCTCTGTAATATTGTATTAAACAAGATTTAGTTTAATTTTGCTTATTTGCTGCCTGGTCTCCCTGTCACAACATTTCAAAAACAAACTCCCCTTTTAGCATGAAGGACACCTTCAATTTTATTATCAGGGAAAGGCAGGTATAGATATAACAGGTGTTATTTAACTTTTTGTAGTGCCTAAATGTGTACATCCACAATACAAAATGTGTTTTATAGGTCCCATTTTATGATATTCCAACAGGGCTCTGTGCCTAATTAGCCTGGACAAATGCTTGAATAGCCACAAAGCACGTGACTGTTCAATATACAGGGAATACAATGGAAGCTAGATTAGCTGCACTTTGTGGGGGTAATCAGGCAGCCATTGTTCTCCATTAAGCTGTACAGTATACACCAGATAAGGGTAATAATATACAACTTGTGCCTGGTTAGTTGCCGAACATGTTTCTGAACAGGCTCCCGTACCATGCCTGTCTTCTGTCATGACTCTCTCATTTCTGCTACTTGAAGATGAGGAGGAATAGTAAAAATATGGTTCATTAACATTATATATTTGTAACTAATCAAACTGTCAAGATCACAGGCAGTATAGACACAATTCTTCATAATGAATCTGTCTTCTTGTTATGTGCTATAAAGGGTTTCTATTGTGTTATTACTAGTATTGATGTGAAATGTATTGTATTAATAATTGCACATTTATGTAATGAATACGGAATGGAAAAAACAAGATATTGTAATGAATGCATTTGTGAAACTTATAATCACTTATTCCAACCTCCTTTGTATGATGTTTGTTACCAATATTCAGAAAACTGTACAGTTTTTACATACTGGTTCAGTGTGGCTGTGTGTTCCTGTTGAGTGCATAAGAACATACTACTTGTATATCAACATTCAAGGAAAACAGGTTTCAGGCACACCAAGAGAGAAAGTAAATGCATGGTTCCTCTATTCAGTTACACAAAAAGTTGTTCATGTTTGGACCGATGGAACAATTTAAGCACTTATAGAAAGGTTAAAAATACACTCCTCTATTCAACTTTGTGCCACCTGCTATATTTTTCAGTAGCAATATGTTCAAATATCTTTACATCACAAGGGCTGCAAAGGTATTTTATTCAGTAAACAATATCACCAATAATTTAGCAACTGTCCTGCAGTGACACTGTTACCATTCACAGTAGCCACATTTTTTTTTGTATCCTATGGCATGGTTCACATGTTGACAAAATTATGCTGAAAGGACAGTAATGGGCAATATGAACCTAAGGTGCTGCAACTCCCTGTCAACTAGCTAAGGCCTCTGATGATTGTATCAATGAAGGTCTGCACTGTGGCCTATAGAGCTGCTGTGCAGGCCTTTCACATGGGTGATTGAATCAATACAACACTGTTCACAATGATCCAATCACAGGCTGACTCACACGGATGCCAGCTTATCTATAATTCTCACATTCACACGGGCTGGCTGGTTTATTTAAAGTTCACTCCAATAGTTGGCTCACAAAGGATCCTAATACTAGTACAGCAGTAGTGTTCAACATTGGTATAACGAATGTGAACAAGATATTCTATTGAGCCTATGCAATAAGATATCCAGATCTGGAGAGATCTTACTGCATTGGATGCACAGAATAATATAGGCCTTGGGAAGAGACATCACTGGAGAAGTCACCTCCGCTTTATCACCTCTTTATCACTCACTCCTTAGTGCATCTCCACCCTGAAATGTTCTCTAGTTTACTTTTTTTAATAAAGTATTCAATAATATCCTACATCCATTTACAACCTTTAGAGCTAGTTCACACCTGTGTTTTAAAACAGTTTTTGATTCACATTAAAAAAATCACCCATTTTTGTTAATATTGTATCATATTGGGCTGTTCATACTATTGTTTTTTTCTTGTGTAAGCCAATGAAAGTTGCTGAAGTATTCTTTTTTGAATCCAGTTTTCTGTAAGCTTGATCAGCACAGCGTCCTATGGGGTTGCCATGCAAATCATTTATGTGATCATTTTTGTATAATGCTATGCTCATCTCAACTTCCAATACCTGGCCTCTTCACTCGGTGACAGTCATTTAAATATAGGTTACTCTAATGTGGGATGGTTATCAGTCTCTCCCATATTAATAATTTGCAAAGAACACTTACAACAGTGCCGTACTCTCCCATCCTATATATTTATTTGCTGTTCTCTTGAAATCATTGGTTAGAATTTAGCTCTGGCATCAATTAATGTGCTATTGGTAATACTTCTTCCTGCTCCAGAGTTTCAGATATCAGTTAAGATTTGCTCTATAACAATAATGCTCGCTTAGGGAGATTCTCAGTCTGCATCCTTTGCCTCTATGGGAGTTAAAGTTCTCTTCATAATTTCAATTTTTTCTCAATGCATGAAAATACAACAACAATATAATGCTTTAGCCTATGAAGAAAGGAATAGCAATTCTGCAGAACATCTTTAGCACCGTAAAGGATAAATAAAACTATATAACGGTTAAGGTGAGCTTTAACCACTGGAATGTTTGAGAGGTTTCAACTGTATTGATTTGCAATCCTTTGGAGATTCCTCTAGCATCCAAGGAGTCAAAAGCCCAATTTAAATGAACATAAATCTTGTGAATTTTTATTTTTCCCATTTGGCGTACTTGGTTTGTGCCAGAACACTCCACTTTTCTTATATGTTTAAAGCTCATAAATGTCTATTACTACCTAGTCAATACTAATTAGGTTTGCGGAGACAGATCCTGATCCAGCATTCTTTCTCTTGACAAGCTTTAAGATTATCTTCTTAAATTCATCCTTGTTTCTATTTATGTAAGACAACAAAACAGAGTAATGTCAATATTTTTTATAAAGTGAATTCAGTTCAAATATAATAAAACATAACAGTGTCCCAAATGATGAAAAAGTCACTAGATGGCAAAGTTTCCAATTTGTACAAAATCCCACAATTTCTCCACCATATGGACAGTAGAATACACACATTCATGTCTTTAAAAGTGTTATTTCAAATCATTCTAAAGGATAAAAACAAGAAGGCATGGGAAGAACGCACACAGAATGTCAAAAAATAGCTAGTTAAAAAAAAAAGACATTTATTGAAGACAAGACAAATGTCTACTCAGAAGGATATAAAATGAAAGTACATATTTCAGAAATAGATTTGAACTGTCCCCAAGTCCCTTCAGATAGCACTTTTGCTGTCTTCTCTGTGCCCCAAAGTAAGTCTTCAGGAAATCACACAAAGTCAAATTTTGTGCAGTTTGTGGACTACAGTTGTAAGGGTAGCTGGCGAGACAATAAGTCTCCACCTGTAATATGCTTCATGATGACTTAATCACAGTTTGAGGAGAATCACACTGCTCACTCATTTATAGGGCAGGCACCACTCCAGCAGACCAGTGGGTGTTTGAGAAATTACCCTTGGGGCTCTCTCATTGGTCCTATGTGAAAAGACCGAACTACAAAAGTAAGTCTTGTAGTTCACACTATACTCACAGACCCACTGCTTCTGACTTAAAATCCAGACATAGATAGTTTATGTAGGCTTTGTGCACAACTTGCAAAGATTGAGGCTGAGAGTCACATTAGTCTGGGCTGTGTTCCATGGGAACAGTTTTCAGAATGCCAGAATGGCTGATAGGAACTCTTGTGTGGTTGCACAGAGCAGCTCCAAGCTTTTTACTTATTTTGCTCCCAAAGGAACAAATATAGTAAAACATGATAATTGCCCTTTAAACAATCTAAACTAGACATAGCCCTAATCTTAGTAGTTAATTTTCATGGGGATGTCTTAATTACAAGAAGCGAGTATCACGGCGCCCGTGATCTGGGCAGCATTCTGTCCATCTCGCTGATACTACTCTCCTATTGGCTGCTCTGTTCTGCTCCTCCTAGTGACAGCCTTTTTATACCCTGGGCTGTCAGTCTGCTAGTGCTCTTTCGTGGTGTACCTAATGCCTGGCGCTAGTTGTTGTTGTTCTGATCCAGTGTATGACCCCGGACTGCCTGACCACGCTATTGTCTCGTTCCTGATACTGTGTACCGATTCGGATTGGCTGACGTTCCTGCTTCCTGTTCTGACCCAGCCTGGCTGACGTTCCTGCTCCGTATACTGACCCGGCGAGACTGACGACCCAGCTGTGTGTACCGACCCGGCATGTCTCAGGATCCTGCTCGGTGTACCAACCCGGCCTGGCTGACGTTCCTGCACTGTGTACCAACTCTTCTTGGAAGTGGCTCCTGTTTCTGTTGTACCAGATGACTTCACCGAACTGCTCCTGTTGTCCGCCTGAGGGGCACCGTTACTGCTTGCTGGTCCTAGTGTCCCGTGGTTCCGGTTGCTCATATATTGGGCCAGTGGTCAGAGCCTCGCTGCTTCCACCCCGTGTTGCACTTGCTTGGTCTGTGTTGGTTCAGTTGGGCGCCTCCGGTGGTTACCGTTATCCAGACCACAGCGCTATTAATCCCTCCGGGGGAAGGGCCTCGTTATGCAACTACCATTCTGGGTTCTGTTGGGCTCCGCTTCTTGGGCTATCAGTCACTAGTTGGTTCCGTTGTGTGTTTCTGGTTGCCATCCATTTATACCATTGCCCATTAACCCTTTCAGGTAGTACATGCACACGGGGCTGGGTTGCTACGGTAGGGCATCCGTTCAGGCACGAGCTCCACCATTGCTTCCACTTACAGGCGTCCAGTGCCTGTGGTTGCAGTCCTGTCCTTGTCATCTCACACATCATACAGGTGACATTGGGTCTTTATTACGTATATTACAGCATTACACTGGTTACATTGGACATTCATACACTGTATCAATCCCATTAACCTGACCTGTGTCAGTATTGTGTGCTATTTACATACTGGACCCGTGTGGGTTATATTGCTGTAACCTGTCTTGTGTCAGTTTCCTTTATTGTTACTGGACCCGTGAGGGTTACTCATTTTCTTGTGTGCCTTAATAAAGTGTGTTTTTACCAACATCTACCGTGTCCGAGTGTACTGAACCGTAACAGTGAGCTATTAGGGTAGAACAAAAACACAAAACATCAGCCAACCAATTCAACTTTAAACAAAGAGAATACTCAGTTATTTGCTAAGATTCTAGTATCCAGCACCTCATTTGAACAACAAGGTTCAAGAATGCCATGCTTACAGATATACTCAACCATTTGTATTGTAGAAGGAGAAGCATAACCACACTCTGATTATAGCAGGAACTTGAGGCCTTTACAGAAGAGAGACTTGCACACACATGATAGAAAGCTTAAAACAAGCATTGTAGAGAGAAGAGTAATGAGTTTTGAATACCTGCTTAAAATTGCAATCTACCCTCAGGTGGACAATACAACATGACATTCGATAAGTGATGACGTGGAGATTACTTCTCCAGTGATATAATTTCTCAAATGTCTATATTGTTCTATGGATCCCATGCACATCCTACTTGAGAAATCTTAGTGCATGTGGAAGTGATACCATTGGAGAAGTAATCTCTACTTTATCACCTCTTTATTACACCTTAGTGTAATCCCCCATAGTTTTTCAGATGGCTAGAAATCTGAAACATGCTTTTTGGGTGCTCCAATGCTGAGTTAGGAGTCACCTTTGGAATGGCATTAGGCTTTTACTGATTCTTCTTGAACCATGTTGTGAATAGGAGTTGATAGGTCCTGAAAAGCAGCATTGAGGGAGAATTAACATGGGATGTCTGTTGTATTAATATTTCCCAGAACAGTAGAAGACACACAGACATTATACCTTTCTTTCAACTGATCAAAGTCTTTAACTGATTTGGCTATCTTCAAGCAGGGATATAGAGAACACATTGATAGTTCTTGAGAATCAGGTTTGGATACCCCTGTTCTAGATCATAATATACTAGATCAGTGCTTGTTATTCACACTAGTTTCTTTTCATAATTAAAAGTGTTAAAAGTCCTAAAGACCATTCCCTGATAATATTTTATCTAGCAATGGATCAGTTCAGTAACAGAGTCCTTATTTTTTAGGAAGGAAAGGTAAACATTAAGTAAGCCTAGAAATGCTTGTCCTTCTTGCTTAGTTTGTAGAAGTAGAGCTCCATGGATCACTTCTGTCTTAGTGATTTAATGCCATTTATATCTACTCTGAACAACAGGAACTCAATACTGATTATTCTAAACACAAAATTCTCTTTTTGTAGCCTTACAGACATACAGTAAATGTTGGCATGGAATCTGAAATAAGGACATAATTGAAATATACCACCACTCTGAGAAGACCTTCAAGAAAGTCTTACATCAATTTCTAGAACACAGCTGGTACACTACAAGCACCAGCTTGCTGCTGGGTAGTTCTGAATGCCCCTTTGTATGTTATTACCATTTGTACATTTAAAGCTCCATTGTTCACAGGCAACTGTTGATAAGCTTATGCCAATTACAGTTTGGCCAAATGTAGTAAGTATCTGATGTGCTGCTAAGTTATCTGTCAACAGCAGTTTTTGAATGGAGAGCATATGCAACATGTTATGGCTCATACAAACTAGAACTTCTTTTGCATAATTGTAAAAGAACTTGTGCACTTCACAAGGCCTTCTTCAACAGCTTTACCAAAGTCCTTAAAATGGACCTATCACTTAAAAACAAATCAGAACAAAAATGTTGCCTATTAATTAAAAATAAAAAGGTTACTTTACATTATGGTTTCATTTTTTGATTATTTTCTAAGATGCAATGTTTTCTTTTTAACTTTAGAAACTGAAGTTAGTCGCTCCTTTGTATGTGCAGCTGAAGCTGGGTATGCACAGAAACACCTGTAGATGTCTCAATATAGTATCAAAAAAGGTAACTCGGTGAACACTCCAATTGTTAGGAGTTTTCATTTGGTGGCCTAAAGTGTGAAATCCACCTGAAAGCCAGGTAAGAGGCAGGGACCTCAAGGCACTTTTCTTGTTGGCTGGGGGGAGTCCCCTTCCTCCTCCCTCAACCAAAGGGGAAGGGAGAGGGGTGTGTCCCTCCTGAGGTAGTAAAAAAGGAGGCGAGGTTTAGGATTTAAAAATAAGCTCAAGGGAAAAAGAAGCATTAATGTAAGCTTTCTTCTTTGTTGTTTTGCAGGCAAACTTTGAGGCTGGAATGGAAAAAACAAGCACTCATTGCCCAAAGCTTTTTCTTGAGGATTCTGCAGAATCAAGGAAGTCCAAGAAGTGGGTGCCTGGAGGAAGAAGAAGCAGCTGCATTCAGGGAGTACCACTTCTGTTCTTTCCGCTACCCTTTCCTCCCCTATTTCTGATCCTAATCCATCTGTCTCTGCATTGCTGGAGGTCCCCTCTATCCCAACTCTTTCTTTCAGTTTTGCACCTTTGGTTTCTTCTCAATGGGGTCCTCCTATCTCCTCTGCCTACCATTATATTTCTTCCCAACCAGTGCTGAACGCATATCTGGCATCAGGGTCTCCCTAGAGCTTTCTCCTCTTCCTATGCCCTTTCCACTATGTTTACTTTGTTATCTGCAGGCTTCTATGCGCTCTTTCTTGTCTTTCCCTACCCTACTCCCTCTGCTTATGCTTTTCTGACTTAGGGTCCTCATTTTCTGCCCCTTCATCCTTTCCCATGACAGCTCACCTCCTTCCCGATAGCAGACCATTGGTGTCAGATGTGGTGCCAGACAGGAGCAGCAGGAGATGGATGCATGTTTAGTTTTGAGATTTGATACTTATTCAGCTGAATCTGATTTCTATGACTCAGGGTCAGATAAGTGTCATAAAGTTTATGTGATGGTCAGAAAATGTCTTAAGGCAGGAAGGGCAGCATGTGGGGTCAGGGGATAGGCAGTAGGCCCTAGGGGAAGTAGCTATGGTGAGGGGGATCCTTCTTCCTGTATCATAGCACATTCTTAGTAAGCTGTGTAAATGAATATTGGCAGGAAAGTTTGTAGATATTTTCAGGCTATCTAGGGAAGTGGTGCAGGAGGCGTAATAAGGACAGTATGGGGGGGATGGATAGTATGAGAGTAGTAAAGTAGAATGGGGTAAGGGGCTCTTAGTATAGATAAATGTCTAACTGACAGGTGAATAGAGGATAGTGTGAATGTGATAAAATATATGGATCTCATTGTAGACACTTATAGTACATTTGGGGGTAAGGCATGGATAGAATATGATAGGGTGCCTAGAAAGAAAATGGTTCAGCATAAAGTGTTAATGTTTTGCTAGTGCAGTATGGATTTATGGGCAAGGTTGGTCATGAATGATAGGATCAAGGGTCTAGACAGGGCACCTTGGTAGCATGGGCTGCAGCAGATGGAAAGGAGCATTAATTTCTGCTATGTGTACAATGAAATGGAATGTGCTAAGGTATTTGCATGTAGGTTTCATCATTGTTGTGCAAAGTGTGGTAAAGGTCATCAGGCACTATATTATGTGATGAAGGCTACAACCAGTGAAGTGGAGCCCTCGTTTCATCCCACAGGAGGGAAGGGCATGAAATCCCATCAGGATAGGTAGGCTAAGTGAGTACGTGGTCAGTTACCCAGATAAAAGTCTGCATTTTCTCTGTTGAAAGGTTTTTTTAAGGTTTTCACATCCCATTTGTTTTTGCCTCAGCACAGAAATAGATGAAAAATTGCATGTCTTACCTAGAGTGGAAATCATCATCACCTCCTCCTACGTATCTGAAGACACACTGGCAGCAGTGGCAGGCACAGACAGCTGACCTATGCTGCTCACGCTGCTACCCAGTACTGCCTTTGTCACAATTTTCCCCTAGATACCAAGGGACAATGTAGGGGACTGGGCATCTTCTGGTCTGAGGAAGCAGGGCTCCTAGGCCCTGAATGGGGCTCTAGAACCAGAAGTGTGTAAAAACCAGACCTTTGACAAGGCTTTAGATATAATATAAGCAGGGCTAGGGGTTCTGATCGCTAATTTGGATATAGAATCAGCATTCAGGTTGCTTCTATTGCACCCAAAAAGCTTTAGTTTGACAGGCTGTGTGTGTGTGTGTGTGTGTGTGTGTGTGTGGTAATACTATGTTGATAAATATTTGCCAATGGGGTGTTCAGTCACCTTTGCATTTGGATGTTTTTGCATTTGTGAGCGAGAACCATAGGGGGAGAGGATTCTGTGGCACATTACCTGGATGACTTTGTGTTCGTTGGTCCTCATGCATCTAATACTTTTGAAAGATTGTTGAGTGGTGAGCAGCAGGTGTTTCAGAACCTGGGGTGCACGTGGCACAGGAAGAGGCAATATTGCCCTCTACATGCTTCCCCATTTTTAGGGATAGAAATACATTTGGCGATCAGACTTGTCAGACTACCAGAGGAGAAGGTGCAATAAACTAGGTAAAGGCAAGACATCCCTGAGAGATCTCCAGTCACTAGTGTGTTTGTCTGTATGGTTAGCCCCATTGGGAGGATTTTTACTAGGATGTTAGAAAAGGTTACATCAGGGATGACCAAACAGTTCTTTAAAATCAGGTTGACACAGGCTCTTAAGGAAGATATGTGGGTTTGTTTAAGGAGCCAAGAGGATTGGATTTGTTAAATTATGCCTGTATGGTTATCCCCTGGATATCCATTGCAGGCAGAAAATGAGGGTGCAGTGGGTTTTGGTGCTTATTGAAGGAAGGTGATGCACAGGGACATGGCCTGAGGAGTGGCACAGGACAGAGTTATCTAGTAATTTACAATTTTTGTAATTATTCCCTATTTTGTAGGAGCATTAACCTTGTTGCAAACAGAGTTGAGAGATATGGTAGTGGTGTTCTTAACAGATAACATGGGACTGGCTTATGCAGTTAAAGGGATAGTAATACCTGAAAATAAGTTTATTTTATATTGTAGCCCTTAAAAAACCATGAAAAATGATATAAGTCTTATCTCCCAAACCTTTATGGTTTGGGAGATATTCAGAAGTAAAGTTTCCCCTGGAGTGATGTCATTGCTCCACCCTTCAGATTTGGAATCCGGTCCCCCGACCGGCAGTGCCTCTCCAGAAGTGCTGAGATCATGATCTTTAAAAAGAATTTCTTAATTGGAATGGTCTACAAAGTGTGCTTTCAAGCCAGGCACACTTTGTACACAGTTCCAATGAAGTAGTTCTTTTCAAAGATCGTGATCTCGGCACTGCTAAAGAGCTGCCGGTTGCTATGTGGACCGAATTCCAAATCTGTCCACTAGATGGCAGACTTGGCTGAAACAGCAAGGAAAAGTAAACTATACTATATTTTACATATGAATATCTCCCAAACCATAAAGGTTTGGGAAATAAGACTTATATCATCTTTCATGGTTTTTTCAAGGGCTACAATATAAAATAAACTTATTTTCAGGTATTACTATCCCTTTAATCCTATATAATAATGAAGTCATGTGCAGTAGAGATTGCTGCTCATGCTGCAGTCATGCGCAATATTGTCCGTGATGCAACTGATATGGAGCGGGGCACTCCGAATTCAGACCGTGGTCCTCTCTGCACACCAAAGGGTGAGCAGAGAGGACCAGAGAGGTCCACACCGAAGGGTGAGCAGAGAGGACCACGGTCTGAATTCGGAGTGCTCCGCTCCGTATCAGCCACGTCACGGGCAGTCTCTACTGCGCATGACTACACCGAGACCGGCCGGCACTGTTGCCTGTGGACACGGGCTCTTCAACTAGTAAACCATAATCTGCTTTCCTGGTTATTGTTGAGGCATCAAGTCTTGTTGTGCATGAAACATAAAATATACTTTACGCATGTGCCAGGGATAAATAATACACTGGAATTTGCACTGTCGATGGGAGGCCTACCAATGAGCTTGGCACCAGTGGGGTGAGTTTTCTCTGGCCAACGGGAGTCATCAGGGGGAAAATGCACCATGCTTAAACATTAACTATCACATATGAGAAGGGTAGGGGTGTCCAGGGCCAGCGTGGCAACTTTGTTAGCAGGAATATCATTCTTTTCCAAATTAAAAAACATACCAGAAGGGGTGGGACAGACAAGAGATCAGTAGGAAGGACATGCATAGACCCACAGATGAGAAGGGCTTAGGACAGATAGTGCAAGCCCTACCAATAGTTTGTGAATCAGAATTTGAAGCACAATTGATTGCAACAGCATTCATATTGGCATTTAAAAGGGCATTCAGAGTAGGTGAGCTTTTATCTAACAAAAAATATAACTGGAATGGGTGTCTGCTAAAGGAAGAGGTAGAATGGTCAAGCCAGAGAACCAGATGTTCGGTTGCAAGTGAGAGGAAGGTTCCACTGCATGTATGATCGTGGGTCACTCCTATGTGCACTGGGCAGAGAAACATGCAAACACAAATCCCTTGGGATCCCAAGAGGGCAGATGACAATTAATGGGCTTGGTAAAGTAAGACTGAAATGGAAGTATGTAATGAATCTAGCGAGTGAAGCAGTGGGGCACTTGGGCTTCCCAGATGTCATAGTAGTTCATGCTTGAGGAAATTATCTTACGTTGATAAAGGCCCTGAAGCAGACAAAAGACACGGAGGCTTCTTGGAAGGAGATCTGCAAAAGATTTCCTTGAAACAAGTTACTATGGTCTGAAATAATCACTTCCAAGAATGAAGAGGGGCGATGTTGAAAAGGCTGAGAAAAAAGTTACTAGAGTCATGGCCAAATTAATTTGTTCTTATGGGGGGTGCATAATCTGACATAGGGTGTGCACTTCCTTAGTGCCATAAAATTAGCACTGTCTGGATTGTGAAGTCACAGTCGGTGAAATTACATGACAGCCCCTAGGAGCTCCCTTTTATTGGGTGGCAGTAATGTGGCACCCTGTGCCAATGTGTTGGTGCGGCAGGCCAGCTGATTCTGGTACAGAAGTAGGTCTGATGAACTGATCCTGAGTTCAGGCTCCTCTATACCTGCAGGGTTGTTTCTTGAATGTGTGTCACACATGTTTTTACCTTGTGACAGACTACTTCAAGAAGCATTGGACAGACTGCAAAAGTCACCTGCCCCTGCATGTGAGAGGCACTGGATGTGGTCCACCTGTGAACATCACTTTCAACGCCTGGGATGAGATGCTTCGAAACAACCTCTCCATGACTGCTGTTGAGGAACCACACTCAGTCCACAAGGGAACCACTGATCAAGGGACAGACACCGACCAAGGAGGAGAAGAATCAGCAGCACCTCTATGTGCACCATCCACATCTTCATCATATGCCCCAACTACATTAACCAGCAGGATGGATGAGGAGTACATCACCATCCAGAGGAAGCTACTGAGGGAGATGAGACACTTCTCCAGGTGGTGTCTGCACACAATGGTGAGAACTGCAGCCAACGTCAGCAGTACTGATTCCCATCTAGCCATCCTACATATGGAGATAAGCCATATTGGGACTGGACTCAGTTACTTGCTTGGCCAGATGCTCATTGAAATGCTCAAGGAAAATCTCATCCAGAGGCTGCCGGTGGAGAGAGCTGAACAGTCAAATGAGGGGTCAATTGCAACAACCTGCCCCTCAAGTATGACACACACAACAACCCCAAGACCCACAAGAGTCGCCAGACAGTCGTCGAGGGCATCCACATCAGTGCCCCCTTCCAAACCCCCCAAATAATAAAAAAGCTCCATGAGTTATGTATTCCCAAAATAAAAATGCACTTCTTGATCCCAATCATGTCTGTGATTCCTTCCAGTATCTAACAAGGTCAGTGGCAGAGAGGTCGTCAATGAATTGCAAAGCAATGCAGTGAACACAACTCTTGCACATTTCATTTGGTGGAAAAGAGTTTGAGCAGTACTAACCAAACACAGCACATCTGCTGTTGTCCAAATTTAAATCACAATACACCTAGCAAATACAAAACCTTGAATGTGTTCTCTGGGTTTGATTTGAGTGGAAGTTCAAAAACAGCCAATGGAAAACATTTCACATTGTGAGTATGGTCACACACTCGATCACTGTGGGACAGTAGCACTCCAACACAAAGCTACACCTCCTCAACATAAGATCATGTCAGTCATGTGGCACAGGGATCACACTGTGCAAACTCAACTCTCACAATACACAGTGTCTTGAACACAGCATGTCCTTCACAGCAACAAGTGAGCATCCCCTAGGGCGCGTGTTCATCAGGGATGTGCTTGTGGGTGGTGGAGCAGTTTTAGGGGGCTCTTGGGATACCAGTGGGATACTCAATGCATCACACATATATGCTCTGTGAAACCCTTTTGAATTCCAAACTCCAGGCTGGTTGAAGATATGCAAGATCTATATGTTGTTCTGATCTTTATGATGGGTTCCTTCCCAGTTACACTGTGATGAGAAGATGCATATCATGAGTGTCCAATATTACAAATATGTGTGGATTTAAGATGATGTTCCATGAGTTTGGAAAAACATACATATGTTTTTTAGATCCTCAACACTTCACTCTTCATAGTTATATACTTGAAATGAATATATTGAACTCTAAATCTGATTGTTTGCTGCTTGCAATACTTCAGGAAAATGATGGACATAGGGAATAGGGTGTACTAATGTTTGCAGGGGGACAGTTGATATCTGTGAAGTGGCAATGTCATCATGCCCTAATGGAATTCCAGATGTCAATTGAATTCACAGCCTCCATTAGACACAAACATGGAATGACAACTGTATGTGTTCATTACAGTGCCAGTTATGTCATTGTGATGTTCAAGCAGGCAGTTTGACAGCTGGAGGCTCATGTGAATCTCAGTCATTTTGTGGAATGAAACAGATGAAGAAGACCAGGGTGCAGAAGACCTCTGCTGGACATCAGGATGACAGGTAAATATTCTACCTATGGGTGATAGCATAGTGATAGGGATAGTATGGGTCCACTTTATTGTTCTTGTTAAGGGTAGTGTAGAGCCAAGGGGAGATTTATGTTTGGGAGGGTGACTGTGATTGCAGCTCACTCTTGGGATTTGACAGTGTGCCAAACACCAAGCATTAGCTGATTTCCTTTGATCTTCCAATTTCACACACTATTTAGCGAGAGTTATGGAACTGAAAAACCATGACAAACATTGGGCCACAGGTTGGGTTCTGTGTCCCAATGCTCATCATAGCTCCTGTTGATAGGGCAATTGCATTCCAACAGTAACACTGTGTGTGTACCGTTCGGTAATCATTTTTCCCCTACCGACAGTTTTAGCGTTGTGAATTGGAGAAAAATAGAGATGTATACACAAGATAGAAATTCTAAAACAACAAATGTACAAAGAAAACCAGTCATCATAGCTTCGTTTTGTGAATTCTTCATACAATAATTTGTCCATTAAGGTTCCCTTTGGGGATTTATTTGATCATTCTGTTGTCCTTCACCGGATCACACTTTCATTTTATTATGTGTGAAACCCTCTTATGCTTAATACATTTGTAACTGCTTAGACAGTATTGCTTCCTTGCCAGATGGTGGTATGCAGGATCCGCACATCTGCCGAATCATTATACCTTCATTTGTTCTGGATACATAAGATTTTTGAACTTTGAAATTTGAACTGGGTCTAACATTACCAGTGCAGGTATGACCTCAGAGTTTTCAAGAGCACACATACCTCACACAAGCATATTTTCTAGATGAAATGAGTTTGCAGATAACCAGTTTCTGCAAACTCTGTTTTTGAAATACACATACTCTGGAAAAGTGATCTCTAATATACATATTTAGAAATATGCTATCCAGTAATTAAAATAATAAAGTATAATTTTACATTTGGGGGCTGACAGGCACTTCACTCCTTAAATACTAAAGAGATCTCCAACACGTTGTGAAGCAATGCACTAGAGTAGACATCTTCAGCATGCATCTGATTAAAAAGGATGCTCCATAGAAGGACCTTGTAAAATGAGATATTTAACTTACTGAATGCTACTTTCTGCATTCCCCGCTGGCACTCAAATGGTTAAAGGGATAGTAATACTTAAGTATTACTAATCCCTATAGCAAAGTACTACTTAAAAAAAAGTATTGCCCCAGTGTCATCTCTCAAAGCTTTATGGTTTGAGAGATGAACGTTTCTAAAGTTGCCCTCTCCCTCCCCCTTCCCCGTAGTCAGCATTTTAGCTGACTCAGGGAAATCCGGTCAGAGATCATCAGGCGGCTCTGCAGCAGAGCCGCAATCTCGTTAACTAAAAAAAAAGCTTTCACTAAAACGATCTTTTACGTGTGCTTGCAAGCCAAGCACACGTAGAAGACCATTTCAGTGAAAGTTTTCTTTTTTAGTAACACGATCCAGCTGTGCTGGAGAGCCACCTGAAAGTTGTACTACTTGCTTCCTTTCAGTCAGCTAGAACGCTGACTACGGGGAAGGGGGAGGGAGAGAGCAACTTTAGAAGCGTTCATCTCTCAAACCATAAAGGTTTGAGAGATGACACCGGGGGCAATACATTTTTTTAAATAGTACTTTGCTATAGGGATTAGTAATATTTAAGTATTACTATCCCTTTAACTGTATCTTCCAATATGTTGGAGTGCAAATTGTATGTAATCCACTGAATTGTTTTCCATTTTACTCACAGACACTATAATTAATTTAGCTTCCCTGGCATTTAATTTAGGCAGTGTATGTGACCCTCTCATAAATAATCATGTAACATCTATCTTTGTAACTCCCTTTTTTCCTATTTACCTCACTTGTCTTGTTCTACCATCAAGAACAATTTAAATATTCACCTTCAAATGAAGCATTGAAATGGTCTCAAATGATCTCACTAATCTATAACAAACCTTTACCTACAGTATAAATGATGCACTTTTTCCAATCTCTCAGAATGAGGAATAGATGGTATTTTTTTTGTCAAAATTGATTTTTCCTAATTTAATGTCATTGTACTGTGCTTATCTCATGTGAACTGCATATCACGTGCATTGATTTGAATTTCAGGATTCATTCATATTATAAGATGCACCTTTTGGTGCTCTATACACATGTAAATGTTTTTAATCCAATATGAATACACAAAAATGCCTCTTCATTATACAAATGCTTACATGGAAGCATTATGTATTCTTTTCTAGTGCACTAAAATGTATTTCAGATTAATTCTAAAAATAGAATGACATACAAAGAGTTTAATTGATTAAAATGACAGACTGAGACATTCTTAGGTTAGCTGTTCACAAGACAACTGCTGTGAGTAAAGGACTGGTAGAGAATTAAAATCCTTTCTTGATCCATTTGTCTGTTTTCACACTGACTTTGTAAAAGGATGAAAAGTATTTGAGGCATTTGTGAAAAAAACAGGTTAAGACTTACATTAATTGTCAGTGTGACCAGAGTTGCCATGGATATCACTGTCTGTGGGATCTGCCAATGACGTCATTATGGCCCTAATCCTCTAATGGATATCCCAGGGTAGGAAAATGCAAGGAAGGCTAGATAACTGCTTCTGATAAATCACTGATGAAAGCATTTTATACAGGCTGTAAATGCGCTCCAATGCGTACAGGTAAAATGGTAAATGTGATGATATATATGTAATTTTCTCTTGGGAGACGTAGATACATATGACAGAGTTTTTATAAAAATGTTAATAGTTAAAATATATTTTTCAAATAAAACCATAATAAAAGCAAATAATTGGCTGCAATGAGTGTATGTTTGTTTGTGTATAGACTAGTATTTTCCTTCTCAGAGTCAAGGCATGAAAGATGAAACAAACTCAGAAATAATAGTCTCAGGAGATGACATTTCTTATATGTTTTACTCATTTTTAACCCCTTGAGGAACAGAGGAGTGGGCAACGTCTTGCAAGCAATGCAATGTACAACCCTCAGGTTCTCAAGCATTAACAACCTTGCTATAGGGGTTAAAGGGATAGTAATACTTCGTTTTAACTTTATTTTATTTTGTAGGCATTAAAAAAACATGAAGAATGATATAAGTCTTATCTCTCAAATCTTTATAGTTTAAGAGATATTCTCAAGCAAAGTTTCCCCTCCCGCCCCTTTTACCTAGTGTAAGCCATCTCTTCTCAGATGTGGAATGCAGTCCATAGACCAGACAGATAACAGGAGGGGACAATCTTCTTCCTATGAAAACAATGAAAGCCCTGCCCCCCTTGACAAGTTTTTCAGGTTTTTCCCTTATCTTAATTGAAAATTGTCCCTCTGTGCAATGTACCTGGGCACCTCCCTTCTGATCTGGCTGAACAGTGTTACATCAGTAAAAGGGGCGTGAGGGGGACACTTTGTCATTGAATTACTCCTGAACTACAACTCTGACAGAATTGAAATAACACTCTCCAAAGTCCAAATATTATGATGATTAATTAGAGCTGCTTTTATTGTGAAACATTACTATCCCTTTAAGAACATGGGCCCATATAAAAGCAAATTGGAGTTATTCTATAAACCAACTACACCATAGGGAACAAAAAAATTCATGATAACCCCTTAAGGGTGGCCGATTGCGCATGTGGCCATCACTTAAGGACCACAGACCATTTTTTTTTCACGCCATCCGGTTCAGGGCTCCCCGAACGGCGTGCAGCCACACGGGGAGCCCTGGATTCCACGACAGTCCTGGCACATCATGGGTCCTTAACGCAAATCTACCCATGAGGTGCCAGGACTGTCAAGGGTCACTAAGGGGTTAAATTAAATTGGGCTTTTAACTTTATGAATGATAGAGAGGTCTCCAGTGCATTCAAGGGGTTAAAAAACTGTATTCATAAATTGCGGCAATATGTGTCCATTCAGCTTGTTCTCCCCAGCCTTCTGTAAATTTACTGTAATGGTGTTTGTTGTTCTGTATTGTAATAAAAATGTCAATAAACATATTTTGAAATTAAAAAAACTGTATTCACGTGCATGGGAATATATGAGTTTTTATTTGTCACCTATGGTGCAGTTATTTTACTCAAGAATAACTCCAGGGCCGAGATGCACTAAAGGTTGATGCTGTGGCGATTTTGTCGATGTGTTTAAAGCACTTTGACTTTTTGATGTAGACACACATTGCTATATGCACTAAAATTTAGGGATGCAAATGGAGGGGAGAAACAGGTCCCCATTAGCATATAAATTTGTTGAACTACTGTCGATGTGGAAGGGATTCACCAGCAGTATGGCAATCCTAAAGTTGGAAAGCATTCTCTCTGCTGCCCCACGTGGTCAGTATTGGACTGGAGAAGATACTTTCAGCACCATGAACAGAATCTCTCCCTTAACCCTTTTAGTGTCATAGGTATGTGCATTGCACACCCCTGTTGAATGCAAAGGGTTAAAAAAATAAAAGTACACCAAGCATTACACAATCATCTCCTGAGCTCTGTATAATATTTCATACATTTTGTACACTCCCAAGGAACAAAGCTGGGTACCAGGCAGTGTCCCTGGGGATTTGTGGCTACAGTTGCCCCCCTACCTTGTTTCTTTGTCCACTGGTAGCCACAGAAACCCATGTACAGTGCCTGGCCACCAGACTTATTCCCTTGCACACTGGTAGCCACGGATCCCAATGTACACTGACTGACCCCCCCCCCCACCTTGTTCGCTTGCCTACTGATAGCCACAAATCCCCATGGGCACTGTCTGGGCAAGGGAACAAAGCTGGAGGGTGTCAGTCAGTGTATGTGGGGCTAAAACACAACGGTGATGTTCCCCATGTTGCCCCACAATACGTATGTTCAACATGCTGCCCCACAGATAAAATTCTACACGTGTCCTCCCCCACAGATACATTTAACATATGTTGCCCCCCAGTAAAATTCCACATATGCTGCCCCTCAAGTAAAATTTTAAATATGCTGCTCCTTAAATTTGACATGTGCTGCCCTTACAGAGTTAACCCTTTGAATTCCAGAGGGGTACTGGGGGGCAGCATATGTTGAATATTACTGGGGGAAGCATATGTCAAATTTATTATTGGGGCAGCATATATCACATTTTATCTGTGGGGCAGCATGTTGAACATAAGTATTGTGGGGCAACATGGGGAACATCACCATTGGGTTTTAGCCCCACATACACTGACTGACACTCCCCAGCCTTGCTCCCTTGCCCAATCAATGCTCATGGGGTTTGATGGCTACTAGCACATCCCTATGGCACTCAAAGGGTTAAGGGAGTGATGCAATTCGTGGTGCTGAAATGATCTTCTCCACTCCCCTTCTGAAAGTGGGGAAGCAGAGAGAATAATCTCAGACTTCAGGATTGTCTACTCTGGTGATGTGTGAGGGAGACTATCCCTTCCACCTCAACAGCAGTTCACAATCCTCCATGCTTATGATTGATTGAGGGCTCTTACTGCATAGGAAACTACAGGGAGATCCCAACATCACCAGCTTCAGTTAGGCGAAATTTAGACTGTTAACTCCGACAACAGACGCTGTTATCGGAGTTTGGTATATGTGGTGAAGTGCCACATTAACATATAAACACCCCCCCCCTGGAATATGATAATGTCTCCTTATCCTGCATTTACATATGAAAAATGCACAGGACATTGACATTATGAGCCCTCTTCTACCATTTAGTGCATCTCCCACAGTTTGCTTTTATAAATAAGGGCCAGGGCTGGCGCTACCATTAAGGCAGCACAGGCAGCTGCCTTAGGGCGCTGCAACGGAGGGGCGCCGAAAAGGGAGAAGCTGAGAATTTTTTTTTTTTTTTAAATATATCTGCCGCGAGGGAGCTCTCATTTACACTACCAAGCGCTCCCTCGAGGCGTCTATGGGACGCTCACAATGCAGAGGACCCAGGCTCTGTAGTAATACAGAGCGCTGGGAGATGATGTCATCTCCCAGCGCTCTGCATTACTGAAAACAGCACTGGGAGCTTCAGCTCTGTGCTGAAAGAGGCACAGAGCTCTCTTATGGCTAGACCACCAGGGACTCAAGGTAGGGGATCAGGGGGCATTGTGGAGAGGAAGGGGCAATGTGGAAGGGGCAATGTGGAGATGAAGAAGCATAAAGGAAGGGGCAATGTGGAGATGAAGGGGCATAAAGGAAGGAGCAATGTGGAGATGAAGGGGCATTGTGGAGATGAAGGGGCAATGTGGAGATGAAGGGGCATTATGGAAGGGCAATGTGGAGATGAAGGGGCATTATGGAAGGGGAAATGTGGAGATGAAGGGGCAATGTGGAGATGAAGGGGCATTATGGAAGGGCAATGTGGAGGTGAAGGGGCAATGTGGAGATGAAGGGGCATTATGGAAGGGGAAATGTGGAGATGAAGGAGCAATGTGGAGATGAAGGGGCATTATGGAAGGGGCATTGTGGAGATGAAGGGGCATTGTGGAGATGAAGGGAGCATTGTGGAAGGAGCAATGTTGCGATGAAGGGAGCATTGTGGAAGGGGCATTGTGGAGATGAAGGGAGCATTGTGGAAGGGGCAGTGTTGAGATGAAGGGAGCATTGTGGAAGGTGCAATGTGGAGATGAAGGGAGCATTGTGGAGGTGAATATGTGGGCGGGGGCAGGGGATTGTGGCAAGGTCCGGGGGGGGGCAGGTGGATTGTGTCCGGGTCAGGGGGGGGCATCAAAATGCACCTTCGTCTGTGTATACAAAAATCCTTGCACCGGCCCTGATAAGGGCCCAGTCCTCAATAGTTTAAGAACCTTACTTCCCTAAAACAATTGGTTGATGGTGTCTCTAGCACAAATGGGTTAAATGTCACATTTATAGGACAAAATATAAGCTTAATCTGCCTGCAACTTACAATTAAAGATGAACTCTACACATCTAGTAAGTATATTTTTTGTTAAACCATTCATGTTTCTTGCTATAATTTTTTGAAACACAACTTCATGGCTATATATATATATATATATATATATATATATATATATATATAAATATATATATATATAAATTGTAGATGAAAGGAAGCACTCTGAGAGTAAATGCCCGGGTGCACGATAAATTTTTCACAATAGTTTTCAACAAATCGGCACTCACAGGTCTTTTAGTAAGTTTAAAACAGCTTTATTGTGATACAGCATATACACAGAGCCATGAGAAAAGGGACTCATGAGACAGACATAGATAGTTACAGACACACACACACACACACACACACACAAGAAGAGGGTGTCATGAGAGATGCACACATACATAAATATAGAAAGAAATTAAAATCAAATAGTGCAGACTTTACCACTGAGGTGTATGCAACTTCATGATAAATGCAAAAGCCAATATGGACAAACCCTGGATATAATGGAGAAGGTAAATGAATAGTCAGAATCTGTGCATAGTAGAGGCATGATGAGTCTGACTTTGAGTCGAATAGGGGAAGATGAATGTGGTTGAACGGGGTGGGGGGAGGTGAATGTGAGTTGAATGGAGGGGGAATGTGAATCGAACGGGGGTGAATGTGAGTTTAATGGGGGAGTGAATGTGAGTCGAACAGGGGGGAGGTGAATGTGAGTTGAATGGGGAGAGGTGAATGTGAGTCGAACAGGGGGTTGAATGGGAGTTGAACATGGGAGGGGGAGAGAATGTGAGTTGAACAGGGGGAGGTGAATGTCAGTTGAACAGGGGAAGGTGAATGTGAGTTGAACAGGGGGAGGTGAATGTGAGTCGAACGGGTGGTGGGTTGAATGTGAGTTGAACAGGGGAGGGGGAGGCGAATGTGAGTTGAATGGGCAGAGGTGATTGTGAGTTGACCACGGGAAGGTGGTGAAAGTGAGTAGAACAGGGGAAGGTGAATGCGAGTCGAACAGGATAAGGTAAATATAAGTTAAACAGGGGAAGGTGAGGAGTTGTGTATTGTGTTGGAGGTGAAGCTATGTAGGTGCCAGGGAATGTATACAGGGAGGAGGTGTGTACTGTGGTGGAAGGTGAAGCTACATCCCCCTGCCCACTGCTGTGAAAATTATGTCCCATGCTGTACTAATGGCACAGGCAGTATAGAGGAGTTTTGCATAACTCCTCCTTACTCCCACCAGTGGGGGGAAGGAAAATAGCTTGTGACATGTCAATGTAATGTAAGGGTACAACAAGGTCCTTAGCAGTATAAGGGAGTAATGTTACAGGGAAGGGAAGCCTAGCTGTGAAGAAGTGAAGCTTATGAGGGTGATGTTATATTATTTGATAAGCTTCCCTGAAATGGTGGGTTTTAATGGACCTTTTAAAAGTCTCGAGGCTAGGGGAAAGTCAGGCACTGGGTGGAAACAACCCTATAAAAACTTGTAGGCAGGAGTGAGAGCAGAAACATTCAAAACAGATTGGAAAGAGGGCAGCAGGGAGCTTGGTTGGGAGAAGGTTGCAATAATCTAGAATGAAGATGATGAGGATGTGAATTAGTATTTTTATTCTATATTGTGTGAAAAAGAGAGAAGTGTAAAATGTTTCTGAGATGAAAGCTAGAATTTGACAAGGGCTTTTATGCGGGGAATGAAAGAGAAGGCAGAGACAAAGATTAATCCAGGGCAGCCAGCTTGGTGGTGGGAGCATCAAAGGAGTAAATCAAAGTGATGATAAACTCAGGAGGAGGTTTTTGGTGGATGGGAGAAAGGGGAGACATTTTGATTTTAAAGGGATAGTAATGTTTCATAATAAAATCAGCTCTAATTAATCATCATAGTATTTGGACTTTGGAGAGTGTTATTTCAATTCTGTCAGAGTTGTAGTTCCAGAGTAATTCAATGACAAAGTGTCCCCCTTCCACCCCTTTTACTGATGTAACACTGCTCAGCCAGATCAGAAGGGAGGTGCCCAGGTAGACTGCAGAGAGGGACAATCTTCATTTAAGATAGGAATAAGAGTGTCCCCTTCTGTTATCTGTCTGGTCTATAGACTGCATTCCACATCTGAGAAGACATGGCTTACACTAGGTAAAAGGGGCGGGAGGGGGAAACTTTGCTTGTGAATATCTCATAAACCATAAAGGTTTGAGAGATAAGACTTATATCATTCTTCATGTTTTTTAATGCCTACAAAATAAAATAAAGTTAAAACGAAGTATTACTATCCCTTTAATAGTTTTAGTAAATGAGACTAAATCCTGGCTGAGACAGCAGTTAGTAACCTGCTCTATATGACAGGGAGTGATGGTGAGGGGGAAAATGTATAATTAGCATAAAGAAGGTACTGAAACCCAAATAAAGAGGTTACATTTCCTAGAAAGAAAGTGTAGATCAAAAAGAGAAGGGGGATCCGAAACAGAATCTTGAGGAACACCAGCTGAAAGAGGGAGCAGAGAAAAAATAACACATGAAAAATGAACAACAGAGAGCAGTCAGAAAGATAAAAGACAGAAGACAGCTATATCATGGAGTCCAATGGAGTTTAGGGCTTGGAGAAGAAGATGGTGGTCTAATGAGTCAAAAGCAGCAGAGGTACAAGTTCATTATTCAAAAAAGGAGTCTTTTGCTTTGGTCAAGAGAAAATCATTAGCCACATTAGTGAATGTGTCTCTGTTGTGTGATGGAAAGTAATCCAGACTGTTGGGGATCCAGAAGGGGATGGAAAGCAGGAAAGTTAGTCATCATGGCTCACATGTCTATCAAGGGACTTGACAAAATGGAGAATAGAGCTATGATGGTTTTAAGAGACAGAGGAAGGGCAGAAGAGATACTTTTCTAAGACAGGAGTAATCAGGGCATGTTTTAAATGTACCAGAGGAGAGAGAAGTCGATGAAAAAGTTTTGTGTGGGAGGATCAAGATGGTAAATAATGAGGTTGAAAGAGGTGATGATAACAGGAGCTTCCTCTGTGACCTGGGTGAAGGCCCTGAAAGTGCTATCAGAAGTGCACATGGATAAATATTGAGTATAATGGGGAGGATGTGTGGAAATATCACATGTAATAAAGTCAATCTAATCTTTCAAATACATGGAATGATCCTGGGAATTGGGTCCATCCAAAACATCTCAGAAGTTCATATGGTAGAGGGGACATGTAGAGATGTTGAGATTTGTTGTAAGACAGGAGTTTAGGTTTCTGCAAGCATGGGTGGGTTAGTTGGAGTAAAAAGAACATGAGGTGCAGTTAGACTGCAGGTTAACAGGTGGGAATAGAGTGTTATAGAATTTAGAGACAGCAGGTTTGAGAATGCTAGGTCTGGAGAATGACCATCTTGGTAAGTGGAACTGTTACAGTCTCTCAGATGTATTTTTGGTCACAGTGAAGGATAAACTCTTCAATTACTAGGTTTAAGATGATTGGCATGGATGCTAAATACTTTGGTAGATTTTTCAGCATTTTCCTTTATGGTTGATGCTCTTTTTTCTTAATGCTAAGACTGCAACTCCTTCCAATAGCTGGAAAAGTAATTGATTATGTTAGACAAATGAAATGTCAGTGATGCATTGCACTTATAACAATCTAAGTCATGAGCCTGTCATCAGCCTTACCACAGGGGAAGACACAAAGGGTTTAATAGGGTTAAGAGAGGTCAACTATTTTAATTATCTAGAAAAAGGAGACTTTTTCTATGTCCTCTAAATTAAATGACTTTGAGCCATCTCCCTGTAAATCCCATGAGTAAAGCATTAGCAGATTTCAATTAGATAATTTATTTTAATTAAATTAATGGTAAAGTAAGAAGGAAGAGCAGATGTAGAAAGTGGTCATTTTGAACCTATAAGTTATTCAATAACATTGGGACTTAATCACTTTGCAAGATAGGTTCAATTCTGGATCAAACCAACTACACCATGAGATGAAAAGCAATTTTCAGCAAATTCTTATAGATTTAAATGAGGCTTTTAAAGCTTTGAATGCTAGAAAGGTTCTCAACTCATTGTGAGTTAGGTCAATTTTCAAACTAACTCAAATATTCGGGCCAGGAGGTTACGGGGGCCTAAGGCTATAAACCATAGCTGACCAATAGGATTCCAGGAAGAGGAGGAAGTGATGTAAGGGGAGACAGACCAAAATAATTGCAAATGGAAAAACCAGACAGAGATAGTCCAGAAGGATGAACAATGTAGAGTTTGCTGGTTATGAAATGATGGTCAGAGAAAGAGAACGCTAGACTAGAGAAGCTAGACACAGAGCAAAGGTTTGTGAAGATCAGATCAAAGGAATGACCATCATTGTATGTAGGAATGTGAGTCCACTGTGAAAGACCAAAGAGGGTTGTTGAACAGAGGGGGTACTGGGGTAATAGGATGTTTAAGTCTCCCAAGATGAGAATGGGGTCTTCAGAGGGCATAAAATGAGGGAGCAAGGAAGCAAAGTGGTCAAGGAGCTGTGTAGTAGGACCAGGTGGTCTCTCTATGACAGCAACATGTAAGGGGAGGGGAGGGGAGACTAGAGGCTAAGGGCTCGATCCAATAGAACCCATTACAGAAAACACAGCCAATAGCCCCATATCAATACATCCAAAGTACTGAAAAAAATGTGTGCAATGTTCGAAAAATCAACCCTGAGTGCCAGTGGCGTATGCAAACCATTTCTGAGCATTGCATACCCCACTGGAACTCACAGGGTTAATCCACCAAAAGTTAACAACATCTCCTGAAAATAAACACTTACCCGTAATACTGATGTCCAAAGGGGTCGTCATTGCCCAGGTAATCGAGTTTGTCTTGTTCTTTAATGGTCTATCTTATGTCTTCTTATTTCTTTCTTCTTATCTTCTGTCTTCTCTTCTTCATCCTTACAGCAAATATAATGGCACTGTAATAAAAATAGTCCAAATCATAGATGCCCCCAAAGATATGCAAAAAAGATATGCTGGTCTTAACTGTTTGAGTGTTGGAGAGGTATACAACGCATTGCAGAGCAATGAGTTGCGTAGCCCTCTGTTGTTGCAAGGGTTAATTGTATGCTGCTTTTCCAATGATTAATTGTATGCTTCCTTTCCAATGAGTAAAACTATGCTGGGATTCCATTAGTTAATCATACCCTTCAACCAGCGCAGAAGCAGGAATGCAGAGAACCCCCCACCCAAGCTACCTCTTTGGGGGGTATCTACATTTTTTTTATTACAGTGCCATTATATTTGAGACAAGGATGAAGTAGAGAAGACAGACTATAATAAGAAAGAAGATAAGAAAAAAGAAGACGGAAGACAGAAGATTAACCCTTTCAGTGCCAGAGGAATATGCTTTGCAATGCGTTGTGTACCCCTCTAGCATTGAAAGGGTTAAAGAAGAATACTGACAGCGAATGACAGGTATGTTATAGCTCTGGTTTAGGGGTGTTAGGGCTAGTATTGTTTCACTTTCTTGTTAGTGGTAGTGTAAGGTTAGTGTTTTTAAAGGGATAGTAATACTTCATTTTATCTTTCCTTTATTTTGTAGGCATTTAAAAAACATGAAGAACGATATAAGTCTTATTTCTCAAAGCTTTATGGTTTGAGAGATATTCACAAGCAAAGTTTCCCCTCCCGCCCCTTTTACCTAGTGTAAGCCATCTCTTCGCAGATGGGGAATCTGGTTGTGAGACCAAACAGATAACAGCAGGGGACAATCATCTTTCTAGAAAACAATGAAAGCCCTGCCCCCTTGACAAGTTTTTCAGCTTTTTCCCTTATCTTAATTGAAGATTGTCCTTCTCTGCAGTCTACCTGGGAACCTCCCTTCTGATCTGGCTGAACAGTGTTACATCAGTAAAATGGGCGGGAGGGGGAGACTTTGTCATTGAATTACTCTTGAACTATAACTCTGACAGAATTGAAATAACACTCTCAAAAGTCCATATACTATGATGATTAATTAGAGCTGCTTTTATTATGAAACGTTACTATCCCTTTAACAGTGTGTCAAACAGTGTGAGCTGTTTTCCTTTGATGTTCCCATTTCTCATGCTATTTAGCACAAGTTTTGGGAACAAAAACACATGTTGGATGTTGGGACAAAAGTCAGATTCCATGGCTGAATGTTCGCTGTGGTTTCTGTTGGTAGGGCAATTGGATTGATGTGGTAACACAGTGTGTGTACTGCTCTGTATCGATTTTTCCCTACCGACAGTTTTAAAGGGGACTAGTGAATCGAGGCCTAAGTGTGTGACTCAAAGGTAGGAAAGGATAGATAAGTGAATAAAAAAGTTCATGGGAGCAGAGTAGCGGTGAGAGAAGAAAGAGGGAGTAATGTGAATGGTGTTACAGTTAATGTGAGCGCTTGAGGAGGAGAGTTTGATGCATGCATACATGGTTATAATAAAACGAAGAGTCAAAATGGACAAGCCACAAACTATTATAAACATATAGCACAGCTGGTCATTAGGAATACGCTGTTTCGCTCTAATTTGAGTTATTCAATTGCTAAAATACTGACTTGAATATCTAAAAATGAAACATTTATCTATATATTTTTTCTTGTTCAAGACTCATATTGATTAGTAGGTGTTACTAATCATATAATGACATTCACACAGCTGAATATAAATGGGGACCTAAAATATTTTTTATTATATACAGTCCATTAAACCCTATGAATAATGCTTCCTTAATATATAGTTTGAAAGCTAATAAACCCCTAAGGATAGGCCAACTTTGAATGACATGACAAGGAAACTAATTAGATTATGTTTCGAATGTTGTACTTTGACAACCACGAATATTCTATTTGTAGCATAATTAATTCACCTTGATATTTCACATTGCATAGTTCATTTTAGCCCAATTTCTCTTGTCATATGAAAGTGAAAATCATCCTTTCAGAAAACTTGCACTTTCATTAAAATTTGTTTTACAGTTTAGTAAGAGCAGACAGGCATATATAGAGAAGGGGTCGGAGAGAAAGGATGAGTGGATGGGAGATGTAGAGAGATATAATCCAGAGAGAAAGAAATATTGGGAGGTGAGAGAAAAAGATGGCGTGAGAGAGGAAATAGAGAGATGAGATAGAGA
This sequence comes from Rhinophrynus dorsalis, assembly GCA_037306005.1. Classification (NCBI taxonomy): domain Eukaryota; kingdom Metazoa; phylum Chordata; class Amphibia; order Anura; family Rhinophrynidae; genus Rhinophrynus; species Rhinophrynus dorsalis. The sequence goes on along the minus strand of CM074720.1, from coordinate 257,682,470 downwards.
CTGATAAAAAGTGTGAGGCAGGGAGAAAGTGAAAAAGATTGGTACAGTGATGAGAAAAAAAAGGAAAGGGCTTAAGTAAAGAGGAGGGAGATTGAAGGAGGGTGAGGTGGATACATTTAAATTTTTCTACAATAAATACCTTGCAATGAAAAGACATGCAGATAATGTGAAAGTAAAATGTAACCTGATGGATGCACATATACAGTAACAGAAATAGCCATAACAGATTGTAAAAATCCTATTCCCAGAACATTACATCTCTTGGTCCAGTTTGACTCTGACTCATTAGATGGGGCCTTGTGTCTGCCCAATACAGATAGGGGACATGTAACTCACAAATGTATGATCATTTCCACCTATTATGTGCATCACTTGCACATCTTTCTCTCTCTGTGTACCACAAGGATGCTGACCTCATGTACCCTTTTATCCTGCAACTGATTTTTTGTGAACTATCAAACTGTTGAAGATCTAAATAGCATTCAAAGGACTAAAAATGCAGTTCAAATCTATGGTAGGTTTTATGTGTCCCCTATCGGGCAATTGTCCCAGACTCGCTCCAAATCTTCCTAGTACATCAGATTCAGTGTTGTTTTTGTATGGATGAAATTAAGACCCTAGAGAGCTAACTTTGGCAGGTTATGAGCATGAAAAGATTTTGAAGTTATCCTAATAGAATAAATGTGACATGTTTTTGAAAGGGTAAGTAAAACATGTATTTTCATGATATTTTAAAAAAGATAGACAAGACTTTTTCAGACATATCTTTGCTTATTAAATCTTGCTGCATGAGCATATCTCTTTCCTGTAATCTAGATAGAAGCATTTCAAGACACACAAAATGACTTGACAAGCTGACATATTTCCACAATAGTTTTTCCTTCTTAGTCTAAATACTATGGAAGTTATAAAATATAAATGTAGAATGAAAATTGGATTAAAAAATGAAAAAAAACAAAATCTGTAATATTTTGAGCTTTTGACCAAACAAACTTGAAGGGAAATTAAAATGAACAATATAAAATCTTTAGTTAACCATCAAAGTATTGCTAGTTATTGCTACTTAAAGTAACATTAATAGGGATGTGTGAAAATGTTTGACTGAAATCAGCAGAAAATGGAACTTTCCGAATGGTGAATAATTTCCTGTGAAAAGTGCTTATTTTCTGCTTTTTCCCGCTTTTTTCACCTAGCTCATTACATTGAAATCAATGGGAACATTGAAGTTACATACAACACATACCAAATATTATTTTATTTCCCAAAGGCATAGCATAAAACGGACATGAGGGTGCCAGTGTTGGTGGCGTGTGGGGAAAGAATCAGTTGATCAGGGAATTTTTTTTGGGGGGTTGTTTACTGGGATTGGGGGGCAGTTAATACAAAATAAATCCTAAATACAATTCAACCCCCCCATAATACATGGTATAAAAGATGTCTGAGGAGGGTGCCTGTGTTGGTGAATGAATGAATCAGTTGAACAGGGATTTTTTTGGGGGGGAGGGTTTTGACTGGTATTGTTTAGATTGTAAGCTTTTGAACAGGGACTTCGCACCCATTGTTTCACTCTACAAAGCACTTGTAACCCTGTATTGTCTAAAGCCTTAAATTGTAAAGCAATGTGTATACTTGTGGCGCTATATAAATAAACATGTTGACTTGATAGAGTATTTTGTAGAGGATGATTTGTTAGATTTGTTGTTAGAGGGCTTTGCAGGTCTTAGACTTATTAGAAACGTTGATTTGTTGGCCAGTGGACACTGGCCATTGTCAAATGTCATCCTCGTGAGTCTGAGTCCATAACTGCAGAATTTGCAACTGCTGTTCTTGCTGCTGCTGAGATTTTTAAGCAGCAGGATGATTAGGCAGCTTAAAGGGAATGGGATCAACAATAGCAGTAATATGGGTGATGGATGATAAAGGTTCCACTTGCCACAACTATCTCCAGTGATGCATCTGAGGCAGTAGCAGCACAATAAGTAGCCCCCAGTCTATGTGGAAAAAGAAGAAGTTGCCCAATAATTCTTCTCCACCTGCCTCTCCTCCAAAATAATGGGTGTATTGTTATTAGAATAGAAAAATTTCCCTTGAGAGCAGGAACTGTGGCCCTCATCAGCAACTGCAATGTGCAAAGTGTGTGTGGTAAATAACATCTAGGGGCACAACTGTATCCATGACACCAGAACCTAAGTACTGCCGCTGTCACTATACCCCTTGTCCAGACCCCGCTATGGACACATGATAACTTGCTGACAGTTTAATAGTAATGATGAACCCTTTCTGCCAGCATCTCAGCATATTCTGTGGGATGGAATCTCTCAGATGACGCTTGATGCTGTGCTTGCGATTTTCCTCCACCAAACTACCATGAGTGGTCAGTGCACCACACAGTGTGCACTGTGTGCACATGAACTGCTACATCCTAACATCAACAGAGTGCCTGTAATTTGGTGGGGGAGGTAACGATGAATTAGGGGGACTGGCAGAAGATGTAGTTACCCTAGAAGGTGATAGCGAGCTAGTTATTTCACTCATCATGGAACTTCCAATCTCTGCCTGGGTTGCTCTATTCTCCGCTTTGCCTCTTGTTACCTTTCTGGAGAGTCAGGGGGTACAGCAACAGAGGTGCTTGATTTATGTGGTGGGTATTTGTCTTTAACATGTTTGACATAAATGTCATGGTGTTTCATGTGTGATATCAGGACACTTGTACCAAGGTGTGGGTCCTCCTTTCCTCTTCTCACTGACTTGTTACAAATTGTTCACATTGCCATTGGTGATGACTGCACTGTGTCTGCCCCAAGAGAAAAATAGTCCCACATCCATGACTTCGGGGGGGGGGCGGGGGTACAGGTGGAGAAGAATGGCCTCTTTCTTCTTGTCCTACACATTCCCATTCACTGTCTGTGGCAGCGGATAATGTTGCTGCTGTTGCTGCTACTGCCTCAGATTCCACACTACAGCTAGGACCAGGAGTATTGCGGGCACTGACAAGTGGAACCTGTCCTAGTCCCGTATCACTTGTTGACCCCATTCCCACTCTGTCCACTGTGGTCTGTAGCACACTAGCTTGCTCTGCAGCATCCTGCTGCCCTTGCATCTCAGCAGCAGCAGGAATTGGAGCAGTTGCAAATTCCTCAAATTCCAAAATGACACTGCTAGTGGTGGTGGTGATGTCCATCCTCATTCCTGTCTCCCATTCCTACTCAGTTTCTGCTAAAAAGGCCATCAATGTCTCAACCATGCTTCCAGCATTGGTTCAGTATTGCTCACTTCTTCCTCCTGCTCCTCCTCAGACTCAGTGGACACATAATAAGGGTTCTTCCAGTTCCTCTTTTTACTGCTCATAGTGATAGCAGTCACTAGGAGCCTCTCCTGCCTCAATTTAACAAACAAATAAAAGCAGAACAGCACAGCATGTCTGCTTTGCTCTGTAGCTGCTTCTGTTGTTTCACTTCCTGGAATACGTCACATTTTTATAGCGAAAAAGCGAAAACAACGTAAATCAATAGGCAAAAATTGGTGAGTAATTTTGGCCAATGAGCGAAAAAAAAGTGGAAATTTTACTCGCTGTTTTAAAATCGGATTTTCCTGCGAAAAAGTGAACAATAACATGGTTTTCGTGGGATTTCACGCGGGAATAGTGCAACAACTTTCGTCCATTACCTTTGAAAACTTTGATGAGAGGATTTTAGGGTTCTTCATTCCTGCAACAGAGAATCTACTTACACCACATACACCACATAAGATAGAACAGAGAGGTAGCTTTTTGTTTTTTTTGGGGTTTATTGTAATGTGTGTTGTTGTTCATTAACATTATTATTATTTAGGCCAAAAGGAGTATCTGAAGATATTAAGATAAGTGGAGGTATATTATGATATTGCCTAAGTGTTGCTGTTAAGAATATGATGTCTTATTAGTAATAACATTCAATTAAATTACTTTAGTTGTTTTGTAGGTAACACACACTGGAAAGCTATTCCATGAATGTACTGTACAGTCTTCCTCCCCTGTATCTGCATACTGAACAACTGCCTATTATTATACGTCCCTTTTACCGATAGTATACATTTTTACTTGCATTTTTATGTATTTTATCACTAGATAGTTAGATAGTTAGTTAGATAGATAGATAGATAGATAGATAGATAGATAGATAGATAGATAGATAGATAGATAAGGCAGAAGGTAAATGTGCATGAGTGTGTGTACGTGTTTTTTTTATAGAGGACAATTTGGCATGTATTCATTGACCATAGGGTAAATTTTATTAAAAACTGTAAGAATAAGACATGGTTAGGTAGCTTTTAAGCAGATGAGTAGTGTTAGAATAAGTAGTGATGTGGAAAGTCATTTTGTAAATTTTGTCTGCTACTTAAAATTTCTAGCTAATAATTTCTTACTTTTAACACTATGAGTGCAATTTTTTATGTCACCTCCTTATATTGTGTCTGGGACAGATAATGCTCACAAAAATCCCATCTCTGCTAGGGACAGAAAAGGTTCACAAAAATCCCATCTCTGCTGGTATCAAGCTTAAAGGGGCAGTATAACCTAATGGTGAAAACAATATGTTGTAGGCACTTTCCTATAGTGTAAAACAAAGGTACTCACTGCTTATTTCAAAAGTTACTAAAAAGATAATGATATGTTTTATTGCTTAAGTTCAAGATGTTTTGCAGTCAGGTGGTGCTGGTGCTGTTATAGACTGTGAAAACCTGAGTGTCACAGACTTTACAATGGGCTCTGTGGGAATGTCCTATGAGCCCCAAAAGAATCTGTGACATCACCCTGCTTGCAGAAAAACAATGACTTTAGAAAAGTAAAACTGCTAAAGTAATGAAAACAAAAAACAAAAGAATGTGACAAACACACACAGAGAAAGAGCAAAATATCATATCAGTCCAGCCCCGAAATGTCAGGCAAATCCTCTCTGCACAAAAGAAACAGCACAACCCCAGACATACATTTCGGTCTGTGTGGATCTCGTCAGTGGGGTACAGCTGATTCTCTCTAGGCACATGGAAGCAAGGGCCCATGTGATGAACGCACACTGAGAAAGAACAAAATAAAGTGATATGCTCAAGGCATGTTTTTCGCTCTTGTGTGCCATCACAGAGAGGAAATTTCCATATTCATAGCAGACCAGCCCCGAAATGTCAGGCAAATCCTCTTTGCACAAAAGAGGCGTACGTTTTGGTCTGTGCAGACCTCCTCAGCGGGGTACAGCTGATTATCTCTAGGCACATGGAAGCAAGGGCCCATGCCTGGGATGCCCTTCTGCTTAAGGAGACTACAGAAAACAAAAGAAAGTGATAAACTCACACTGAGAAAGAGCAAAATAGATTGATTTGCTGAAGGCATGTGTAGCCTCTCAAATGCTGCTCAAGTCACATTTTTCACTCCCATGTGCCATTGCAGAGATGAAATTTCCATATTCATATCAGTCTGCTCCCACCCACAGGCACTCCAGCCCTAAAATGTCAGGCAAATTCTCTCTGCACGTAAGAAACAGCACAACCCCAGACGTATGTTTCAATCCGCTTGGACCTCGTCAGTGGGGTGCAGCTGATTCTCTCTAGGTGCATGGAATCAAGGGCCCATGCCTGGGATGCCCTTCCGCTTAGAGAAACTACAAAAAAAACCCCAAAAGAATGGATGAACACACATTGAGAAAGAACAAAACAGAGCAAATCTCACAAGATATGAGTTGACCCCCATGTGCTGTTGCAGAGAGAAAATTTCCATATTCATATCAGTGTGGTCCAACCCACAGGCAGCCCAGCCATGAAATGTCAGAGAAATTCTTTCTGCACAATATAAACAGCACAACCCCAGATGTACGTTTCAGTTTCTGTAGACCCCATCAATTGGGTACAGCTAACTCTCTCTAGGCACATGGAAGCAAGGGCCCATGCCTAGGAAACCCTTACGCTTAGGGAGACTACAAAAAACTAAAGAAAGTGACGAACGCACACTGAGAAAGAACAAAATAGAGTGATTTGCTCAAGGCATGTGTAGCTTCTCATGCTTGAGCAAACTACTCTATTTTGCTCTTTCTTAGTGTGCGTTCGTCACATTCTTTTGTTTAAAAGTCATGAAAATACAGCAATAACAAAGTCATTGTTGTTGCCAGGATGAGCTATCCTTTCACCTAAAATTAACTTATTCTGATGCTATACTGACCATTGATCTCCTTGTCCGCACCCTTCATTCCACCACTGATCTTGCACTCAACTGTCCTCTTATTACCTCCTTGTACTCATGTCTATAAGGCTTCTCCCAAGCTGTGGACCTCTCTACCACATTTCACTAGGCTTAAAACTCAGCTGCTCAATTTCTCATTTGCTCAAACATGAATGACTGACCTACTTGAATCAGCTTTGCTGCTATACCTTTCCCTTCAGTAAAACTTTCTGGTAGACACACCGCTGAGACCTTATTTTAATTACCAACTGAATTAATATTACTCTTGTGTTCACATGTGTACCTTATTACCTCTATACTGCATGCTTCTCTTAAAAAAAAAAACAAATTACCTCTTGTATTTGTCAGTCTTTGAATAGTTCTGGGCAATATGGTAATAATAAAAAAATGACAATAATAACAAAAATAATAATAAATCATATGTAATAAAAGCAATGGGACCATAGTAAAAATGGCACCGGAACGCCCACTGGCTGTGTTGTAAAGCTGGCAAATTCACCATTCCTCTACTTATTGGTTTATGCTGAGAATTATACACTGCTCCAAAAAATAAAGGGAACACTAAGATTACACATCCCACTGCTCCAAAAAATAAAGGGAACACTAAAGATTACACATCCTAGATCTGAATGAATGAACTGACAACAAAATCACACAAAAATTCTCAATGGAAATCAAATTTATCAACCCATGGAGGTCTGGATATGGAGTCACACTCAAAATCAAAATGGAAAACCACACTACAGGCTGATCCAACTTTGATGTAATGTCCTTAAAACAAGTCAAAATGAGGCTCAGTAGTGTGTGTGGCCTCCACGTGTCCGTATGACCTCCCTACAACACCTGGGCATGCTCCTGATGAGGTTGCGGATGGTCTCCTGAGGGATGTCCTCCCAGACCTGGACTAAAGCATCCGCCAACTCCTGGACAGTCTGTGGTGCAACGTGGCGTTGGTGGATGGAGCGAGACATGATGTCCCAGATGCGTTCAATCAGATTCAGGTCTGGGGAACGGGCGGGCCAGTCCATAGCATCAATGCCTTCCTCTTGCAGGAACTGCTGACACACTCCAGCCACATGAGGTCTAGCATTGTCTTGCATTAGGAGAAACCCAGGGCCAACTGCACCAGCATATGGTCTCACAAGGGGTCTGAGGATCTCATGTCAGTACCTAATGGCAGTCAGGCTACCTCTGGCAAGCACATGGAGGGCTGTGCGGCCCCCCAAAGAAATGCCACCCCACACCATTACTGACCCACCTCCAAACCGGTCATGCTGGAGGATGTTGCAGGCAGAAGAACGTTCTCCACGGCGTCTCCAGACTCTGTCACGTCTGTCACATGTGCTCAGTGTGAACCTGCTTTCATCTGTGAAGAGCACAGGGCACCAGTGGCGTATTTGCCAATCTTGGTGTTCTCTGTCAAATGCCAAATGTCCTGCACAGTGTTGGGCTGTAAGCACAACCCCCACCTGTGGACGTCGGGCCCTCATACCACCCTCATGGAGTCTGTTTCTGATCATTTGAGTGGACACATGCACATTTGTGGCCTGCTGGAGGTCATTTTGCAGGGCTCTGGCAGTGCTCCTCCTGCTCCTCCTTGCACAAAGGTGGAGATAGTGGTCCTGCTGCTGGGTTGTTGCCCTCCTACGGCCTCCTCCACGTCTCCTGATGTACTGGCCTGTCTCCTGGTAGCACCTCCATGCTCTGGACACTACGCTGACAGACACCGCAAACCTTCTTGCCACAGCTCGCATTGATTTGCCATCCTGAATGAGCTGCACTACCTGAGCCACTTGTGTGGGTTGTAGACTCCGTCTCATGTTACCACTAGAGTGAAAGCACCACCAGCATTCAAAAGTGACCAAAACATCAGCCAGGAAGCATAGGAACTGAGAAGTGGTCTGTGGTCACCACCTGCAGAACCACTGCTTTATTGGGGGTGTCTTGCTAATTGCCTATAATTTCCACCTGTTGTCTGTTCCATTTGCACAACAGCATGTGGAATTGATTGTCAGTCAGTGTTGCTTCCTGTGTGAGTGTGATTTCACAGAAGTGTGATTGACTTTGAGTTACATTGTGTTGTTTAAGTGTTCCCTTTATTTTTTGGAGCAGTTTATAACCTTCACTCATCAGCAGACAGCTGCAGCTAGACTGCCTTTATTGGACAGAAGTATTGTCTTCCTGTTTAATGGAGCTGTCACCTTGATTGCATGGTGATCTGTCAAATTATTTGGGGAGGACAGAGGTATAGTACACTGAGAGAGCTGTAGCTAACCAGAAATTAGACTAAAACTCACAACCTAGTCCTCAATCATTCAATCACTGATTAGAGATGATGGAAATTGTAGTTCAAGAGCAGCTGGACCTCTGCAGATTGAACAGGGGGGCTGCTACTGGATATAATGGGGTGGAGAGCATAAAACATTGAGTGAGATGGGGCAGGGTTAGTGATAGAAAAGGAGAGGAGATATATCAGTATGGATGGGGAGATAGCCAGTGAGATGAGGGTACAGTGAGTGGAAAGATGGAGGACATGTATAGTGTGGGAGATGAGGCAGACAAAAATATCGAGTGACAAGGAATAGGAAAAAACAGTGTGGGCAATGAGTGGCAAAATCTAGACATTGGAGGGAATGGCAGAAGACAGATATGGGTGGAATGGATCAAAGTGACAGGAGGTTGAAGTGGAGAGAGACAGTGGGGAAATGAGGACTGGAAAGAAACAGAGGGAAAGGTGGTAAAAACAGGGACAATGGGGAAGATGGGTAACAGAGGCAGTGGTTGAAGACTAGTAGAACAGAGACAGGAAGAGGTGGATGAGATAGTCTGGAAACTGAGAATTGGAGATAGGCAGTGAGAGAGATGAGGGGATAGAAACAGAAGAGGAGACAAACAACAACAGTGGAAGAGAAACAGTGAAAGTGGGATAGCTGTACCGTAGGGAAGTCAGAGGCAAGGACAGATGAGCAGGGGGGTAAGAGGGAAATAAATTGTGATATAAAGCAAAAGAAAATAGACAAAAAAAGAAGCACCAGGTGACATATATGCTGTAAGGGCAAGCGGATTAATTATATGAAATGTAAGCAACCTGAAAACTTCTCAGAGCTAGGTAGAGCTCAGAGGGTAGAAGGTGGCTAAAATAATATGAAAAGAAGAAGAACCAGCAACGCTGGGGAAGTTGAAATGCAGGGAAGCCTAGAAGCCCAAGAAGAACCCCACACAATAACCAGATGCTGAAGCCAATCAGCAAGAGTTAGAGAGGCCAAGAGGGCAACAGAAGGGCTGGCAGCGACAAGACTAGAGTCCAAAAGAGAAGCCAAGGCGGAATAGAACAAACAAGCGACGCAGGAACTCAATAACAGAGCCCCGAGACTCAGTTCGACAACGGTGTCTTAAGGCATCGGAAGCGCCTGATGTCACGCCGCGGCCCGATGTTGAGACCCGGAAGCGGAAGGAACAATAGGGCGTGCATGCGCGAACCGGCCCGAAACACCACGAGAGCGACGGCCAACGGAGCACAGAGTGATATATGCAAAACAATCACATTAGAATGTCTGATCAATAACCTAATTAGTGTGTAGCAATACATCCACGGGTCACTAGCGTAGGGATCACTAGCCATGCAGTTTGTGTGTGTGTATTAGAAATCACTGTTCTACTACATGTTGGTGGTTTTTAATGCACGTTAGGGACTTTGCAAAAGCCACCGCATGTAACAGAATGGCAAATTCAACTACTTTTTCATTGCATCCAATGGGCAAAATTTTGCTCCCGTGGGGCATTTTCTCACCTGTAGTTCATGACAGCACAGTTGGAAGACTACCAAATTGTGCTTTCAAAACCACCGTCACTTTTTTTTTTAAGTTCGTTATAGAATTGAGCCCCTAGTATGGGATTTTGAGATTGGAAAACAATATAAATGTTATTAAAGGGATAGTAATACTTAAAATGTAAAAAAATATGTTGTAGGGTTTATCCCCCTGAGTAAAACAAGAGTACTCCCACTGCTGAAAGGTGTTTCATTCAAAAGTTATTAATTTTCAAAGTTGCATTTTTTAGGTGCAATATCACAGTGGCCTGTATGTTGTTTTATGAAGCTGTTTAAAATCCATCAGCAGAGTTTATATTGTTTCATATAAAATTCTGTGATAATGAATTAATGATTGTGGAAAATATAGCAAAATAAAACAATAATTTACATGCAAAATTTTATGCATATGAGCATCCATATGAAACAGAAAGAAAAGTATACTGTTGATATTTATATTGCACTGACAGGACTGCCAGCTGTGTTTACAATCTTTATTCCCTTCAAGTAAACCTAGTCAGTAGCCCCCACATTTGGAAAGAAAAAAAATCTCACTTGCCACAAGTGACTCTTAACAGGTCTGCAGAGAAACATTTGAGGGGATAGCAATAGTTTGTCTTCAGTCCAAGAGAATGACTTACTTTGGACATTTTCCAGTAATTCTCCAGTAATCACTTTTCTTTGGCTCCTTACTTGGTGGAGTGAAAAGCAATGCCATATAAAGTAATAAAGAAAAGAAAATTATACCTTAGGTAAAACATCATTAAAATATAATTTTTGAAAAGCATTTCATTTATTTTATGTGTTAATCACATTCAAAATTTGTTTTGATAACAGCACATTAAACACACAAGAAAGAGCGCACACATACAAATTAAAGTATTTTTCATCAAAGTTATTTTGATGAAAAAGCTTAGAACAAATATTTACTTGAAAAGCAATTATGCTTGCTAAATGATTTATCACTTATTAAAAAATAACATTTTATAGTGAGAAATGTCTAGGGAACAGCTTTTATCATATTTACAGAACCACTGGACTAGCACAAGATGGTAAGAATCACGTTGCTGGTTTAAATTAGATTAACAAAAATAAAATGTTTAATTTAAAGTGGTGCTATCACTCAAATTAAAGTGCCCCCCAAGTAATTATTCATATAGTGATATGCATACCAATACTTGTATGAACCTGAATTAGTCCACCATTATTGAGAAACCCATCTTGTTTGAAGACTGGTTTCTTGCTGTAGAGGCATCTGTGCACCTGCGTCGTCAGTCACTCCCTGTACCTTAATGTACAACGTAACTCCCCATCACCAGTCATAGAGGAGACCGGAACAGACAGTGCAGACGCACAGATGCCGAAGATGTCTGCACTGATGCCTGCCTATCAGTCTCAGAACAAGATGGATTTAGCAATATTCTGGACTTATTCTTCAGGAGGAATGTCCTGTGCGCCAGAATGACTTAGAGAAAATTATTTTTTGGTAAATCCCATTGTAGAACACAGGAACCATGGCATATTGCAAAGCTATTCCCGCAGAAGTCCACGGAGGGAAAGAAAAATTCACTCAAAATTCAAACTAGTCTTCAAAGAGACAAACCATAAACAATTCTGAAACTCATATGTCAAAAGACACCTACACACTAAACCAAGGAACAGCAAAACAAGTTACTAGAATTGAAGGCAAGGAGGGATTCCACACAGACACTACAGCCTGTAGGACATTGTGTACAAAACTGGGTTAATCTGAAGCTAGAACATGGACTCGGTAATGTTTAGCAAACGTGTGAAGTGGAGACATCATCACCTTGCACAGCTGTTCTGCAGAGACCTCGTTCTTGTAGGGCTAGGAAACATCCACTACACTTGTGGAATGAACAGTTATCCTAAACGGCACAGACTTCTTCCTTAGGACATAGCTGTGTTGGTTGACTAAAGATCCGATAAGGGACTTTAGTAAAAAAAAAACTGGTCTTAAATTTGATGCGCTAAAGTGAGTCCTTATGGAACTTTAGGGCTAACTCAGTCCATTAAATTGCAGATTTTTCATATCACAGATCATTAAATCACTGTCACGGTTTTGTTAAAGACTCTCAGACCAGTATGTAAAATAAAACACAGTTTTATTTAGCAATAATAACACATAAGGTCGCCCTCTAGTGGCGGTTGGTTGTACATAAATGATAGTGACTGGAAAATACAAAGTAAATGCACAAACGGAAAGCATGTACACATATACCACCAAGGAAGGGGTATAACCCCGGAGGGTTAAGTCCTTTATAGATATTAGTTACAAAGGGACTGTTTGGCACGCCCTGGGTATGAGTAGGTTACGCTTAAGGTAACCACAAAGGGTTAAGTCCTTGATTATGATCAGTCTCTAAAGTGGATGCTTGGCACGCCCAAGGTGTAGATAAGCTGTGCTGAAGAAATGCTCACCAACAAGTGGATAGGAACTGTCTCGCCACGGTGTGTAGTATAGCAGAGCCCAATAGCCCCCCACGGGCGTACCTACAGGGATGACTACTACTGGTGCAAGTGATCTTAGCCCCCACGGGCGTGTATCGAACCGGCCTGCAGTGCAAGAGCTCCCAAGCCTCTTCAGACTCTACCGGACTGAGTATAATGAGACAGGGTGTCACGGTTTATTATGACTCTCAGACACAAGTTTTAGGTAAAAATCAATTTTATTGAAATAATAAATTGATAACGTAGGATGGCAATCACATACATACAGATATATACAGAATATAACAAGACAGAAGGCAGACTCTACCGGTCCTGTCAATATACCGGACAGGACAGTCTGAAGTAATAGAATGTTAGGCTCTACCGGCCTTGCCAATACCGGGTAAGGCAACCTGCAGATGGAATCGCATAACGGTTCTACCGGCTTTACCAATTTACCGGGCAAGGCAGCCTCAATAGATTCATAATGTAGGCTCTACCGGCCCTGCCAATACCGGGTAAGGCAACCTCAGATGGAATGTGGCAAAAGGTTCTACCGGCCTTACCAATACCGGGCAGGGCAGTCCTGAGATAGTAGCAGCAGTCAGATGGTAATGGCAAATTGACAGAATCGTAAAGCCGCAAGGCTTTGGAGCAAACCAGCGTCCACACGCTGGGACCAACACTGAATTGTATAGCCGATAGGCTTAGGAGCAAACCAGTGACCGCACACTGGTGTAACAAGCGAGTTAGTATAGCCGTAAGGCTTAGGAGCAAACCAGCATCCGCATACTGGTGTAACAAGTGAGTTTGTGTAGCCGCAAGGCTTTGGAGCAAACCAGCGTCCGCACGCTGGGAAAAACACAGAGTTGTATAGCTAATAGGCTTAGGAGCAAACCAGTGACCGCACACTGGTGTAACAAGTGAGTTTGTATAGCCGCAAGGCTTTGGAGCAAACCAGCGTCCGCACGCTGGGACCAACACAGGATAGTACAGCCGATAGGCTTTGGAGCAAACCAGTGACCGCACACTGGTGTAATAAGTGAGTTTGTATAGCCGCAAGGCTTTGGAGCAAACCAGCGCCCGCACGCTGGGACTAACACAGGATTGTATAGCCGATAGGCTTTGGAGCAAACCAGTGACCGCACACTGGTGTAACAAGCGAGTAGTATAGCCGCAAGGCTTTGGAGCAAACCAGCGCCCGCACGCTGGGACTAACACAGGATTGTATAGCCGATAGACTTTAGAGCAAACCAGTGACCGCACACTGGTGTAACAAGCGAGTTTGTATAGCCGCAAGGCTTTGGAGCAAACCAGCGTCCGCACGCTGGGACCAACACAGGATGGTACAGCCGATAGGCTGTGGAGCAAACCAGTGACCGCACACTGGTGTAACAAGGGAGTTTGTATAGCCGCAAGGCTTTGGAGCAAACCAGCGTCCGCACGCTGGGACCAACACAGGATGGTACAGCCGATAGGCTGTGGAGCAAACCAGTGACCGCACACTGGTGTAACAAGCGAGTTTGTATAGCCGCAAGGCTTAGGAGCAAACCAGCGTCCGCATACTGGTGTAACAAGCGAGTCGCCGACGCAACCAGGCAGGAGGTCGCCAGGATACAGGAGACAGGCGATGCGATGACAGGAACCAGCAACGATCAGTCAGGTCAGGAAACAGCAGAGAAGAAGTACAGCAGGAACTGCAACACCAGAGACTAGGCCGGAACCAGGACTGGAAGTACTTCAGCATGCAGGAAACACTGGAACAGCAGAGATCAGGAACTCAGGAACACATGAGATCAGGAACTCAGGAACACTGGAACAGAGGCCCAGCTATCACTAGCATAGTGATAGCAAGAAGGTCAGAAACAACACGAAAGGGCACTCAAAGGGTGCCCAATCCAGGTTTAAATAGTCAATAAGAGGCGGGCTATCTGCAGACAGCCAATAGAAGCCCCCTACTGGTGACAGACAAGTAACTGCAGCAAATCACGGGCACCGTGATACAGGGCTCAAAGCCCAACAGAAGTAGTACCGGAATGCTAGTGCTTAAGCCTTTGCCCGTCACCACTCGGTATAACGGAATCGCCCAGTGTATACAACGAGATAGATAGAGAGCCAAAGCGCCCAACCAGCCTACTAGGAAGTGAACACTCTACTGGGATGGTATCGAGTTGCCGACGGAGAACGGCCAACTCAGCAAGAGTTTCACTACGAACGAGGCTCACACTGGAGTAGGGAGAGTGGGACCGAGACAGCACTGGTAGGGTTAAAAGGCACGTTTACACAAGGCTTTTCTGCGGTAGCACAGCACTTTGGTCTGAGGGAGGCGCACACAGCTCTGCACGATAGTAACACTGTACTGCACAAAGGGACACCAGGCAAGACAGCCACACAAGTACTGGAACAGTGGATGATAATGTCGCGACGGCGACAAACTGGAACGGGGGTCTTCAGGAACCCGCTGGAGGTGATCTTGCAGGAGGAAGTCAGCAAGGCCGGATCGGAGCACGTAGGAGGTAGTCGTACCAGCCGGGTCATACACAAGCAGGAACGTCAGCCAAGCAGAGTCGAGATCCGGAGGAGAGAGTCAGACGAGCCGGGTTATACACAAGCAGGAACACTGGAGAATGGTCAGGGCTAGCCAAATCGGTACACAGGAAACAGAAACGTAGCAACTGAACAACTGTCTCAGAAACACCACGAAAGGGCGCCTGACAGATGGAATTGCCAGGTATAAAAAGGAAACCAGGGGCGGGCCAAACTAAGTGAACAAATCACCCTTGTACATAGAAGAGAGTGACAGCTAGATCACAGGCACTGTGATAATCACTTACAGTGCATGAAAACATGCTGGCACCAGTTTTTTTGGAGTTGGCTGCCTTTTAATCGAGCCCTACGAATCATAGGGAAAAGAAGAAACACATTAAATCAAGCCCCAAGTATCTTGAAAGCTATCAGTTGGGAAAGGTTACACTACTTCAGCAGCAGTGCTGAAATCAGAATAACTTTTATTTACACTTGTAAGCCCCACAAATCTGAGCTTGACTGACAGGTTTTTCAGCAAGACAGAAGGTTAAAAAACAGAAAAGGCATAAATGACTTATTATATGAGACGGTACACACCCAGGAGCTATTATTTTGCATTCCAATGCCATCAAAGAGGAGAAATATCCATCCCTGATACCACCCATATGGATAGCCAAGAAAAAGCTTGGCAAGTCTTTTCTGCAAACATTAACCAGCAAACAGGAAACATTTGGTTCAACCTTTTTTCTAATAATAGAGATCAAGGGTCTACATCTACAATACCGTTAACCACATAGAAAGACAAACATTAAGTGTAATAATTGCTCAAAACATAAATGCCTTGCTCTGTGGACAGCTATTAAGTCAAGTGCTGCTCAATCATGATTTTTTCTTTGTACTTTTGTGCTATTAAAGAGCATCATGTAAATTATATAACAATTTAGCAATATGATTTATAAATCTGACTCAGTTGTAATTGACTTTATGCAGTTTATATCAACAATTAAGGGGGGGATTAATTAACTCCTTAAGTGGAAAATTAAAAAGAAGTGAACAGTTTTTCCATTCTACCTAGCTTTAATTGTTAATGAAAAAATTCAGTTTAATAGCCCCACTATCACAAACAGCAATTAACATCCACAGTCTTAGTCAATAATGTACGGTATTTATTTCAAAATATTATCTAGTTTAGCTCAAAGCAAATATTTATTTTCTTATCATATTACCAACAAACATTTTACCTAATGTATCTTAATTAGTTTTTATATATTTTTGAAGGGATTATCTTTAAGCACAATCGATCATTTTGCAGATTAATAATAAGCAAGTACATGCGGGAATGATGAAGGAATAATTTAGAAACATGAAAATGACATACACATTTTGTTTTATTAAATTGCCATACATACATTAATTGCAATTAGTGAACAAAGTGGGTAGTATATTGTATCATAAATACAGGGCTCAAAATTTCCACTCGCCACTAGCCAATGGCGAGTGAAAATGTAGCCCTGGCGAGTAGAAATTCAGCCCTGGTGGGTATGTTTTGGCTTGCAGTGGTGAGTAACTTTTCAGGTCTGGCTAGTAGCAAAGTACTTCCAATTTTAAGCCCTGATAAATGCAGTATTTAGACTTAATTGTGCTTAAAGGGATAGTAATACTTCGTTTTAACTTTATTTTATTTTGTAGGCATTAAAAAAACATGAAGAATGATATAAGTCTTATTTCTCAAACCTTTATGGTTTAAGAGATATTCACAAGCAAAGTTTCCCCCTCCCGCCCCTTTTACTGATGTAACACTTCTCAGCCAGGGCAGAAGGAAGCTGCCCAGGTAGACTGCAGAGAGGGACAATCTTCAATTAAGATAACGGAAAAACCTGAAAAGCTTGTCAAGGGGGGCAGGGATTTCATTGTTTTCATAGGAATAAGAGTGTCCCCTTCTGTTATCTGTCCAGTCTATGGACTGCATTCCACATCTGAAAAGAGATTGTTTACAGTAGGTAAAAGGGGCGGGAGGGGGAAACTTTGCTTGTGAATATCTCATAAACCATAAAGGTTTGAGAGATAAGACTTATATCATTCTTCATGTTTTTTTAATGCCTACAAAATAAAATAAAGTTAAAACGAAGTATTACTATCCCTTTAAAATCAGTATGTGAAGACAGGAAACAAACTTAGTGATGCAGTGCTTTAACAATAAATTAAAAACAGTCTTTTGAAGAGATTTTTCAACCAAGTCTCAGTAATTGATTACTGTGATACAAAACAAGCAGTTACCTGTCAGTATTTCACTCTGTGTGTGCCAGAGGTGGGTCCATGCACAGATTTGCAATGCACTGGACAACCCACTGTCACACAATGTGATATTCTGCTTGTGTACAGCTGAGATAATCAGTGATTGGGTCATTTTTATCTCACTGGTTCTCCAAGATACATAATACAGTGCTAGCACTACATTAACCCCTTGGATGCTAGAAAAGCCCTAAGTGTATTACTTTGTAATTTGTTGGAGATGTCTCCTGCTTCCAATGGGTTCATTTTTACCTCTGAGGGTGTAGAGAGCATGTATTGGGCATCAGCTCTATTCTCAAACAATGATAACCTAAAATGTAGTTTGTAGATTCACTATAACTACAATTGTGCACTGCCAGTCTTATGACTCCATCTTCTTAGCTTTTGGCTTGATATAGGACAGGGGTTACTTAAGAAAACCCAAGAGAGACCAGCGTAGACCTATTGCCAGTGCAAGGCTCTGGGGCCAGGGGCTGGGTGCAGTGAAAGTCACCCAAAGCTCAAAGGCCCATATCAGACTGTGGACTGAGTCTGCCCCTCTCTTATCTCTCAGGACCTTTTAAAGTTGAATGTGTGGTATAAAGTATTGGGGATAAGGGAGTTGAGAGAAATCCTTTGCAGTCTCAGACGGTTTGGGAACTGGAGCTATGGACACTGATCTGGCTGGCTGTGCTAGACTTGCATTCTACCAGTGTACTAATTCCAAGCCTAACACTGTGCATGTGGGCTGCCATTGAAATAGAAGCCCACAGCCACCTTTCCATGAATGTTCTGTGCCATGAACTGTGCTGCTATCAACCCTTTGGCCATTGCTGTCAGGCTCTACCCATTTGAGTACAGAAACTAGAAGTCTGGCTACTGCTGATGCTAGAGAGTGATGAGTAGGTTTAAATGCTTCTGAACATTTGCAAGAATACATTGATGTATTCTTGCAGCAGCTAATGCTGGTAATAGAGGTACTAAATGCAAGGTCAGATATCCGGCCCCGGTTGAGCTGAAGCCAGATCTGCATGAACACACCTAAAGACTGTGATAAAGTAGCCATGGACCTCAAGGGTATAGTTGGGCCCTGTAGGCAGATACCGAAGAGTTTCTGGTAGTAAAGGACAGATCATTCTCTAAGAATAAGCTCAGTAAATATGGTGTCCATGGCTTTAAGAGACACAGTAGTATTGAACTGGAACTTTAAGAGCGGAATTCAGAAGCTTCACAGTTTAGACAGAGTTAGGAAAACTGAAAGTGCTAATGAGGGTGAGTGAGGGAATGGAAGCACAAAACTGATGATTATAGGAACAACTGAACTTCACAGAGCTGCAGAGTGGAGTCTGGGGTTGAACATCAGAATCAACTAGAACTCAGGAGCAGAAACAGCAGAGCAAGGTCATCTGGACAAAGTAAGGGTCTGCACATGGGTAGGCAGAACAAAAACAAGGGGTGTGGACAATATTGGAGGTCAGAATAAACATAGCCTGGGCCAATACCAGAGAATGTTTCAGAGTAGGGTACCGGAGGACAAAATTTGCTCGGAGGTCTAGATCGCAGCTGGAGTCACTCACAATCAGAAGCAATCAAACAGAAACAAAGCTGAATCAAAAGACAAGAGTGGTGGTCAGAGATCAATGTTGAAGAAAAATGAAATCACTGAGGTAACATATGTTTTAATCCAATCATTGTACAGGGGCCTGCCTTGTTTGCACTGGAATTTCCTGTGGAAGCAAATTCATTATATTCACCTTTTTTTTTTCAGTTCTCCCTCTTATCATATACAAGACCACTCCACTGATGCACACCCTCCTTGCACAAAGTCCAGAGGAGCCCAGTCAAAAAAGTCTCCACAATAACAAAGTAGCTCAATTACACATAAACTAGACCAGATACGTATCAGGTAGCCTAATAGTCCTTGCACTAGCCCACACAACCATCAAGTAGCCCGGTAATACATGCACTATAGCAGACAACCATCTGGTAGTCCGATCACACTTACACTAGTGCAAACAGTAATCAGGTAGTCCAATCATACTTGCAGTAGCCCAGACAACCATCAGATAGTCCAGTCATCCCTACACTAACCTATACAACCATCAGGTACTTCATCTTTACACTAGCCCAGACAATCATCAGGTAGCCTAGTCAGCCGTACATTATCCCAGGCAACCATCGGGTAGATTAAACGCCTAAAAATTCACCTATACTACTCTTAGGTAGTTCTATAAGTTATGCATTAATATAGATTACTCTCAGATAACTCAGTCTTGCATATATTATGATAGATTGTCCTAGGTAAACCTTGCATTCATAAACAAACATATATCTATCCCAGGGAACCTTATCCATATACCAAATTAGCATAACCCAGATAGGCTTATTTTACCCATGACACAGACATTTCTCCTACAGTTAACCCTATAATTCATAAATAATCCAAGATTACTCAAAGATAGCCCAATCACACATCCCCTTTACAGCCTAAATCATGTCATGTAGTAATTACTCTAACAAGAGGGATGGTGAATGCAGCAGGGAGCTCAGCCACAGATCTTGCCACAGGGCCCAGTATATCATAGATATGCCACTGGCAGAGACATTCATGTATGTTATAAGCAAACAGTATTTTATGAATCAGGCAAGAGTATTTGAGGATAGTTGGGGGTCTTGTGAACAGTGAGGGTGTGGCTATAGGTAGAGCCAAAGGCACAATGGATGTTTTTGAAAAGGGGATGCCTGAGATGTAAAGATAACTCTGGGATTTAAAATAAAAACCCTTTCAACTAAAGTCTAGACAAAGCATGTGTCACGATAGCCAATAAAGATGCAAGAAACAAGTACTGTAATCTAACTCCAACTTTATTAAATAAGTACAGGTAATATGAAACAGCACAGCAGGCAAACCATAAGAGAGAGAGTGGACCCAGAACCAGAGCAAGAGGTTCCTACCAGAAATAGGAGACTGCTCTGGAAGGTCTCAAATAGGAGGTAGTCAAGAGCAGGAGATATGACCCAGCCAAATATATGCCAGGAACAGGTGGCGCGTAGCAGGGATAAGACCCAGCCACTCACTAGTAGCGACAATGCCCACCAGAATTAAATGGTCAGACAATGGCAGGGGTCATACACCGAGAGCAACACAGGAAACACTGATACCACTGCACTGGACACCAACATAAGGGCAAATGAGCCAGGTGTCCAGGCACCCTTTATGTAGGTAGGGAGAGGAGGTGGAGCACACAATAAGGACCATGTCCTTTTCAGAGTGGTGTGCACGTCACTGGAGGAATCCCCCAATGACGCGAACGCGCATGAGATGCCGGCAGGAAGAGGAAGCCACAGATGCGGAGTGAACCGCCGCAAGGAAGCATCAATGTGGCCGGCTCCCAAGCTAATGGCCACAAGGTAAGTCACAGCTGTGACAGCATGCCAAAATCAAAAATAGTCAAGTGCCACATACTCAACATTGCCCTAAAAGAAGGGCCACAACAACTATAGTTTTTACCATTGTACAATTTAAAAAGAAAGACTGTGAAAGAGACCACCATGTCCACCATGGGACTGTGTTAAGAAAGTAGTGATATGGGACTAGGACAGGTTCCATTTGCCACCAGTACTTCTGGCCTCAGCTCTAGTGCTGATGCTGAGGAAGTAGCATCATCACTTGTCCAAGTCAGTGAAGGTGATTTTGTAGAAGAAGTAGAAGGCCATTCTTCTCCATGCCACCCCTCACTGAAATCATGGGTGTGGGAACATTTTCTCCTTGGGCCAGACAATGCAGTAATCAGAGATTATAAGGTAATGAAGAGGGGAAAGGAGGGGACACACCTTGGCACATCTGCCCTAATTAAGCACATGCAACATAGACACCACAATGTTTATTAAAAATGTGAAAGCCCATAGCCAACTCGATGTTACAAGCTACAGTGGTCCTCTTACACAAGTTGGGCAAAGACCCTCTCAACTGCGACTCATATAGACCGATCTCTCTGATAAATTGTGACCTCAAAATATTCACAAAGATTCTTGCTAACAGGTTCTCCCTTCCTTCTTCGCTTCCTTCTCTGATTCATCTGGATCAGGTGGGATTCGTGTGGGAGTGCCAAGCTGCTGAGAACATTTGGAGGACCATCAATCTGATCCATCACGCCCATGTCTGTAAAATTCCCTACCTGTCTCTAGATGCACAGAAGGAGTTTGATCGATTGAATTGGAAATTATGTTAACCACAGTCAGAGGATTTCATTTTCCCAACTACTCCTTGCTGGCCATTCGAGCTGTATATTCTCACCCTACGGTACAAGTTTTTGTAAATGGTTTCATATCTCCTCCTTTCTCTATACATAGTGACACCTGACAGGGCTGCCTGCTTTTCCCTGTCCTTTTCATCCTGAGTCTTTAACCCATGGTGGCTCACATTCGCCTAAACCCAGATATCACGGGTATCACCATAGGTGGCTCCGACTACGGGCATTCTCTTTTTGCAGATAACATTCTTCTCACTCTTTTTAAAGGGATAGTAATGTTTCATAATAAAAGCAGCTCTAATTAATCATCATAGTATTTGGACTTTGGAGAGTGTTATTTCAATTCTGTCAGAGTTGTAGTTCCAGAGTAATTCAATGATAAAGTGTCCCCCTCCTGCCCCTTTTACTGATGTCACACTGTTCAGCCACAGCAGAAGGGAGGTGTCCAGGTAGACTGCAGAGAGGGACAATCTTCAATTAAGATAAGGGAAAAACCTGAAAAGCTTGTCAAGGGGGGCAGGGATTTCATTGTTTTCATAGGAATAAGAGTGTCCCCTTCTGTTATCTGTCTGGTCTATGGACTGCATTCCACATCTGAAAAGAGATTGCTTACACTAGGTAAAAGGGGCGGGAGGGGGAAACTTTGCTTGTGAATATCTCATAAACCATAAAGGTTTGAGAGATAAGACGTATATCGTTCTTCATGTTTTTTTAATGCCTACAAAATAAAATAAAGTTAAAACGAAGTATTACTATCCCTTTAAACCCCTCACATCCTTGCCAAACCTGTTGCTGGAATTACGCCTGTATCAAGACCTCTTGGGTTTCTAAAATTAACATGAGCTAGTCCCAGGCTTTGACTATTCATAAACAAACTCAGACCAAAAAAACTTCAAGATCTTAATTTTAACTTTCATTGGCCTCAAAAGCACTTTTGTTACTTACAATAGATGTATTTGACTCTATATTACCTTCATCTCCTTCACACACTCATGGAGTATCTTGACAAATAGCGCGCTTACAACATATCATGGTTGGGTTGCACCAACTGTATAAAAATTAATCTCTTCACTTGATTACTCTATCTTTTCAGGGTTCTTCCCATAACTATCTCCCTGCATGCATTACATACCCTTCAAGCCTTTATTACAAGATTAATTTTGGTGGGGCATGCTGAGATTGTCTCTTTTATGCTCTGTCTAAACTTAGAAGTGACAGGGGCTTGAGCCTGCCCCACCTTCATTATTATTTCCAGGCAGCCCAGTTAGCTCAGCTTCTCCAGTGGCATGCCACCGCTAAAAACCTACCAATTGAGCAACCTGAATGAACATTTGCTGTGGATCCCACATTTGACTAGTCCTTCCCTACTCTCTTCTTTGCCAACAATCTCACACTCTCTGCGAGGGTGGGACACAGAGGGTCTGAAGAAGTCTTTGACTCACCCTGTCTTGTGGATGATGCCAGTTCTGATAACCCAGCATTTTGGCAGGGCTTTGACACCAAAGCTTTTAGACTATAGCTTCATTTGTATCCTGTCACGGTTTGTTTTGACTCTCAGACACAGAGTTAAGATAAAAACACAACTTTATTGAAAGTTTAAAGAGAACCCTCGCGGGTCCTGACATACACATATATAAACACACAACTTGTACAAAAGTAGTAGAGAACAATGGTACAGCGAATATGGATAGGCTCTACTGGCCTTGCCAATAACCGGGTAAGGCAGCCCAAGGACTGGCACCACGATGGAATAGGCTCTACCGGCCTTACCAGTATACCGTGCAAGTCAGCCTGCAGACTGGCAACACGAGAGGGAGAAGGATCTACTGGCCCTGTCAATATACCGGGCAAGGCAGCCTTAGGACTGGCACAACGAGTGAGTAGGCTCTACCGGCCTTGCCAATATACTGGGCAAGGCAGCCTGGAGACTGGTAACAGGAGATAGAAAAAGGCTTTACTGGCCTTGCCAATATACCGGGCAAGGCAGCCTGGAGACTGGTAACAGGAGATAGAAAAAGGCTTTACTGGCCTTGCCAATATACCGGGCAAGGCAGCCTTAGGACTGACAAAATGATTGAGTAGGCTCTATTGGCCTTGCCAATATACAGGACAAGGCAGTCTAACAAGGACTCAGTGTAGGCAAGTACTGGTACATAATGAAGGTGGTCTCAGCGACTGGTGAAGAGGTGGAGCGAACCAGTCGCAAGTGCTGGACAACAAGGAGGCCTACCGCTGCTGTATAGTAGTCAGCAAGCAGCCGGAGCAAACCAGTACCCACGTACTGGACTACAGTGAAACACAACCAGTGCTGTAAAGGAGCAAACCAGTACCCGCGTCCTGGACTACACGGAGATGAAACTGGTGCTGTATAGGTGGCAATAAGCAACTGGAAAACATAGGAGCGAACCAGTACCCGCGTACTGGACTAACACAACTGGTGCTGTAAATGAGCAAACCAATACCCGCGTATTGGACTACACGGAGACGCTACCGGTGCTAAGAGGTGGCAGTAGGCAACCGGAATACATAGGAGCGAACCAGTACCCGCGTACTGGACTACACAACCGGTGCTGTAAATGAGCAAACCAATATTCGTGTATTGGACTACACAGAGACGCTACCGGTGCAGAGAGGTGGCAGTAAGCAACCGGAATACATTGGAGCGAACCAGTACCCGCGTACTGGACTAACACAACCGGTGCTGTAAATGAGCAAACCAATACCCGCGTATTGGACTACACAGAGACGCTACCGGTGCAGAGAGATGGCAGTAAGCAACAGGAATACATTGGAGCGAACCAGTACCTGCGTACTGGGCTACACAACCGGTGCTGTAAATGAGCAAACCAATACCCGCATATTGGACTACACGGAGATGCTACCGGTGCTGAGAGGTGGCAGTAAGCAACCTGAAAACATAGAAGCAAACCAGTATCCGCGTACTGGACTACAGGAGTATACAACCAGTGCTGTAAAGGAGCAAACCAGTACCCGCGTACTGGACTACACGGAATACGCCCAGAGATCAGAATGTTACCAAAGCGACCATGATAATGGAGAATATCCAAGACGATCCAGGAGCAGGAGGGACAGCCAGGCCGGGACAGGAAACTGGAACAGTAACGGCAGTCAACTGGAGCAGGAACAGAAGCAGGAACGTCAGCCCAAACCGGATCAGGAACGGAGGCAGGAACCACTTCAGCAGAGAAGGCTGTCAGTCAGGTAGGCAGGCAGACACTGGAGAGTAGAGGATTCAACCAAGGCTCATAGAACACAGGAAACAAATGCAGGTGGCTACTGACATAGAGACACCACGAAAGGGCAACCAAAGGGTGCCAGAACCCAGTCTATATAGGCAATACTGGGCGGACTAAAGACAGGCAGCCAATGGGAAAACCTCACAGATAACTGACAGGAAAAGGCAGCAATCATGGGCACCGTGATATATCCCTTGTGGGTTGGTGACTGCTTTGACTGGGATCAACCAATTCCATTCTCTACATTAGTTGTTCCACACGATGTCCTGTATCTACCTGCTGATCTGCCTGTGGATGGACAATGTTAAAACATGGTTCATGTTGGCTTGGGAGGATGATATCAGTTCTGATCATCCCCTAGAGTCCTGGAAAAAGATCTGGTCTACAGCAGCTAAAAGATCCATCTGTATACTTCATAAGGAGAGGGCTTATGTACCAGTGGTATCTTGCTCCTATTCTGTTGCATAAAATATTTCCATACCGATCCCCTCTTTGTTTCAGGGGGTGTGGACAGAGGGGGGACCTCTTCCAAATCTGGGGGACTTTCCTGGTAGCCAGAGAATTTTGGACAATGGTAAGCTCTTTTATCATTCCAATCACATCCCCTAAATCTTGTTGGTTCCTTTTGGGTTTGTGTCCCCTAGATTTATCCAGTTCTCAATTCAAATTAATTTGCCACGTGCTTGCAGCCGACAGAAACGATCTAGCATCGCATAAGAAGCAACTCTGTCTCCCGGGTCACCAAACTCTACTTCAGGACATATGGAAGACTTATTAAACACAAATGGAGGATGGTGCAAGTTTACACCATATGACTGCTGCCTGGAAAGGGACCTCTGTTACAAACTGTCCCCCCAAAAACATAGATAACAAAGAATATATACCACCCTACTCTAATAGTGATGATTACTGAGAGAAGTCACAAACAGATTTCACTAAGTAACATATGACAAACAAAAAAGTATATTTCACAAAAATATAAAATTTATTTTTAGATGCTTGTTAGCATGTGTCCATGACTAAAGCATTTAGAATATATTACTGAAAAACCTTAATATTCAAGAAACTTAAAATGATGGGTCATGACCAACGGCTGTATCTGTTCCAAATGATTTTTGGTAGTAAAGACGTATACCCAGTATATACTCTTAGTAAGATTAAAACTATCAACAGTAAACTAGTGCAATGTATATGCATCCAAAACATGCACATCGCAATTAGTTTTTTTTAACGTCAATCCTTCCTGTAATACTTTGAATGTTTAACTATTTGTAAGCACACAAAACAAATATTTATCATGCTTTTCTGTCTGTAAGCCTGCTGCTGTTCTAGCTAACCATTATTTTTTTAGAGAAATTAAAAAAAAATAAATAAAAAAATAAGTTTGCAGCTTACACTGAATATAGCAGATGTGTATGGTGGTGGACTGGTATGGTGTGATTGACGTATATATATATATATATACTAGCAATGTGGGACGGCGTTGCCCGTCATGTTATGACCATTGGGCGCACGTGTGTGAAATGCAGACACACTGATAAACACAGACATATACAACACACAGGCAGACACATACCATACATCCCAAGTGTCCCTCTTTAGGAGGGACAGCCCCTCTTTGAGGGCCAAATCCCTCTGTCCCTCTTTCCCACCCTGTTGTCCCTCTTTTTAGGAGGTCAGACTGTGTGCAGGGCCGGCTCCACCTATAGGCGAGGTAGGCGCCGGCCTAGGGCGCACAGGTACTGGGGGCGCGGGCATGCAGCGGAGAAGAGCTGCGCCCGCACACACCACGCCGGGAACCACAACACAGTCAGGTCTGTGTCGCTACAGCGCTCCCTCATTGGGTTGGATCTTTAGTAATGCAGAGCGCGCTGGGAGTCATGATCTCCCGCCGCGCTCTGCATTACTGAAGAGAAGACTGCGCGGGAGCTACAGGTATGTGATGGGGGGCAAGTTGGAGCTGAGGGGGCATAGTGGAGCTGAGGGGGCAAGTTGAAGCGGATGGGGGGCAAAGTGGAGATGATGGGGGCAAGTTGGAGCTGTTAGGGGAAAGCTGGAGCTGAGGGGGCATAGTGGAGCTGGTGTGGGCAAGTTGGAGCTGATGGGGGCAAAGTGGAGCGGATGAGGGTCAAAGTGGAGCTGAGGGGGGCAAGTTGGAGCTGAGGGGGGGCAAAGTGGAGCGGATGGGGGGCAAGTTGGAGCGGATGGGGGGCAAGTTGGAGCGGATGGGGGCATAGTGGAGCGGATGGGGGCATAGTGGAGCTGGTGGGGGCGAGTTGGAGCTGGTGGGGGCGAGTTGGAGCAGATGGGGGGCAAGTTGGAGCGGATGGGGGTAAGTTGGAGAGGATGGGGGTCAAAGTGGAGCTGATGGGGGCAAAGTGGAGCTGAGGGGCCAAAGTGGAGCTGGTGGGGGCACGTTAGAGCTGATGGGGGGCAAAGTGGAGCTGGTGGGGGCAAAGTAGAGCTGATGGGGGCAAGTTGGAGTGGATGGGGGGCAAAGTGGAGCTGATGGTGGCAAGTTGGAGCTGATGGTGGCAAAGTGGAGCTGGTGGGCCAAAGTGAAGCTGATAAGGGGCAAGTTGGAGCTGGTAGGGGGCATCTCTTACAGGCATCTCCAGACCAGGGGCAGACTGGCCCAGGGGGAAGAGAGAGGACAATCATGAAAAGAGGTGGGATATAAGTAGGCAGAGTATAAAGGGGTGGGACACAAGGGAAATGGGCGGCAAAAATCCTTGCACCAGCCCTGACTGTGTGGCGTGTTTTACTTTGCTCTCCAGCAATAAAGCAATACACTTCAGTATATGTGTTTATATATTAGTCTGTGCAAATAAAATACTTTGGTCTTGCACTAAATCATTTATTCAGTTACATAAATAGCCAGTAATAGGTCATGAAATAACCTAAAAATTCTTACTAAAGCCCTGCCCACCAGCCACGCCCCAACAATATCACCTAAAACTAACGTGTCCCTCTTTGGCCATGTGAAATGTTGGGACTTATGCACATACACACAGTGAGCGGCAGAAACATGCAAAAGACACGCACACACACAGACACACTGGAGATGCACACATATGTAACAGATGTACACACACAGACACACTGGAGATGCACACATGGACACATATATGTAACAGAGATGGACACAAACACACATGCACTCATGAGTTGTGCACCCCTCTGGCAGTCAAATGGTTAATGTATAGAGAGGCATGTCAGAGTTAAATAGCAGTGGGAAGTGTGTTCATACCTGGGAACTTTGACTTGTGGAGTCCCTAGAGGGGACTGATGTGGTGCTGATGTGGAGAGACAAATGGGGCAATCTGGGTTAAAAGGGGGCGGGGCTTAATCGCGAGTAGGGGGCGGGGCTTAACATAAATGTGGAAAAGTGTTAGTAATATGCTGGGGAAGGAGGAGAAGTGGGAGAGAAATGCAAGTTTACAATGTGAGGGGTTTGAACACACTCCCTGAGGGGTAAGACTTGATACACAACCCTGTGGCAGTCAGTGAGTTAAGTGTGAATCTGATGGCTGTCTGTCCTGTGTCTTGCATGGCAAATGATGACAGTGAAGAAATAATTGAGCAATGAGGTCCTACCTTAACCCTTTGAGTGCCATTTTGTTCTTCTGGTGCTGCACTACAGGTCCTGCTGAGGCCACTGGGAGTCAGGGTGAGTGAGTGTGTGTGTGTGTGTGTGTCAGCCATATTTATTTCTGGCTTTGTGTGTGTATGTGGTGCTGTGTGTGTGAGTGGGGGCATGTGTGTTTGGTGCTGTGTGAGTGGGGCATTGTGTGTGGTGGTCTGTGTGTGTGAGTGGGGCATGTGTGTGTGTGTTTGTGTGGTGCTGTGTGAGTGAGGCATGTGTGTGAGTGTGGTGCTGTATGAGTGAGGTATGTGTGTTTGTCTGTGGTGTAGGAGCAAGTGGCGGCCATATTGTTTTTTTCTGACTTTGATAGTGGTGGGCGGGCTGCATAGTGGGGGTGGGCCAACTCCCTGCATGACTGAATCACCCAATAGGAATAGTAACTCCTGCTTTATGCCTCCCCTGGGTGTGTTTTGGCAGGCACAAAGTCTTCTTTTATATATATAGATATCATCACGATTCATGAAAGCTAGAACAATTATTTGTATTATCATTTTACATCCATTGTAAGCTTGCATTATTCTCAGATTATTGGTTTTTACTAAACTCTACGTGGATTTTTTTTACTAAACTCTACATGGATCATTTTAAAAGTACACGCTTTGAACATTACTAGCAAATCTTTCCTCCTTGATGGAGTCTTTTGTTATTTGTAGATGAACTAATACTGCCTCAAAGTCTGCATTTTATCCGTCTTTTCCACATAATCCATGTCTATGTGTCTGGTTCATTGTTTATGAGCATATGAGTCTTCTACTTTGGCACATTGACCCTTTAACTGTTCACAGCTTTAGATTTATTTTTGGTTTCTTTGGTGAAGTTAGCCCTTGGGGTCTGTTGGGTCATGTAATTCATGGGGATTGCTACTGTATGGTCCAGTATTAATTTTTTACTGTTGATATGGCTTCTATAGCTTTCTTGTTAGGGGGCTATCTAGGGGACATCCTTGT